>JAJQOW010000017.1:4301289-4782395 GCA_037975125.1 Latrodectus hesperus | reverse complement strand
ATTTTCGTCGACGTAAAATGAAATGAAATTAGGCGTGTGGGTTACGGTAACCCTACCGAAGCGTGGACTTTAAAATTTTCAGCTCGACTTCCTGACTTCAGAGACTAAGTCCGCTAGCACACGCGATCAATCCACTTAGGAAAAATTATGATAGAACAGCACCCGAGATCAAACGAAGATAGAAAAAATTGACTAAGTCCATTCGCACACGCGATCATTTAAAATTTTGTGCAAATCCACGAGCTATGTTCTCTGTACAAGAGCCGATCTGCTTCACATTCAGCCACCGGTTAACCGGATTCGGATGCACCCATAGCCTACTTGCAGTGCGTAAGCGGAGCGAATCGGACTGTGCCATCAGCGTCCTGGCAACTGCGTTCGTCAGGGGACCACTTCCGAATAGCGACTACATGCCAGTGAGTTGACATGTCTTACGCATGGACTCGGTACGAGACGAGAACACTCGTAGACTGCAGTCAGGGATTGTCAGCTTCACGGAAAATCTTCCCGAGCCGGCACGACTCGTGAATGTCGTGCCCGGAGTCCCTGCGACTCTCAGCTCGATGAGACTCACCGGGTCAAAGCACCAAGGGGCTGGCGAAGCCAGTGCGGTTCTCGGAATGGTCTGCCGAGAAACACGTACACCCACAAGGTACTGTGACTCTTTGCGTTCGAATTGCTTCGCATCCCGTGAGTGGAACGCCAGCGAGAACAAACGGTCGATGGAACACCGTCCGTGTTCAGGTTCTTGCCGGACCAGAAGTAACTTATCTGGACCGCCTCTGATCGGACAGCCGCCGTCTATATGTGAGATAGATCGGTCGTTACGTGATCGGAAGACGAGACGCTAATAGGAACGAACACGCCGAAGAGCTCGACGGACGCACCTACAGCATTTCCCCGAGATCGTTGAGCCACCACTCACACTTCTCGAGTCTCTTCACGACCAGACTGCCCTACATATAAGGCGGCGGACTATAGCCACCTCGTCAGCTGCTTCGCAAAGTAGATGGCGAGAGAAGAAAATAGGCGCATCCTCACCGATAGCCTTACCGCCTGCGAAACACCGCCGGACGTAATTTTCGTCGACGTAAAATGAAATGAAATTAGGCGTGTGGGTTACGGTAACCCTACCGAAGCGTGGACTTTAAAATTTTCAGCTCGACTTCCTGACTTCAGAGACTAAGTCCGCTAGCACACGCGATCAATCCACTTAGGAAAAAATTATGATAGAACAGCACCCGAGATCAAACGAAGATAGAAAAAATTGACTAAGTCCATTCGCACACGCGATCATTTAAAATTTTGTGCAAATCCACGAGCTATGTTCTCTGTACAAGAGCCGATCTGCTTCACATTCAGCCACCGGTTAACCGGATTCGGATGCACCCATAGCCTACTTGCAGTGCGTAAGCGGAGCGAATCGGACTGTGCCATCAGCGTCCTGGCAACTGCGTTCGTCAGGGGACCACTTCCGAATAGCGACTACATGCCAGTGAGTTGACATGTCTTACGCATGGACTCGGTACGAGACGAGAACACTCGTAGACTGCAGTCAGGGATTGTCAGCTTCACGGAAAATCTCCCGAGCCGGCACGACTCGTGAATGTCGTGCCCGGAGTCCCTGCGACTCTCAGCTCGATGAGACTCACCGGGTCAAAGCACCAAGGGGCTGGCGAAGCCAGTGCGGTTCTCGGAATGGTCTGCCGAGAAACACGTACACCCACAAGGTACTGTGACTCTTTGCGTTCGAATTGCTTCGCATCCCGTGAGTGGAACGCCAGCGAGAACAAACGGTCGATGGAACACCGTCCGTGTTCAGGTTCTTGCCGGACCAGAAGTAACTTATCTGGACCGCCTCTGATCGGACAGCCGCCGTCTATATGTGAGATAGATCGGTCGTTACGTGATCGGAAGACGAGACGCTAATAGGAACGAACACGCCGAAGAGCTCGACGGACGCACCTACAGCATTTCCCCGAGATCGTTGAGCCACCACTCACACTTCTCGAGTCTCTTCACGACCAGACTGCCCTACATATAAGGCGGCGGACTATAGCCACCTCGTCAGCTGCTTCGCAAAGTAGATGGCGAGAGAAGAAAATAGGCGCATCCTCACCGATAGCCTTACCGCCTGCGAAACACCGCCGGACGTAATTTTCGTCGACGTAAAATGAAATGAAATTAGGCGTGTGGGTTACGGTAACCCTACCGAAGCGTGGACTTTAAAATTTTCAGCTCGACTTCCTGACTTCAGAGACTAAGTCCGCTAGCACACGCGATCAATCCACTTAGGAAAAAATTATGATAGAACAGCACCCGAGATCAAACGAAGATAGAAAAAATTGACTAAGTCCATTCGCACACGCGATCATTTAAAATTTTGTGCAAATCCACGAGCTATGTTCTCTGTACAAGAGCCGATCTGCTTCACATTCAGCCACCGGTTAACCGGATTCGGATGCACCCATAGCCTACTTGCAGTGCGTAAGCGGAGCGAATCGGACTGTGCCATCAGCGTCCTGGCAACTGCGTTCGTCAGGGGACCACTTCCGAATAGCGACTACATGCCAGTGAGTTGACATGTCTTACGCATGGACTCGGTACGAGACGAGAACACTCGTAGACTGCAGTCAGGGATTGTCAGCTTCACGGAAAATCTCCCGAGCCGGCACGACTCGTGAATGTCGTGCCCGGAGTCCCTGCGACTCTCAGCTCGATGAGACTCACCGGGTCAAAGCACCAAGGGGCTGGCGAAGCCAGTGCGGTTCTCGGAATGGTCTGCCGAGAAACACGTACACCCACAAGGTACTGTGACTCTTTGCGTTCGAATTGCTTCGCATCCCGTGAGTGGAACGCCAGCGAGAACAAACGGTCGATGGAACACCGTCCGTGTTCAGGTTCTTGCCGGACCAGAAGTAACTTATCTGGACCGCCTCTGATCGGACAGCCGCCGTCTATATGTGAGATAGATCGGTCGTTACGTGATCGGAAGACGAGACGCTAATAGGAACGAACACGCCGAAGAGCTCGACGGACGCACCTACAGCATTTCCCCGAGATCGTTGAGCCACCACTCACACTTCTCGAGTCTCTTCACGACCAGACTGCCCTACATATAAGGCGGCGGACTATAGCCACCTCGTCAGCTGCTTCGCAAAGTAGATGGCGAGAGAAGAAAATAGGCGCATCCTCACCGATAGCCTTACCGCCTGCGAAACACCGCCGGACGTAATTTTCGTCGACGTAAAATGAAATGAAATTAGGCGTGTGGGTTACGGTAACCCTACCGAAGCGTGGACTTTAAAATTTTCAGCTCGACTTCCTGACTTCAGAGACTAAGTCCGCTAGCACACGCGATCAATCCACTTAGGAAAAAATTATGATAGAACAGCACCCGAGATCAAACGAAGATAGAAAAAATTGACTAAGTCCATTCGCACACGCGATCATTTAAAATTTTGTGCAAATCCACGAGCTATGTTCTCTGTACAAGAGCCGATCTGCTTCACATTCAGCCACCGGTTAACCGGATTCGGATGCACCCATAGCCTACTTGCAGTGCGTAAGCGGAGCGAATCGGACTGTGCCATCAGCGTCCTGGCAACTGCGTTCGTCAGGGGACCACTTCCGAATAGCGACTACATGCCAGTGAGTTGACATGTCTTACGCATGGACTCGGTACGAGACGAGAACACTCGTAGACTGCAGTCAGGGATTGTCAGCTTCACGGAAAATCTCCCGAGCCGGCACGACTCGTGAATGTCGTGCCCGGAGTCCCTGCGACTCTCAGCTCGATGAGACTCACCGGGTCAAAGCACCAAGGGGCTGGCGAAGCCAGTGCGGTTCTCGGAATGGTCTGCCGAGAAACACGTACACCCACAAGGTACTGTGACTCTTTGCGTTCGAATTGCTTCGCATCCCGTGAGTGGAACGCCAGCGAGAACAAACGGTCGATGGAACACCGTCCGTGTTCAGGTTCTTGCCGGACCAGAAGTAACTTATCTGGACCGCCTCTGATCGGACAGCCGCCGTCTATATGTGAGATAGATCGGTCGTTACGTGATCGGAAGACGAGACGCTAATAGGAACGAACACGCCGAAGAGCTCGACGGACGCACCTACAGCATTTCCCCGAGATCGTTGAGCCACCACTCACACTTCTCGAGTCTCTTCACGACCAGACTGCCCTACATATAAGGCGGCGGACTATAGCCACCTCGTCAGCTGCTTCGCAAAGTAGATGGCGAGAGAAGAAAATAGGCGCATCCTCACCGATAGCCTTACCGCCTGCGAAACACCGCCGGACGTAATTTTCGTCGACGTAAAATGAAATGAAATTAGGCGTGTGGGTTACGGTAACCCTACCGAAGCGTGGACTTTAAAATTTTCAGCTCGACTTCCTGACTTCAGAGACTAAGTCCGCTAGCACACGCGATCAATCCACTTAGGAAAAAATTATGATAGAACAGCACCCGAGATCAAACGAAGATAGAAAAAATTGACTAAGTCCATTCGCACACGCGATCATTTAAAATTTTGTGCAAATCCACGAGCTATGTTCTCTGTACAAGAGCCGATCTGCTTCACATTCAGCCACCGGTTAACCGGATTCGGATGCACCCATAGCCTACTTGCAGTGCGTAAGCGGAGCGAATCGGACTGTGCCATCAGCGTCCTGGCAACTGCGTTCGTCAGGGGACCACTTCCGAATAGCGACTACATGCCAGTGAGTTGACATGTCTTACGCATGGACTCGGTACGAGACGAGAACACTCGTAGACTGCAGTCAGGGATTGTCAGCTTCACGGAAAATCTCCCGAGCCGGCACGACTCGTGAATGTCGTGCCCGGAGTCCCTGCGACTCTCAGCTCGATGAGACTCACCGGGTCAAAGCACCAAGGGGCTGGCGAAGCCAGTGCGGTTCTCGGAATGGTCTGCCGAGAAACACGTACACCCACAAGGTACTGTGACTCTTTGCGTTCGAATTGCTTCGCATCCCGTGAGTGGAACGCCAGCGAGAACAAACGGTCGATGGAACACCGTCCGTGTTCAGGTTCTTGCCGGACCAGAAGTAACTTATCTGGACCGCCTCTGATCGGACAGCCGCCGTCTATATGTGAGATAGATCGGTCGTTACGTGATCGGAAGACGAGACGCTAATAGGAACGAACACGCCGAAGAGCTCGACGGACGCACCTACAGCATTTCCCCGAGATCGTTGAGCCACCACTCACACTTCTCGAGTCTCTTCACGACCAGACTGCCCTACATATAAGGCGGCGGACTATAGCCACCTCGTCAGCTGCTTCGCAAAGTAGATGGCGAGAGAAGAAAATAGGCGCATCCTCACCGATAGCCTTACCGCCTGCGAAACACCGCCGGACGTAATTTTCGTCGACGTAAAATGAAATGAAATTAGGCGTGTGGGTTACGGTAACCCTACCGAAGCGTGGACTTTAAAATTTTCAGCTCGACTTCCTGACTTCAGAGACTAAGTCCGCTAGCACACGCGATCAATCCACTTAGGAAAAAATTATGATAGAACAGCACCCGAGATCAAACGAAGATAGAAAAAATTGACTAAGTCCATTCGCACACGCGATCATTTAAAATTTTGTGCAAATCCACGAGCTATGTTCTCTGTACAAGAGCCGATCTGCTTCACATTCAGCCACCGGTTAACCGGATTCGGATGCACCCATAGCCTACTTGCAGTGCGTAAGCGGAGCGAATCGGACTGTGCCATCAGCGTCCTGGCAACTGCGTTCGTCAGGGGACCACTTCCGAATAGCGACTACATGCCAGTGAGTTGACATGTCTTACGCATGGACTCGGTACGAGACGAGAACACTCGTAGACTGCAGTCAGGGATTGTCAGCTTCACGGAAAATCTCCCGAGCCGGCACGACTCGTGAATGTCGTGCCCGGAGTCCCTGCGACTCTCAGCTCGATGAGACTCACCGGGTCAAAGCACCAAGGGGCTGGCGAAGCCAGTGCGGTTCTCGGAATGGTCTGCCGAGAAACACGTACACCCACAAGGTACTGTGACTCTTTGCGTTCGAATTGCTTCGCATCCCGTGAGTGGAACGCCAGCGAGAACAAACGGTCGATGGAACACCGTCCGTGTTCAGGTTCTTGCCGGACCAGAAGTAACTTATCTGGACCGCCTCTGATCGGACAGCCGCCGTCTATATGTGAGATAGATCGGTCGTTACGTGATCGGAAGACGAGACGCTAATAGGAACGAACACGCCGAAGAGCTCGACGGACGCACCTACAGCATTTCCCCGAGATCGTTGAGCCACCACTCACACTTCTCGAGTCTCTTCACGACCAGACTGCCCTACATATAAGGCGGCGGACTATAGCCACCTCGTCAGCTGCTTCGCAAAGTAGATGGCGAGAGAAGAAAATAGGCGCATCCTCACCGATAGCCTTACCGCCTGCGAAACACCGCCGGACGTAATTTTCGTCGACGTAAAATGAAATGAAATTAGGCGTGTGGGTTACGGTAACCCTACCGAAGCGTGGACTTTAAAATTTTCAGCTCGACTTCCTGACTTCAGAGACTAAGTCCGCTAGCACACGCGATCAATCCACTTAGGAAAAAATTATGATAGAACAGCACCCGAGATCAAACGAAGATAGAAAAAATTGACTAAGTCCATTCGCACACGCGATCATTTAAAATTTTGTGCAAATCCACGAGCTATGTTCTCTGTACAAGAGCCGATCTGCTTCACATTCAGCCACCGGTTAACCGGATTCGGATGCACCCATAGCCTACTTGCAGTGCGTAAGCGGAGCGAATCGGACTGTGCCATCAGCGTCCTGGCAACTGCGTTCGTCAGGGGACCACTTCCGAATAGCGACTACATGCCAGTGAGTTGACATGTCTTACGCATGGACTCGGTACGAGACGAGAACACTCGTAGACTGCAGTCAGGGATTGTCAGCTTCACGGAAAATCTCCCGAGCCGGCACGACTCGTGAATGTCGTGCCCGGAGTCCCTGCGACTCTCAGCTCGATGAGACTCACCGGGTCAAAGCACCAAGGGGCTGGCGAAGCCAGTGCGGTTCTCGGAATGGTCTGCCGAGAAACACGTACACCCACAAGGTACTGTGACTCTTTGCGTTCGAATTGCTTCGCATCCCGTGAGTGGAACGCCAGCGAGAACAAACGGTCGATGGAACACCGTCCGTGTTCAGGTTCTTGCCGGACCAGAAGTAACTTATCTGGACCGCCTCTGATCGGACAGCCGCCGTCTATATGTGAGATAGATCGGTCGTTACGTGATCGGAAGACGAGACGCTAATAGGAACGAACACGCCGAAGAGCTCGACGGACGCACCTACAGCATTTCCCCGAGATCGTTGAGCCACCACTCACACTTCTCGAGTCTCTTCACGACCAGACTGCCCTACATATAAGGCGGCGGACTATAGCCACCTCGTCAGCTGCTTCGCAAAGTAGATGGCGAGAGAAGAAAATAGGCGCATCCTCACCGATAGCCTTACCGCCTGCGAAACACCGCCGGACGTAATTTTCGTCGACGTAAAATGAAATGAAATTAGGCGTGTGGGTTACGGTAACCCTACCGAAGCGTGGACTTTAAAATTTTCAGCTCGACTTCCTGACTTCAGAGACTAAGTCCGCTAGCACACGCGATCAATCCACTTAGGAAAAAATTATGATAGAACAGCACCCGAGATCAAACGAAGATAGAAAAAATTGACTAAGTCCATTCGCACACGCGATCATTTAAAATTTTGTGCAAATCCACGAGCTATGTTCTCTGTACAAGAGCCGATCTGCTTCACATTCAGCCACCGGTTAACCGGATTCGGATGCACCCATAGCCTACTTGCAGTGCGTAAGCGGAGCGAATCGGACTGTGCCATCAGCGTCCTGGCAACTGCGTTCGTCAGGGGACCACTTCCGAATAGCGACTACATGCCAGTGAGTTGACATGTCTTACGCATGGACTCGGTACGAGACGAGAACACTCGTAGACTGCAGTCAGGGATTGTCAGCTTCACGGAAAATCTCCCGAGCCGGCACGACTCGTGAATGTCGTGCCCGGAGTCCCTGCGACTCTCAGCTCGATGAGACTCACCGGGTCAAAGCACCAAGGGGCTGGCGAAGCCAGTGCGGTTCTCGGAATGGTCTGCCGAGAAACACGTACACCCACAAGGTACTGTGACTCTTTGCGTTCGAATTGCTTCGCATCCCGTGAGTGGAACGCCAGCGAGAACAAACGGTCGATGGAACACCGTCCGTGTTCAGGTTCTTGCCGGACCAGAAGTAACTTATCTGGACCGCCTCTGATCGGACAGCCGCCGTCTATATGTGAGATAGATCGGTCGTTACGTGATCGGAAGACGAGACGCTAATAGGAACGAACACGCCGAAGAGCTCGACGGACGCACCTACAGCATTTCCCCGAGATCGTTGAGCCACCACTCACACTTCTCGAGTCTCTTCACGACCAGACTGCCCTACATATAAGGCGGCGGACTATAGCCACCTCGTCAGCTGCTTCGCAAAGTAGATGGCGAGAGAAGAAAATAGGCGCATCCTCACCGATAGCCTTACCGCCTGCGAAACACCGCCGGACGTAATTTTCGTCGACGTAAAATGAAATGAAATTAGGCGTGTGGGTTACGGTAACCCTACCGAAGCGTGGACTTTAAAATTTTCAGCTCGACTTCCTGACTTCAGAGACTAAGTCCGCTAGCACACGCGATCAATCCACTTAGGAAAAAATTATGATAGAACAGCACCCGAGATCAAACGAAGATAGAAAAAATTGACTAAGTCCATTCGCACACGCGATCATTTAAAATTTTGTGCAAATCCACGAGCTATGTTCTCTGTACAAGAGCCGATCTGCTTCACATTCAGCCACCGGTTAACCGGATTCGGATGCACCCATAGCCTACTTGCAGTGCGTAAGCGGAGCGAATCGGACTGTGCCATCAGCGTCCTGGCAACTGCGTTCGTCAGGGGACCACTTCCGAATAGCGACTACATGCCAGTGAGTTGACATGTCTTACGCATGGACTCGGTACGAGACGAGAACACTCGTAGACTGCAGTCAGGGATTGTCAGCTTCACGGAAAATCTTCCCGAGCCGGCACGACTCGTGAATGTCGTGCCCGGAGTCCCTGCGACTCTCAGCTCGATGAGACTCACCGGGTCAAAGCACCAAGAGGCTGGCGAAGCCAGTGCGGTTCTCGGAATGGTCTGCCGAGAAACACGTACACCCACAAGGTACTGTGACTCTTTGCGTTCGAATTGCTTCGCATCCCGTGAGTGGAACGCCAGCGAGAACAAACGGTCGATGGAACACCGTCCGTGTTCAGGTTCTTGCCGGACCAGAAGTAACTTATCTGGACCGCCTCTGATCGGACAGCCGCCGTCTATATGTGAGATAGATCGGTCGTTACGTGATCGGAAGACGAGACGCTAATAGGAACGAACACGCCGAAGAGCTCGACGGACGCACCTACAGCATTTCCCCGAGATCGTTGAGCCACCACTCACACTTCTCGAGTCTCTTCACGACCAGACTGCCCTACATATAAGGCGGCGGACTATAGCCACCTCGTCAGCTGCTTCGCAAAGTAGATGGCGAGAGAAGAAAATAGGCGCATCCTCACCGATAGCCTTACCGCCTGCGAAACACCGCCGGACGTAATTTTCGTCGACGTAAAATGAAATGAAATTAGGCGTGTGGGTTACGGTAACCCTACCGAAGCGTGGACTTTAAAATTTTCAGCTCGACTTCCTGACTTCAGAGACTAAGTCCGCTAGCACACGCGATCAATCCACTTAGGAAAAAATTATGATAGAACAGCACCCGAGATCAAACGAAGATAGAAAAAATTGACTAAGTCCATTCGCACACGCGATCATTTAAAATTTTGTGCAAATCCACGAGCTATGTTCTCTGTACAAGAGCCGATCTGCTTCACATTCAGCCACCGGTTAACCGGATTCGGATGCACCCATAGCCTACTTGCAGTGCGTAAGCGGAGCGAATCGGACTGTGCCATCAGCGTCCTGGCAACTGCGTTCGTCAGGGGACCACTTCCGAATAGCGACTACATGCCAGTGAGTTGACATGTCTTACGCATGGACTCGGTACGAGACGAGAACACTCGTAGACTGCAGTCAGGGATTGTCAGCTTCACGGAAAATCTCCCGAGCCGGCACGACTCGTGAATGTCGTGCCCGGAGTCCCTGCGACTCTCAGCTCGATGAGACTCACCGGGTCAAAGCACCAAGGGGCTGGCGAAGCCAGTGCGGTTCTCGGAATGGTCTGCCGAGAAACACGTACACCCACAAGGTACTGTGACTCTTTGCGTTCGAATTGCTTCGCATCCCGTGAGTGGAACGCCAGCGAGAACAAACGGTCGATGGAACACCGTCCGTGTTCAGGTTCTTGCCGGACCAGAAGTAACTTATCTGGACCGCCTCTGATCGGACAGCCGCCGTCTATATGTGAGATAGATCGGTCGTTACGTGATCGGAAGACGAGACGCTAATAGGAACGAACACGCCGAAGAGCTCGACGGACGCACCTACAGCATTTCCCCGAGATCGTTGAGCCACCACTCACACTTCTCGAGTCTCTTCACGACCAGACTGCCCTACATATAAGGCGGCGGACTATAGCCACCTCGTCAGCTGCTTCGCAAAGTAGATGGCGAGAGAAGAAAATAGGCGCATCCTCACCGATAGCCTTACCGCCTGCGAAACACCGCCGGACGTAATTTTCGTCGACGTAAAATGAAATGAAATTAGGCGTGTGGGTTACGGTAACCCTACCGAAGCGTGGACTTTAAAATTTTCAGCTCGACTTCCTGACTTCAGAGACTAAGTCCGCTAGCACACGCGATCAATCCACTTAGGAAAAAATTATGATAGAACAGCACCCGAGATCAAACGAAGATAGAAAAAATTGACTAAGTCCATTCGCACACGCGATCATTTAAAATTTTGTGCAAATCCACGAGCTATGTTCTCTGTACAAGAGCCGATCTGCTTCACATTCAGCCACCGGTTAACCGGATTCGGATGCACCCATAGCCTACTTGCAGTGCGTAAGCGGAGCGAATCGGACTGTGCCATCAGCGTCCTGGCAACTGCGTTCGTCAGGGGACCACTTCCGAATAGCGACTACATGCCAGTGAGTTGACATGTCTTACGCATGGACTCGGTACGAGACGAGAACACTCGTAGACTGCAGTCAGGGATTGTCAGCTTCACGGAAAATCTCCCGAGCCGGCACGACTCGTGAATGTCGTGCCCGGAGTCCCTGCGACTCTCAGCTCGATGAGACTCACCGGGTCAAAGCACCAAGGGGCTGGCGAAGCCAGTGCGGTTCTCGGAATGGTCTGCCGAGAAACACGTACACCCACAAGGTACTGTGACTCTTTGCGTTCGAATTGCTTCGCATCCCGTGAGTGGAACGCCAGCGAGAACAAACGGTCGATGGAACACCGTCCGTGTTCAGGTTCTTGCCGGACCAGAAGTAACTTATCTGGACCGCCTCTGATCGGACAGCCGCCGTCTATATGTGAGATAGATCGGTCGTTACGTGATCGGAAGACGAGACGCTAATAGGAACGAACACGCCGAAGAGCTCGACGGACGCACCTACAGCATTTCCCCGAGATCGTTGAGCCACCACTCACACTTCTCGAGTCTCTTCACGACCAGACTGCCCTACATATAAGGCGGCGGACTATAGCCACCTCGTCAGCTGCTTCGCAAAGTAGATGGCGAGAGAAGAAAATAGGCGCATCCTCACCGATAGCCTTACCGCCTGCGAAACACCGCCGGACGTAATTTTCGTCGACGTAAAATGAAATGAAATTAGGCGTGTGGGTTACGGTAACCCTACCGAAGCGTGGACTTTAAAATTTTCAGCTCGACTTCCTGACTTCAGAGACTAAGTCCGCTAGCACACGCGATCAATCCACTTAGGAAAAAATTATGATAGAACAGCACCCGAGATCAAACGAAGATAGAAAAAATTGACTAAGTCCATTCGCACACGCGATCATTTAAAATTTTGTGCAAATCCACGAGCTATGTTCTCTGTACAAGAGCCGATCTGCTTCACATTCAGCCACCGGTTAACCGGATTCGGATGCACCCATAGCCTACTTGCAGTGCGTAAGCGGAGCGAATCGGACTGTGCCATCAGCGTCCTGGCAACTGCGTTCGTCAGGGGACCACTTCCGAATAGCGACTACATGCCAGTGAGTTGACATGTCTTACGCATGGACTCGGTACGAGACGAGAACACTCGTAGACTGCAGTCAGGGATTGTCAGCTTCACGGAAAATCTCCCGAGCCGGCACGACTCGTGAATGTCGTGCCCGGAGTCCCTGCGACTCTCAGCTCGATGAGACTCACCGGGTCAAAGCACCAAGGGGCTGGCGAAGCCAGTGCGGTTCTCGGAATGGTCTGCCGAGAAACACGTACACCCACAAGGTACTGTGACTCTTTGCGTTCGAATTGCTTCGCATCCCGTGAGTGGAACGCCAGCGAGAACAAACGGTCGATGGAACACCGTCCGTGTTCAGGTTCTTGCCGGACCAGAAGTAACTTATCTGGACCGCCTCTGATCGGACAGCCGCCGTCTATATGTGAGATAGATCGGTCGTTACGTGATCGGAAGACGAGACGCTAATAGGAACGAACACGCCGAAGAGCTCGACGGACGCACCTACAGCATTTCCCCGAGATCGTTGAGCCACCACTCACACTTCTCGAGTCTCTTCACGACCAGACTGCCCTACATATAAGGCGGCGGACTATAGCCACCTCGTCAGCTGCTTCGCAAAGTAGATGGCGAGAGAAGAAAATAGGCGCATCCTCACCGATAGCCTTACCGCCTGCGAAACACCGCCGGACGTAATTTTCGTCGACGTAAAATGAAATGAAATTAGGCGTGTGGGTTACGGTAACCCTACCGAAGCGTGGACTTTAAAATTTTCAGCTCGACTTCCTGACTTCAGAGACTAAGTCCGCTAGCACACGCGATCAATCCACTTAGGAAAAAATTATGATAGAACAGCACCCGAGATCAAACGAAGATAGAAAAAATTGACTAAGTCCATTCGCACACGCGATCATTTAAAATTTTGTGCAAATCCACGAGCTATGTTCTCTGTACAAGAGCCGATCTGCTTCACATTCAGCCACCGGTTAACCGGATTCGGATGCACCCATAGCCTACTTGCAGTGCGTAAGCGGAGCGAATCGGACTGTGCCATCAGCGTCCTGGCAACTGCGTTCGTCAGGGGACCACTTCCGAATAGCGACTACATGCCAGTGAGTTGACATGTCTTACGCATGGACTCGGTACGAGACGAGAACACTCGTAGACTGCAGTCAGGGATTGTCAGCTTCACGGAAAATCTCCCGAGCCGGCACGACTCGTGAATGTCGTGCCCGGAGTCCCTGCGACTCTCAGCTCGATGAGACTCACCGGGTCAAAGCACCAAGGGGCTGGCGAAGCCAGTGCGGTTCTCGGAATGGTCTGCCGAGAAACACGTACACCCACAAGGTACTGTGACTCTTTGCGTTCGAATTGCTTCGCATCCCGTGAGTGGAACGCCAGCGAGAACAAACGGTCGATGGAACACCGTCCGTGTTCAGGTTCTTGCCGGACCAGAAGTAACTTATCTGGACCGCCTCTGATCGGACAGCCGCCGTCTATATGTGAGATAGATCGGTCGTTACGTGATCGGAAGACGAGACGCTAATAGGAACGAACACGCCGAAGAGCTCGACGGACGCACCTACAGCATTTCCCCGAGATCGTTGAGCCACCACTCACACTTCTCGAGTCTCTTCACGACCAGACTGCCCTACATATAAGGCGGCGGACTATAGCCACCTCGTCAGCTGCTTCGCAAAGTAGATGGCGAGAGAAGAAAATAGGCGCATCCTCACCGATAGCCTTACCGCCTGCGAAACACCGCCGGACGTAATTTTCGTCGACGTAAAATGAAATGAAATTAGGCGTGTGGGTTACGGTAACCCTACCGAAGCGTGGACTTTAAAATTTTCAGCTCGACTTCCTGACTTCAGAGACTAAGTCCGCTAGCACACGCGATCAATCCACTTAGGAAAAAATTATGATAGAACAGCACCCGAGATCAAACGAAGATAGAAAAAATTGACTAAGTCCATTCGCACACGCGATCATTTAAAATTTTGTGCAAATCCACGAGCTATGTTCTCTGTACAAGAGCCGATCTGCTTCACATTCAGCCACCGGTTAACCGGATTCGGATGCACCCATAGCCTACTTGCAGTGCGTAAGCGGAGCGAATCGGACTGTGCCATCAGCGTCCTGGCAACTGCGTTCGTCAGGGGACCACTTCCGAATAGCGACTACATGCCAGTGAGTTGACATGTCTTACGCATGGACTCGGTACGAGACGAGAACACTCGTAGACTGCAGTCAGGGATTGTCAGCTTCACGGAAAATCTCCCGAGCCGGCACGACTCGTGAATGTCGTGCCCGGAGTCCCTGCGACTCTCAGCTCGATGAGACTCACCGGGTCAAAGCACCAAGGGGCTGGCGAAGCCAGTGCGGTTCTCGGAATGGTCTGCCGAGAAACACGTACACCCACAAGGTACTGTGACTCTTTGCGTTCGAATTGCTTCGCATCCCGTGAGTGGAACGCCAGCGAGAACAAACGGTCGATGGAACACCGTCCGTGTTCAGGTTCTTGCCGGACCAGAAGTAACTTATCTGGACCGCCTCTGATCGGACAGCCGCCGTCTATATGTGAGATAGATCGGTCGTTACGTGATCGGAAGACGAGACGCTAATAGGAACGAACACGCCGAAGAGCTCGACGGACGCACCTACAGCATTTCCCCGAGATCGTTGAGCCACCACTCACACTTCTCGAGTCTCTTCACGACCAGACTGCCCTACATATAAGGCGGCGGACTATAGCCACCTCGTCAGCTGCTTCGCAAAGTAGATGGCGAGAGAAGAAAATAGGCGCATCCTCACCGATAGCCTTACCGCCTGCGAAACACCGCCGGACGTAATTTTCGTCGACGTAAAATGAAATGAAATTAGGCGTGTGGGTTACGGTAACCCTACCGAAGCGTGGACTTTAAAATTTTCAGCTCGACTTCCTGACTTCAGAGACTAAGTCCGCTAGCACACGCGATCAATCCACTTAGGAAAAAATTATGATAGAACAGCACCCGAGATCAAACGAAGATAGAAAAAATTGACTAAGTCCATTCGCACACGCGATCATTTAAAATTTTGTGCAAATCCACGAGCTATGTTCTCTGTACAAGAGCCGATCTGCTTCACATTCAGCCACCGGTTAACCGGATTCGGATGCACCCATAGCCTACTTGCAGTGCGTAAGCGGAGCGAATCGGACTGTGCCATCAGCGTCCTGGCAACTGCGTTCGTCAGGGGACCACTTCCGAATAGCGACTACATGCCAGTGAGTTGACATGTCTTACGCATGGACTCGGTACGAGACGAGAACACTCGTAGACTGCAGTCAGGGATTGTCAGCTTCACGGAAAATCTCCCGAGCCGGCACGACTCGTGAATGTCGTGCCCGGAGTCCCTGCGACTCTCAGCTCGATGAGACTCACCGGGTCAAAGCACCAAGGGGCTGGCGAAGCCAGTGCGGTTCTCGGAATGGTCTGCCGAGAAACACGTACACCCACAAGGTACTGTGACTCTTTGCGTTCGAATTGCTTCGCATCCCGTGAGTGGAACGCCAGCGAGAACAAACGGTCGATGGAACACCGTCCGTGTTCAGGTTCTTGCCGGACCAGAAGTAACTTATCTGGACCGCCTCTGATCGGACAGCCGCCGTCTATATGTGAGATAGATCGGTCGTTACGTGATCGGAAGACGAGACGCTAATAGGAACGAACACGCCGAAGAGCTCGACGGACGCACCTACAGCATTTCCCCGAGATCGTTGAGCCACCACTCACACTTCTCGAGTCTCTTCACGACCAGACTGCCCTACATATAAGGCGGCGGACTATAGCCACCTCGTCAGCTGCTTCGCAAAGTAGATGGCGAGAGAAGAAAATAGGCGCATCCTCACCGATAGCCTTACCGCCTGCGAAACACCGCCGGACGTAATTTTCGTCGACGTAAAATGAAATGAAATTAGGCGTGTGGGTTACGGTAACCCTACCGAAGCGTGGACTTTAAAATTTTCAGCTCGACTTCCTGACTTCAGAGACTAAGTCCGCTAGCACACGCGATCAATCCACTTAGGAAAAAATTATGATAGAACAGCACCCGAGATCAAACGAAGATAGAAAAAATTGACTAAGTCCATTCGCACACGCGATCATTTAAAATTTTGTGCAAATCCACGAGCTATGTTCTCTGTACAAGAGCCGATCTGCTTCACATTCAGCCACCGGTTAACCGGATTCGGATGCACCCATAGCCTACTTGCAGTGCGTAAGCGGAGCGAATCGGACTGTGCCATCAGCGTCCTGGCAACTGCGTTCGTCAGGGGACCACTTCCGAATAGCGACTACATGCCAGTGAGTTGACATGTCTTACGCATGGACTCGGTACGAGACGAGAACACTCGTAGACTGCAGTCAGGGATTGTCAGCTTCACGGAAAATCTCCCGAGCCGGCACGACTCGTGAATGTCGTGCCCGGAGTCCCTGCGACTCTCAGCTCGATGAGACTCACCGGGTCAAAGCACCAAGGGGCTGGCGAAGCCAGTGCGGTTCTCGGAATGGTCTGCCGAGAAACACGTACACCCACAAGGTACTGTGACTCTTTGCGTTCGAATTGCTTCGCATCCCGTGAGTGGAACGCCAGCGAGAACAAACGGTCGATGGAACACCGTCCGTGTTCAGGTTCTTGCCGGACCAGAAGTAACTTATCTGGACCGCCTCTGATCGGACAGCCGCCGTCTATATGTGAGATAGATCGGTCGTTACGTGATCGGAAGACGAGACGCTAATAGGAACGAACACGCCGAAGAGCTCGACGGACGCACCTACAGCATTTCCCCGAGATCGTTGAGCCACCACTCACACTTCTCGAGTCTCTTCACGACCAGACTGCCCTACATATAAGGCGGCGGACTATAGCCACCTCGTCAGCTGCTTCGCAAAGTAGATGGCGAGAGAAGAAAATAGGCGCATCCTCACCGATAGCCTTACCGCCTGCGAAACACCGCCGGACGTAATTTTCGTCGACGTAAAATGAAATGAAATTAGGCGTGTGGGTTACGGTAACCCTACCGAAGCGTGGACTTTAAAATTTTCAGCTCGACTTCCTGACTTCAGAGACTAAGTCCGCTAGCACACGCGATCAATCCACTTAGGAAAAAATTATGATAGAACAGCACCCGAGATCAAACGAAGATAGAAAAAATTGACTAAGTCCATTCGCACACGCGATCATTTAAAATTTTGTGCAAATCCACGAGCTATGTTCTCTGTACAAGAGCCGATCTGCTTCACATTCAGCCACCGGTTAACCGGATTCGGATGCACCCATAGCCTACTTGCAGTGCGTAAGCGGAGCGAATCGGACTGTGCCATCAGCGTCCTGGCAACTGCGTTCGTCAGGGGACCACTTCCGAATAGCGACTACATGCCAGTGAGTTGACATGTCTTACGCATGGACTCGGTACGAGACGAGAACACTCGTAGACTGCAGTCAGGGATTGTCAGCTTCACGGAAAATCTCCCGAGCCGGCACGACTCGTGAATGTCGTGCCCGGAGTCCCTGCGACTCTCAGCTCGATGAGACTCACCGGGTCAAAGCACCAAGGGGCTGGCGAAGCCAGTGCGGTTCTCGGAATGGTCTGCCGAGAAACACGTACACCCACAAGGTACTGTGACTCTTTGCGTTCGAATTGCTTCGCATCCCGTGAGTGGAACGCCAGCGAGAACAAACGGTCGATGGAACACCGTCCGTGTTCAGGTTCTTGCCGGACCAGAAGTAACTTATCTGGACCGCCTCTGATCGGACAGCCGCCGTCTATATGTGAGATAGATCGGTCGTTACGTGATCGGAAGACGAGACGCTAATAGGAACGAACACGCCGAAGAGCTCGACGGACGCACCTACAGCATTTCCCCGAGATCGTTGAGCCACCACTCACACTTCTCGAGTCTCTTCACGACCAGACTGCCCTACATATAAGGCGGCGGACTATAGCCACCTCGTCAGCTGCTTCGCAAAGTAGATGGCGAGAGAAGAAAATAGGCGCATCCTCACCGATAGCCTTACCGCCTGCGAAACACCGCCGGACGTAATTTTCGTCGACGTAAAATGAAATGAAATTAGGCGTGTGGGTTACGGTAACCCTACCGAAGCGTGGACTTTAAAATTTTCAGCTCGACTTCCTGACTTCAGAGACTAAGTCCGCTAGCACACGCGATCAATCCACTTAGGAAAAAATTATGATAGAACAGCACCCGAGATCAAACGAAGATAGAAAAAATTGACTAAGTCCATTCGCACACGCGATCATTTAAAATTTTGTGCAAATCCACGAGCTATGTTCTCTGTACAAGAGCCGATCTGCTTCACATTCAGCCACCGGTTAACCGGATTCGGATGCACCCATAGCCTACTTGCAGTGCGTAAGCGGAGCGAATCGGACTGTGCCATCAGCGTCCTGGCAACTGCGTTCGTCAGGGGACCACTTCCGAATAGCGACTACATGCCAGTGAGTTGACATGTCTTACGCATGGACTCGGTACGAGACGAGAACACTCGTAGACTGCAGTCAGGGATTGTCAGCTTCACGGAAAATCTCCCGAGCCGGCACGACTCGTGAATGTCGTGCCCGGAGTCCCTGCGACTCTCAGCTCGATGAGACTCACCGGGTCAAAGCACCAAGGGGCTGGCGAAGCCAGTGCGGTTCTCGGAATGGTCTGCCGAGAAACACGTACACCCACAAGGTACTGTGACTCTTTGCGTTCGAATTGCTTCGCATCCCGTGAGTGGAACGCCAGCGAGAACAAACGGTCGATGGAACACCGTCCGTGTTCAGGTTCTTGCCGGACCAGAAGTAACTTATCTGGACCGCCTCTGATCGGACAGCCGCCGTCTATATGTGAGATAGATCGGTCGTTACGTGATCGGAAGACGAGACGCTAATAGGAACGAACACGCCGAAGAGCTCGACGGACGCACCTACAGCATTTCCCCGAGATCGTTGAGCCACCACTCACACTTCTCGAGTCTCTTCACGACCAGACTGCCCTACATATAAGGCGGCGGACTATAGCCACCTCGTCAGCTGCTTCGCAAAGTAGATGGCGAGAGAAGAAAATAGGCGCATCCTCACCGATAGCCTTACCGCCTGCGAAACACCGCCGGACGTAATTTTCGTCGACGTAAAATGAAATGAAATTAGGCGTGTGGGTTACGGTAACCCTACCGAAGCGTGGACTTTAAAATTTTCAGCTCGACTTCCTGACTTCAGAGACTAAGTCCGCTAGCACACGCGATCAATCCACTTAGGAAAAAATTATGATAGAACAGCACCCGAGATCAAACGAAGATAGAAAAAATTGACTAAGTCCATTCGCACACGCGATCATTTAAAATTTTGTGCAAATCCACGAGCTATGTTCTCTGTACAAGAGCCGATCTGCTTCACATTCAGCCACCGGTTAACCGGATTCGGATGCACCCATAGCCTACTTGCAGTGCGTAAGCGGAGCGAATCGGACTGTGCCATCAGCGTCCTGGCAACTGCGTTCGTCAGGGGACCACTTCCGAATAGCGACTACATGCCAGTGAGTTGACATGTCTTACGCATGGACTCGGTACGAGACGAGAACACTCGTAGACTGCAGTCAGGGATTGTCAGCTTCACGGAAAATCTCCCGAGCCGGCACGACTCGTGAATGTCGTGCCCGGAGTCCCTGCGACTCTCAGCTCGATGAGACTCACCGGGTCAAAGCACCAAGGGGCTGGCGAAGCCAGTGCGGTTCTCGGAATGGTCTGCCGAGAAACACGTACACCCACAAGGTACTGTGACTCTTTGCGTTCGAATTGCTTCGCATCCCGTGAGTGGAACGCCAGCGAGAACAAACGGTCGATGGAACACCGTCCGTGTTCAGGTTCTTGCCGGACCAGAAGTAACTTATCTGGACCGCCTCTGATCGGACAGCCGCCGTCTATATGTGAGATAGATCGGTCGTTACGTGATCGGAAGACGAGACGCTAATAGGAACGAACACGCCGAAGAGCTCGACGGACGCACCTACAGCATTTCCCCGAGATCGTTGAGCCACCACTCACACTTCTCGAGTCTCTTCACGACCAGACTGCCCTACATATAAGGCGGCGGACTATAGCCACCTCGTCAGCTGCTTCGCAAAGTAGATGGCGAGAGAAGAAAATAGGCGCATCCTCACCGATAGCCTTACCGCCTGCGAAACACCGCCGGACGTAATTTTCGTCGACGTAAAATGAAATGAAATTAGGCGTGTGGGTTACGGTAACCCTACCGAAGCGTGGACTTTAAAATTTTCAGCTCGACTTCCTGACTTCAGAGACTAAGTCCGCTAGCACACGCGATCAATCCACTTAGGAAAAAATTATGATAGAACAGCACCCGAGATCAAACGAAGATAGAAAAAATTGACTAAGTCCATTCGCACACGCGATCATTTAAAATTTTGTGCAAATCCACGAGCTATGTTCTCTGTACAAGAGCCGATCTGCTTCACATTCAGCCACCGGTTAACCGGATTCGGATGCACCCATAGCCTACTTGCAGTGCGTAAGCGGAGCGAATCGGACTGTGCCATCAGCGTCCTGGCAACTGCGTTCGTCAGGGGACCACTTCCGAATAGCGACTACATGCCAGTGAGTTGACATGTCTTACGCATGGACTCGGTACGAGACGAGAACACTCGTAGACTGCAGTCAGGGATTGTCAGCTTCACGGAAAATCTCCCGAGCCGGCACGACTCGTGAATGTCGTGCCCGGAGTCCCTGCGACTCTCAGCTCGATGAGACTCACCGGGTCAAAGCACCAAGGGGCTGGCGAAGCCAGTGCGGTTCTCGGAATGGTCTGCCGAGAAACACGTACACCCACAAGGTACTGTGACTCTTTGCGTTCGAATTGCTTCGCATCCCGTGAGTGGAACGCCAGCGAGAACAAACGGTCGATGGAACACCGTCCGTGTTCAGGTTCTTGCCGGACCAGAAGTAACTTATCTGGACCGCCTCTGATCGGACAGCCGCCGTCTATATGTGAGATAGATCGGTCGTTACGTGATCGGAAGACGAGACGCTAATAGGAACGAACACGCCGAAGAGCTCGACGGACGCACCTACAGCATTTCCCCGAGATCGTTGAGCCACCACTCACACTTCTCGAGTCTCTTCACGACCAGACTGCCCTACATATAAGGCGGCGGACTATAGCCACCTCGTCAGCTGCTTCGCAAAGTAGATGGCGAGAGAAGAAAATAGGCGCATCCTCACCGATAGCCTTACCGCCTGCGAAACACCGCCGGACGTAATTTTCGTCGACGTAAAATGAAATGAAATTAGGCGTGTGGGTTACGGTAACCCTACCGAAGCGTGGACTTTAAAATTTTCAGCTCGACTTCCTGACTTCAGAGACTAAGTCCGCTAGCACACGCGATCAATCCACTTAGGAAAAAATTATGATAGAACAGCACCCGAGATCAAACGAAGATAGAAAAAATTGACTAAGTCCATTCGCACACGCGATCATTTAAAATTTTGTGCAAATCCACGAGCTATGTTCTCTGTACAAGAGCCGATCTGCTTCACATTCAGCCACCGGTTAACCGGATTCGGATGCACCCATAGCCTACTTGCAGTGCGTAAGCGGAGCGAATCGGACTGTGCCATCAGCGTCCTGGCAACTGCGTTCGTCAGGGGACCACTTCCGAATAGCGACTACATGCCAGTGAGTTGACATGTCTTACGCATGGACTCGGTACGAGACGAGAACACTCGTAGACTGCAGTCAGGGATTGTCAGCTTCACGGAAAATCTCCCGAGCCGGCACGACTCGTGAATGTCGTGCCCGGAGTCCCTGCGACTCTCAGCTCGATGAGACTCACCGGGTCAAAGCACCAAGGGGCTGGCGAAGCCAGTGCGGTTCTCGGAATGGTCTGCCGAGAAACACGTACACCCACAAGGTACTGTGACTCTTTGCGTTCGAATTGCTTCGCATCCCGTGAGTGGAACGCCAGCGAGAACAAACGGTCGATGGAACACCGTCCGTGTTCAGGTTCTTGCCGGACCAGAAGTAACTTATCTGGACCGCCTCTGATCGGACAGCCGCCGTCTATATGTGAGATAGATCGGTCGTTACGTGATCGGAAGACGAGACGCTAATAGGAACGAACACGCCGAAGAGCTCGACGGACGCACCTACAGCATTTCCCCGAGATCGTTGAGCCACCACTCACACTTCTCGAGTCTCTTCACGACCAGACTGCCCTACATATAAGGCGGCGGACTATAGCCACCTCGTCAGCTGCTTCGCAAAGTAGATGGCGAGAGAAGAAAATAGGCGCATCCTCACCGATAGCCTTACCGCCTGCGAAACACCGCCGGACGTAATTTTCGTCGACGTAAAATGAAATGAAATTAGGCGTGTGGGTTACGGTAACCCTACCGAAGCGTGGACTTTAAAATTTTCAGCTCGACTTCCTGACTTCAGAGACTAAGTCCGCTAGCACACGCGATCAATCCACTTAGGAAAAAATTATGATAGAACAGCACCCGAGATCAAACGAAGATAGAAAAAATTGACTAAGTCCATTCGCACACGCGATCATTTAAAATTTTGTGCAAATCCACGAGCTATGTTCTCTGTACAAGAGCCGATCTGCTTCACATTCAGCCACCGGTTAACCGGATTCGGATGCACCCATAGCCTACTTGCAGTGCGTAAGCGGAGCGAATCGGACTGTGCCATCAGCGTCCTGGCAACTGCGTTCGTCAGGGGACCACTTCCGAATAGCGACTACATGCCAGTGAGTTGACATGTCTTACGCATGGACTCGGTACGAGACGAGAACACTCGTAGACTGCAGTCAGGGATTGTCAGCTTCACGGAAAATCTCCCGAGCCGGCACGACTCGTGAATGTCGTGCCCGGAGTCCCTGCGACTCTCAGCTCGATGAGACTCACCGGGTCAAAGCACCAAGGGGCTGGCGAAGCCAGTGCGGTTCTCGGAATGGTCTGCCGAGAAACACGTACACCCACAAGGTACTGTGACTCTTTGCGTTCGAATTGCTTCGCATCCCGTGAGTGGAACGCCAGCGAGAACAAACGGTCGATGGAACACCGTCCGTGTTCAGGTTCTTGCCGGACCAGAAGTAACTTATCTGGACCGCCTCTGATCGGACAGCCGCCGTCTATATGTGAGATAGATCGGTCGTTACGTGATCGGAAGACGAGACGCTAATAGGAACGAACACGCCGAAGAGCTCGACGGACGCACCTACAGCATTTCCCCGAGATCGTTGAGCCACCACTCACACTTCTCGAGTCTCTTCACGACCAGACTGCCCTACATATAAGGCGGCGGACTATAGCCACCTCGTCAGCTGCTTCGCAAAGTAGATGGCGAGAGAAGAAAATAGGCGCATCCTCACCGATAGCCTTACCGCCTGCGAAACACCGCCGGACGTAATTTTCGTCGACGTAAAATGAAATGAAATTAGGCGTGTGGGTTACGGTAACCCTACCGAAGCGTGGACTTTAAAATTTTCAGCTCGACTTCCTGACTTCAGAGACTAAGTCCGCTAGCACACGCGATCAATCCACTTAGGAAAAAATTATGATAGAACAGCACCCGAGATCAAACGAAGATAGAAAAAATTGACTAAGTCCATTCGCACACGCGATCATTTAAAATTTTGTGCAAATCCACGAGCTATGTTCTCTGTACAAGAGCCGATCTGCTTCACATTCAGCCACCGGTTAACCGGATTCGGATGCACCCATAGCCTACTTGCAGTGCGTAAGCGGAGCGAATCGGACTGTGCCATCAGCGTCCTGGCAACTGCGTTCGTCAGGGGACCACTTCCGAATAGCGACTACATGCCAGTGAGTTGACATGTCTTACGCATGGACTCGGTACGAGACGAGAACACTCGTAGACTGCAGTCAGGGATTGTCAGCTTCACGGAAAATCTCCCGAGCCGGCACGACTCGTGAATGTCGTGCCCGGAGTCCCTGCGACTCTCAGCTCGATGAGACTCACCGGGTCAAAGCACCAAGGGGCTGGCGAAGCCAGTGCGGTTCTCGGAATGGTCTGCCGAGAAACACGTACACCCACAAGGTACTGTGACTCTTTGCGTTCGAATTGCTTCGCATCCCGTGAGTGGAACGCCAGCGAGAACAAACGGTCGATGGAACACCGTCCGTGTTCAGGTTCTTGCCGGACCAGAAGTAACTTATCTGGACCGCCTCTGATCGGACAGCCGCCGTCTATATGTGAGATAGATCGGTCGTTACGTGATCGGAAGACGAGACGCTAATAGGAACGAACACGCCGAAGAGCTCGACGGACGCACCTACAGCATTTCCCCGAGATCGTTGAGCCACCACTCACACTTCTCGAGTCTCTTCACGACCAGACTGCCCTACATATAAGGCGGCGGACTATAGCCACCTCGTCAGCTGCTTCGCAAAGTAGATGGCGAGAGAAGAAAATAGGCGCATCCTCACCGATAGCCTTACCGCCTGCGAAACACCGCCGGACGTAATTTTCGTCGACGTAAAATGAAATGAAATTAGGCGTGTGGGTTACGGTAACCCTACCGAAGCGTGGACTTTAAAATTTTCAGCTCGACTTCCTGACTTCAGAGACTAAGTCCGCTAGCACACGCGATCAATCCACTTAGGAAAAAATTATGATAGAACAGCACCCGAGATCAAACGAAGATAGAAAAAATTGACTAAGTCCATTCGCACACGCGATCATTTAAAATTTTGTGCAAATCCACGAGCTATGTTCTCTGTACAAGAGCCGATCTGCTTCACATTCAGCCACCGGTTAACCGGATTCGGATGCACCCATAGCCTACTTGCAGTGCGTAAGCGGAGCGAATCGGACTGTGCCATCAGCGTCCTGGCAACTGCGTTCGTCAGGGGACCACTTCCGAATAGCGACTACATGCCAGTGAGTTGACATGTCTTACGCATGGACTCGGTACGAGACGAGAACACTCGTAGACTGCAGTCAGGGATTGTCAGCTTCACGGAAAATCTCCCGAGCCGGCACGACTCGTGAATGTCGTGCCCGGAGTCCCTGCGACTCTCAGCTCGATGAGACTCACCGGGTCAAAGCACCAAGGGGCTGGCGAAGCCAGTGCGGTTCTCGGAATGGTCTGCCGAGAAACACGTACACCCACAAGGTACTGTGACTCTTTGCGTTCGAATTGCTTCGCATCCCGTGAGTGGAACGCCAGCGAGAACAAACGGTCGATGGAACACCGTCCGTGTTCAGGTTCTTGCCGGACCAGAAGTAACTTATCTGGACCGCCTCTGATCGGACAGCCGCCGTCTATATGTGAGATAGATCGGTCGTTACGTGATCGGAAGACGAGACGCTAATAGGAACGAACACGCCGAAGAGCTCGACGGACGCACCTACAGCATTTCCCCGAGATCGTTGAGCCACCACTCACACTTCTCGAGTCTCTTCACGACCAGACTGCCCTACATATAAGGCGGCGGACTATAGCCACCTCGTCAGCTGCTTCGCAAAGTAGATGGCGAGAGAAGAAAATAGGCGCATCCTCACCGATAGCCTTACCGCCTGCGAAACACCGCCGGACGTAATTTTCGTCGACGTAAAATGAAATGAAATTAGGCGTGTGGGTTACGGTAACCCTACCGAAGCGTGGACTTTAAAATTTTCAGCTCGACTTCCTGACTTCAGAGACTAAGTCCGCTAGCACACGCGATCAATCCACTTAGGAAAAAATTATGATAGAACAGCACCCGAGATCAAACGAAGATAGAAAAAATTGACTAAGTCCATTCGCACACGCGATCATTTAAAATTTTGTGCAAATCCACGAGCTATGTTCTCTGTACAAGAGCCGATCTGCTTCACATTCAGCCACCGGTTAACCGGATTCGGATGCACCCATAGCCTACTTGCAGTGCGTAAGCGGAGCGAATCGGACTGTGCCATCAGCGTCCTGGCAACTGCGTTCGTCAGGGGACCACTTCCGAATAGCGACTACATGCCAGTGAGTTGACATGTCTTACGCATGGACTCGGTACGAGACGAGAACACTCGTAGACTGCAGTCAGGGATTGTCAGCTTCACGGAAAATCTCCCGAGCCGGCACGACTCGTGAATGTCGTGCCCGGAGTCCCTGCGACTCTCAGCTCGATGAGACTCACCGGGTCAAAGCACCAAGGGGCTGGCGAAGCCAGTGCGGTTCTCGGAATGGTCTGCCGAGAAACACGTACACCCACAAGGTACTGTGACTCTTTGCGTTCGAATTGCTTCGCATCCCGTGAGTGGAACGCCAGCGAGAACAAACGGTCGATGGAACACCGTCCGTGTTCAGGTTCTTGCCGGACCAGAAGTAACTTATCTGGACCGCCTCTGATCGGACAGCCGCCGTCTATATGTGAGATAGATCGGTCGTTACGTGATCGGAAGACGAGACGCTAATAGGAACGAACACGCCGAAGAGCTCGACGGACGCACCTACAGCATTTCCCCGAGATCGTTGAGCCACCACTCACACTTCTCGAGTCTCTTCACGACCAGACTGCCCTACATATAAGGCGGCGGACTATAGCCACCTCGTCAGCTGCTTCGCAAAGTAGATGGCGAGAGAAGAAAATAGGCGCATCCTCACCGATAGCCTTACCGCCTGCGAAACACCGCCGGACGTAATTTTCGTCGACGTAAAATGAAATGAAATTAGGCGTGTGGGTTACGGTAACCCTACCGAAGCGTGGACTTTAAAATTTTCAGCTCGACTTCCTGACTTCAGAGACTAAGTCCGCTAGCACACGCGATCAATCCACTTAGGAAAAAATTATGATAGAACAGCACCCGAGATCAAACGAAGATTGAAAAAATTGACTAAGTCCATTCGCACACGCGATCATTTAAAATTTTGTGCAAATCCACGAGCTATGTTCTCTGTACAAGAGCCGATCTGCTTCACATTCAGCCACCGGTTAACCGGATTCGGATGCACCCATAGCCTACTTGCAGTGCGTAAGCGGAGCGAATCGGACTGTGCCATCAGCGTCCTGGCAACTGCGTTCGTCAGGGGACCACTTCCGAATAGCGACTACATGCCAGTGAGTTGACATGTCTTACGCATGGACTCGGTACGAGACGAGAACACTCGTAGACTGCAGTCAGGGATTGTCAGCTTCACGGAAAATCTCCCGAGCCGGCACGACTCGTGAATGTCGTGCCCGGAGTCCCTGCGACTCTCAGCTCGATGAGACTCACCGGGTCAAAGCACCAAGGGGCTGGCGAAGCCAGTGCGGTTCTCGGAATGGTCTGCCGAGAAACACGTACACCCACAAGGTACTGTGACTCTTTGCGTTCGAATTGCTTCGCATCCCGTGAGTGGAACGCCAGCGAGAACAAACGGTCGATGGAACACCGTCCGTGTTCAGGTTCTTGCCGGACCAGAAGTAACTTATCTGGACCGCCTCTGATCGGACAGCCGCCGTCTATATGTGAGATAGATCGGTCGTTACGTGATCGGAAGACGAGACGCTAATAGGAACGAACACGCCGAAGAGCTCGACGGACGCACCTACAGCATTTCCCCGAGATCGTTGAGCCACCACTCACACTTCTCGAGTCTCTTCACGACCAGACTGCCCTACATATAAGGCGGCGGACTATAGCCACCTCGTCAGCTGCTTCGCAAAGTAGATGGCGAGAGAAGAAAATAGGCGCATCCTCACCGATAGCCTTACCGCCTGCGAAACACCGCCGGACGAAATTTTCGTCGACGTAAAATGAAATGAAATTAGGCGTGTGGGTTACGGTAACCCTACCGAAGCGTGGACTTTGAAATTTTCAGCTCGACTTCCTGACTTCAGAGACTAAGTCCGCTAGCACACGCGATCAATCCACTTAGGAAAAAATTATGATAGAACAGCACCCGAGATCAAACGAAGATTGAAAAAAATGACTAAGTCCATTCGCACACGCGATCATTTAAAATTTTGTGCAAATCCACGAGCTATGTTCTCTGTACAAGAGCCGATCTGCTTCACATTCAGCCACCGGTTAACCGGATTCGGATGCACCCATAGCCTACTTGCAGTGCGTAAGCGGAGCGAATCGGACTGTGCCATCAGCGTCCTGGCAACTGCGTTCGTCAGGGGACCACTTCCGAATAGCGACTACATGCCAGTGAGTTGACATGTCTTACGCATGGACTCGGTACGAGACGAGAACACTCGTAGACTGCAGTCAGGGATTGTCAGCTTCACGGAAAATCTCCCGAGCCGGCACGACTCGTGAATGTCGTGCCCGGAGTCCCTGCGACTCTCAGCTCGATGAGACTCACCGGGTCAAAGCACCAAGGGGCTGGCGAAGCCAGTGCGGTTCTCGGAATGGTCTGCCGAGAAACACGTACACCCACAAGGTACTGTGACTCTTTGCGTTCGAATTGCTTCGCATCCCGTGAGTGGAACGCCAGCGAGAACAAACGGTCGATGGAACACCGTCCGTGTTCAGGTTCTTGCCGGACCAGAAGTAACTTATCTGGACCGCCTCTGATCGGACAGCCGCCGTCTATATGTGAGATAGATCGGTCGTTACGTGATCGGAAGACGAGACGCTAATAGGAACGAACACGCCGAAGAGCTCGACGGACGCACCTACAGCATTTCCCCGAGATCGTTGAGCCACCACTCACACTTCTCGAGTCTCTTCACGACCAGACTGCCCTACATATAAGGCGGCGGACTATAGCCACCTCGTCAGCTGCTTCGCAAAGTAGATGGCGAGAGAAGAAAATAGGCGCATCCTCACCGATAGCCTTACCGCCTGCGAAACACCGCCGGACGAAATTTTCGTCGACGTAAAATGAAATGAAATTAGGCGTGTGGGTTACGGTAACCCTACCGAAGCGTGGACTTTGAAATTTTCAGCTCGACTTCCTGACTTCAGAGACTAAGTCCGCTAGCACACGCGATCAATCCACTTAGGAAAAAATTATGATAGAACAGCACCCGAGATCAAACGAAGATTGAAAAAAATGACTAAGTCCATTCGCACACGCGATCATTTAAAATTTTGTGCAAATCCACGAGCTATGTTCTCTGTACAAGAGCCGATCTGCTTCACATTCAGCCACCGGTTAACCGGATTCGGATGCACCCATAGCCTACTTGCAGTGCGTAAGCGGAGCGAATCGGACTGTGCCATCAGCGTCCTGGCAACTGCGTTCGTCAGGGGACCACTTCCGAATAGCGACTACATGCCAGTGAGTTGACATGTCTTACGCATGGACTCGGTACGAGACGAGAACACTCGTAGACTGCAGTCAGGGATTGTCAGCTTCACGGAAAATCTCCCGAGCCGGCACGACTCGTGAATGTCGTGCCCGGAGTCCCTGCGACTCTCAGCTCGATGAGACTCACCGGGTCAAAGCACCAAGGGGCTGGCGAAGCCAGTGCGGTTCTCGGAATGGTCTGCCGAGAAACACGTACACCCACAAGGTACTGTGACTCTTTGCGTTCGAATTGCTTCGCATCCCGTGAGTGGAACGCCAGCGAGAACAAACGGTCGATGGAACACCGTCCGTGTTCAGGTTCTTGCCGGACCAGAAGTAACTTATCTGGACCGCCTCTGATCGGACAGCCGCCGTCTATATGTGAGATAGATCGGTCGTTACGTGATCGGAAGACGAGACGCTAATAGGAACGAACACGCCGAAGAGCTCGACGGACGCACCTACAGCATTTCCCCGAGATCGTTGAGCCACCACTCACACTTCTCGAGTCTCTTCACGACCAGACTGCCCTACATATAAGGCGGCGGACTATAGCCACCTCGTCAGCTGCTTCGCAAAGTAGATGGCGAGAGAAGAAAATAGGCGCATCCTCACCGATAGCCTTACCGCCTGCGAAACACCGCCGGACGAAATTTTCGTCGACGTAAAATGAAATGAAATTAGGCGTGTGGGTTACGGTAACCCTACCGAAGCGTGGACTTTGAAATTTTCAGCTCGACTTCCTGACTTCAGAGACTAAGTCCGCTAGCACACGCGATCAATCCACTTAGGAAAAAATTATGATAGAACAGCACCCGAGATCAAACGAAGATTGAAAAAAATGACTAAGTCCATTCGCACACGCGATCATTTAAAATTTTGTGCAAATCCACGAGCTATGTTCTCTGTACAAGAGCCGATCTGCTTCACATTCAGCCACCGGTTAACCGGATTCGGATGCACCCATAGCCTACTTGCAGTGCGTAAGCGGAGCGAATCGGACTGTGCCATCAGCGTCCTGGCAACTGCGTTCGTCAGGGGACCACTTCCGAATAGCGACTACATGCCAGTGAGTTGACATGTCTTACGCATGGACTCGGTACGAGACGAGAACACTCGTAGACTGCAGTCAGGGATTGTCAGCTTCACGGAAAATCTCCCGAGCCGGCACGACTCGTGAATGTCGTGCCCGGAGTCCCTGCGACTCTCAGCTCGATGAGACTCACCGGGTCAAAGCACCAAGGGGCTGGCGAAGCCAGTGCGGTTCTCGGAATGGTCTGCCGAGAAACACGTACACCCACAAGGTACTGTGACTCTTTGCGTTCGAATTGCTTCGCATCCCGTGAGTGGAACGCCAGCGAGAACAAACGGTCGATGGAACACCGTCCGTGTTCAGGTTCTTGCCGGACCAGAAGTAACTTATCTGGACCGCCTCTGATCGGACAGCCGCCGTCTATATGTGAGATAGATCGGTCGTTACGTGATCGGAAGACGAGACGCTAATAGGAACGAACACGCCGAAGAGCTCGACGGACGCACCTACAGCATTTCCCCGAGATCGTTGAGCCACCACTCACACTTCTCGAGTCTCTTCACGACCAGACTGCCCTACATATAAGGCGGCGGACTATAGCCACCTCGTCAGCTGCTTCGCAAAGTAGATGGCGAGAGAAGAAAATAGGCGCATCCTCACCGATAGCCTTACCGCCTGCGAAACACCGCCGGACGAAATTTTCGTCGACGTAAAATGAAATGAAATTAGGCGTGTGGGTTACGGTAACCCTACCGAAGCGTGGACTTTGAAATTTTCAGCTCGACTTTTCTGTACTTCAGAGACTAAGTCCAGATGAAATATCGAAAACTCACATTTACTAAAATAGTTTTTAAGTGCTTTAACGTGTTTTAAATTAGATTTTATTCAATTACCTTTTACTTTGAAAATTTTCTGTTCGTTATGTCGCCCGTTTCAGAATTATGTTAAAAATAAGATTTTTAAGTTGTGTTTACATTTTACAAACTCGATAAAATCGACGTAAAATAATATCTAACTTAGCCGTGCCGGTTACGGTAAGCACACGGTAGCTTGGACTTAGTCTGCAAAGTCTGGAAATCCAGCTGAAAATTTCTAAGTCCACACGAAATATTGGAAACTTTCATTTACTGAAATAAATTGTTTACAAGGGCTCCAACGTGTTTGAAACATGATTTTATTCAATTGCCTTTTACTTTGAAACTTTTCCGTTGGTTAGAATACCCGTTTTGGAATTATGGTAAAAATAAGGTTTTTAAGTTTTGTTTATATTTTGCAAACTCGATAAAATCGCTTTAAAATCGACGGAAAATGGAATCAAACTAGGCGTGCATGTTACGGTAGCCCCACCGGAGAGTGGACTTAGAAATTTGCAGCTTGATTTTTCGTATTGAGAGACCAAGTCCACACGAAATATTGGAAACTTTCATTTACTGAAATAAATTGTTTTTAAGTATTTCAAAGTGTTTTAAATTAGATTTTATTCATTAACCTTTTACTTTGAAACTTTTTCGTTCGTTAGATTGCCCGCTTCGTAATTATGGTGAAAATAAGGTTTTTAAAGTTTTGTTTACATTTTTCAAACTCAAAAAATTCACTATCAAAAAGTTTCTATTTCTAATTTAACACTTAAGAAGTGGTTTACTACAAAATTTAAATACCTTATGAAATTTTTCTCGTATTTTAAATTAGTAAAGAAGCTTTTTCTGTGTGTGTTTATATTTTGCAAATCATAAAAAATTTATTTGCGATATTTTATAGTTTTAAAAGTATTATTTATATACTATTCGTTTTAAATCTGTATCAAATATTGTTTGATGTTTGAAAGCTATATAACAGATTTTCTCATGACTGTTTACAATTATTGTATTTTGTATAAAATCTTTGAAAATAAATCAGTTTATAAGTTTCGAACACTCATTAGCAAATATTTGATATTAAAACGATATTGACTTTTTATAATTTTAAAATGCATACTTATATGCTTTATTAAGGTTTGTTTACATTTCAAATTTCAATATATGGGTTAAAGTCATTTGAAAGTAAAATTTCATTAATAAAATGTTAATAACGTCAAATTCGTTAATATTTTTAGGAAACTGAATTCAATTAAGCATTATTAACAGAAAAATGAATGAAATTATTCTTTGAAGCAGTGTAATGTAAACAACATATTAAGGTTACATGGATATTTTTGAAATTGATTGATCACATAGAACTTTTCACATTTGCCATAATAGCAGCAATGAGGTTTTTCTCGAAGTATTTAATTTTTATGAAAAATAAATACAATTACTAAATCTGTAGAATATTATTCAATACTAAATGCTCCAATGCATTTTCCCATAAAAACGAAATTTCTCAAGATATTGAGGAATCTCTTGAACTTCACGCGAAACACAAGTCCATTGTGTCACTTGGAGTAATACAGACATTTTTGTCATGAAATTTATTTTTTGTGATAAAATGAATAATATTAGCTTTGAATGTACATTTTATACTAAATACTATTACCAACTATTTTGATACAGACGAGAAATTTCTGAAGATGTATGGAAATTTTTTATATGCAAGTAATTTGTCACGTCCACCGTTATAGCAATAATAGGGTTTTTCACGTAATATTTATTTTTTTATAATAAAATAAAGGCAATCATTAGCTTTTGAATGTTATTCAATAAAAAATGTCCCCAAGAGTTTTCTTATAAAATGATATATATATATAATATATATATATATATATATATATATATATAAATTTCGTGTCACGATGTATGTTCCCGATAAACTCCGAAACTACTGAACGGATTTTGATAAAATTTTGTAACCATTTATAATATGGTCCAACTTAAAAGATAGAATAGTTTTTATATTTTAATTATTGATCTCAATATTTATTATACGACATTAGTGTTTATCTATTGGTTAGTTCTGTAAGTTCCTAATAGATGGCGGTTTAGCATCTAAGTTGCACAGGTGTTCGGCAGATGGCGACGTGTTTATTTTTCTAGATTATACCATCTTAGAGAAAACTAACGTCCGCGCGCAAGCGCGTGGTTGAATATAGAATTTACATGCATTTTCATGATGTATAATCATACTGTAACAATTTTATGTGAATCATTTTCATAATTATACTTTGCATTGTGTTATTATTGTGCAGTGTTCAGTTTGAATATTTTTAATATTATAAATAGTAAAATAAAATTTTATTTATTACTGTTTTTCTCTACTAATTTTCATAAAACCTCGAAAACATGTAAGTATTTCTTGATAGCCTTTTATTTATTTTTATTTTTATTTTATAATTTGATAATTATTAATTTTTTCAGCAATACATTTTGATCTAATTTATTTATTCAAATGATAAATTCTTTTAATATTTTTTTACTTCAGTATAATGCCGCGGAAAAATTTTTAGTTTTAATAATTTAAAATTGAAAAAATAATAGTTCGATGTCAATGTTATCTACCTCATTTATAACAATTTATTTTTAGATGTTTTTAATTTATATAGTATATTTTATAAGTAAGTCACTGATTACAAACTATAATTTAATATAATATGAATAAAATGTAAATTCAGAAAGTATATGTTAATTTGCGCTTAATTTCAAAATTTCGATACTTTACCTATTACTTTTAAATTTTGGTGAAACGTTTTATTTTTAATCTCATATGAATGAACCTATTTTAAATTTTTTAGATATTAATAGCCACAGCAAAGCGTGGCTGGGTCAGCAATTCTATATACATATAAATTTCGTGTCACTATGTATATTCGCGATAAACTCCGAAACTACTGAACCAATTTTGATAAAATTTTGTAACCATTTATAATATAATACAACTTAAAAGATAGAACAGTTTTTATCTCTTAATTATTGATCTCAATATTTATTATACGATATTAGTGTTTATTTATCAGTTTGTTCTGTAATTTCCAAATAGTTGGCGATTTAGCATCTAAGTTGCACAGGTACTCGGCAGATGGCGACGTGTTTATTTTTCTAGATTATACTATCTCCCAGAGAAAATTAACGTGCGCGCGCAAGCGCATGGTTGAATATAGAATTTACATATATTTTCATGATGTATAATCATACTGTAACAATTTTTCGTGAATCATTTTTATAATTATATTTTGTATTGTGTTATTATTGTGCAGTGTTCAATTTGAATATTTTTAATATTATAAATAGTAAAATAAAATTTTATTTATTACTGATTTTCTCTACTAATTTTCATACCACCTCGAAAACATGTAAGTATTTCTTGATAGCCTTTTATTTTTTTATTTTTATTTTATAATTTGATAATTGGCTCTGTAATCGTGCTATTTTGGCAGCAGGAAACGTTGATGTGAACGAAATTAACTTCCATATACAACAGATGTTGCCCGGTGATTTGATGTCTTTTAAATCAATCGACACAGTTATTGATGAAAACGAAGCCGTAAACTTTCCAACTGGATTTTTGAATTCTCTGGATATGCCAGGAATGCCACCACACAATCTTCAATTGAAAATTGGTTCACCAATTATTCTTCTACGTAATTTAAACCCACCTCAATTATGTAACGGTACACGTTTAGTCGTAAAAAATGACCGAATATATTCTCGAAGCAACAATTTTGACGTCAAATTTAAAGGTGATATCGTTCTGTTTCCACGTATTCCACTGATAGCGTCAGAATCTCCAATACCGTTTAAAAGGCTGCAATTTCCGATTTGTATAGCTTTTGCGAAATGACCATGAATAAATCTCAAGGCCAAACAATGTCTATTTGCGGTTTGGATTTGAAAAACATATGTTTCTCACATGGACAGCTACATGTTGCCTGCTCACGTGTAGGAAAACCATCAAATCTCTTCGTGTTAGCGAAAGACAGGTTAACCAGGAATGTTGTACACAAAGTAGTACTTAGATAATTTTTAGTTTTAATAATTTAAAAATTAATAGTTCGATGTCAATGTTATCTACCTCATTTATAACAATTTATTTTTAGATGTTTTTAATTTATATAGTATATTTTATAAGTAAGTCACTGATTATAAACTATAATTTAATATAATATGAATAAAATGTAAATTCAGAAAGTATATGTTAATATGCGCTTAATTTCAAAATTTCGATACTTTACCTATTACTTTTAAATTTTGGTGAAACGTTTTATTTTTAATCTCATATGAATGAACCTATTTTAAATTTTTTTACAGCAAAGCGTGGCTGGGTCAGCAATTCTATATACATATAAATTTCGTGTCACTATGTATATTCGCGATAAACTCCGAAACTACTGAACCAATTTTGATAAAATTTTGTAACCATTTATAATATAATACAACTTAAAAGATAGAACAGTTTTTATCTCTTAATTATTGATCTCAATATTTATTATACGATATTAGTGTTTATTTATCAGTTTGTTCTGTAATTTCCAAATATTTGGCGATTTAGCATCTAAGTTGCACAGGTAATCGGCAGATGGCGACGTGTTTATTTTTCTAGATTATACTATCTCCCAGAGAAAATTAACGTGCGCGCGCAAGCGCATGGTTGAATATAGAATTTACATATATTTTCATGATGTATAATCATACTGTAACAATTTTTCGTGAATCATTTTTATAATTATATTTTGTATTGTGTTATTATTGTGCAGTGTTCAATTTGAATATTTTTAATATTATAAATAGTAAAATAAAATTTTATTTATTACTGATTTTCTCTACTAATTTTCATACCACCTCGAAAACATGTAAGTATTTCTTGATAGCCTTTTATTTTTTTATTTTTATTTTATAATTTGATAATTGGCTCTGTAATCGTGCTATTTTGGCAGCAGGAAACGTTGATGTGAACGAAATTAACTTCCATATACAACAGATGTTGCCCGGTGATTTGATGTCTTTTAAATCAATCGACACAGTTATTGATGAAAACGAAGCCGTAAACTTTCCAACTGGATTTTTGAATTCTCTGGATATGCCAGGAATGCCACCACACAATCTTCAATTGAAAATTGGTTCACCAATTATTCTTCTACGTAATTTAAACCCACCTCAATTATGTAACGGTACACGTTTAGTCGTAAAAAATGACCGAATATATTCTCGAAGCAACAATTTTGACGTCAAATTTAAAGGTGATATCGTTCTGTTTCCACGTATTCCACTGATAGCGTCAGAATCTCCAATACCGTTTAAAAGGCTGCAATTTCCGATTTGTATAGCTTTCGCGAAATGACCATGAATAAATCTCAAGGCCAAACAATGTCTATTTGCGGTTTGGATTTGAAAAACATATGTTTCTCACATGGACAGCTACATGTTGCCTGCTCACGTGTAGGAAAACCATCAAATCTCTTCGTGTTAGCGAAAGACAGGTTAACCAGGAATGTTGTACACAAAGTAGTACTTAGATAATTTTTAGTTTTAATAATTTAAAAATTAATAGTTCGATGTCAATGTTATCTACCTCATTTATAACAATTTATTTTTAGATGTTTTTAATTTATATAGTATATTTTGTAAGTAAGTCACTGATTACAAACTATAATTTGATATAAGATGAATAAAACGTAATTTCAGAAAGTATATGTTGGGTTGTGCTTATCTAATTAATTTCAAAATAATGTCAAATTAACTTCAAAATTTCGATACTTTACCTATTACTTTTAAATTTTTGCGAAACGTTTTATTTTTAATCTCATATGAATGAACCTATTTTAATTTTTTTTAGAAAATATTAATTTGATTGCACCCAAGTATTAGTAAAAAATTGATTCTATGTATTATAAAAATTCAGCCACTGCAACGCGTGGCTGGGTCAGCTTGTATATATATATATATATATATATATATATATATATATATATATATATATATGTGTGTGTGTGTGTGTGTGTGTGTGTGTGTGTGTGTGTGTGTGTGTGTGTGTGTGTGTGTGTGTGTGTGTGTGTGTGTGTGTGTGTGTGTGTGTGTGTGTGTGTGTGTGTGTGTGTGTGTATATATATATATATGCGTGTGTGTGTGTGTGTGTGTGTGTGTGTGTGTGTGTGTGTGTGTGTGTGTGTGTGTGTGTGTGTGTGTGTGTGTGTGTGTGTGTGTGTGTGTGTGTGTGTGTGTGTGTGTGTGTGTGTGTGTGTGTGTGTGTGTGTGTGTGTGTGTGTGTGTGTGTGTGTGTGTGTGTGTGTGTGTGTGTGTGTGTGTGTGTGTGTGTGTGTGTGTGTGTGTGTGTGTGTGTGTGTGTGTGTGTGTGTGTGTGTGTGTGTGTGTGTGTGTGTGTGTGTGTGTGTGTGTGTGTGTGTGTGTGTGTGTGTGTGTGTGTGTGTGTGTGTGTGTGTGTGTGTGTGTGTGTGTGTGTGTGTGTGTGTGTGTGTGTGTGTGTGTGTGTGTGTGTGTGTGTGTGTGTGTGTGTGTGTGTGTGTGTGTGTGTGTGTGTGTGTGTGTGTGTGTGTGTGTGTGTGTGTGTGTGTGTGTGTGTGTGTGTGTGTGTGTGTGTGTGTGTGTGTGTGTGTGTGTGTGTGTGTGTGTGTGTGTAAGTGTAAGTAAAATTTAGGTCATATAAAATTTAAAAAGTGAGCAAAAATAGTAAATAAAAAAATTAATAAAGGTGATTGTAACTTCCCACTTAATAAAGGAAACAATATCTTCTCATTAGGACCAATAAAAATACTAACTTGAAAGAAATTTTTCCAATCATATATCACGTGTAATAAACATATTTCGAACATACAGATATTATTTTGTGATTTAAAACAAAATTTAATAAACTAAACTGAATTTCTATTGTAAAAAATAAACGCCCTCATTACAGTATGATTATTTTTAATTTTTTTCCAACTCTATGGGACATTTTTTGGTTACTGATCAAAATAAATATTGTAACAAAAATTTTAAAAATAGTTAAATAATTTAAAATAAAAAATACTGTTTTTATTTTAAATTGTTTTGAAGCCTTTTATAGTTTTGATAATTATACGACTTATATACACAATATTTATAAACCATACAAACAGATTATGCTTGTTATTTGAAATTTACTTTCAAACTTTTTGTTTTATTCAATTTTATAAATAAATTATGGAATCAATATTTATCATCAAACACATTATTGAACCTTATTTTATATCATTTTCTCATCCATATTTGATGCAATAATTCAATTATTGAAACTTATTTGAGTATTTGCATAAAAAATTACGAAGGTAGCATTATTTCGTGAAATGTTATAATTAAGTTGCTAATACTTTGTCTTTTATACCCAAATATTCATTTTTCAGTCAAAAAAGTACATTAAACATTTTATTAAATACTAGATTGAGATGATTAATTAATTCGTTAGATGGCAGCACCAGTCATCACCTTAACAACTATTTAATAGTATAAATTTTATATTTGTTCTTTAATTTTTTCAATTCTTTTTAATTTTAAAAATTGTACACATTTTTTTGTTGATTGACTGATATTTGTAAAGCTATTCATTTGTTACTAGTATTTCTACCGCTCTGATTTGCATAAAAACTGTGCTAACCAATGGTTGCCAATGCAATATTTAAGTGCAGGAAAGAAAGTAATCATTTAAAAATATTTAAAAATCCCTCATGTCTGAAATTTGAAGTCTTGATGCTTCAAACGTTTTCACTACCTACTTTATACTTTCTACTTTATACTACTTTATACAGATAATACTTTACTATTGTCAGATGTTTTAATTACATTATTTCAGCTAAAAAATATATAAAAGTAAAAGCAATGAGAAATATTAAAATTTTAGGAATATTCAGCATTACTATAGTTTATTTAACAGAAAATGAAAGACCTAAAAATATCGATTCTCTTTTCTTAAATATTTATAGTTTTTACTGATCAATGAAATGTTGTTAAAAAATTTTAAAAATTATGTACAAATTATTCGTATATATGTTATCAATATGTGTATATAAATTATATATATATATATATATATATATATATATATATATATATATATATATATATATATATATATATATATATATATATATATATATATATATATATATATATATATATATATATAAATTAATAGTACATTTTATAAAAAATAATCAAATATTTAATCGGTACTTAGGCAACATTGGATTTTCGCTTGTATATTTTAGATTACCTTTTACTTCTTTTAATCTGGTTTAAACTTTTTGGTGTGGCTTTGGGGTGTATTGGCTTCTTTAAGACTATGTCTTGGGCCAGTGCTGAAAAGCCAAACTTTGTGCAAATGTGGTCAACACCCCCTGACGAAGCTAACCTTGTTGGTACTTCATTCCATTTTCTATTTACTTTGAAATTTTAATGTTTGATAATTTTTATAAAATATACTATTAATTATATTTTAGTAATTCTATTTTCGCTGCTTTTGCCCTGAATGTACTGCTAAACATAAGTGTTTTACCTATTCTTGTACTTTTTAATTCTATATGTATTCTTGTATCTTTCAATTTTCGCTTATGAAACTTCTAATCTTGCAGCATTATATATATATATATATATATATATATATATATATATATATATATATATATATATATATATATATATATATATATATATATATATATATATATATATATATATATATATATAAGACTGCCTATTAACTGATAAAATTTTTAAAAAGGTTGCGAAATTCTATTTTTGTGTACAAAAAGAATATCCTAATATTAATCTTATTCTATGGAGATCGTAAATCTGCAACTATGTTCAAAATCAAACTAGAGTCTTGCTATTTTTCTATAATGGTTGATGAAACGTAAGATATTTCCTATCATGAGTAATTTCGAATGACATAGACAACAAGTTGAAAATCCACGAATCTTTTATTGCATTTCACAGGATTAAAATAACTGATAAAAAAAACATTGTATTATTTTATTGTATAATAATGAAAGTTTAATATTTGTATACTGCAAGTAATTTTTTCATTTAGGCCGTGAGTTCCCAAACTTTTTTTCTCGTGGACCACTTTCAAAGTTTTACAATTTTCAGTAGACCCCCTGCTGTTATATTCCTCTACTGTATTCCCAAAACTCCTAAAAAGTATCACCCTGAATTGAAGGAGGTGTTGAGAAGAAAAAAAATAACACATTTTCTTGTGTTCAATTTATTAAAATAGTACTTGTAATTTTACAAAATTATTATTATTTATTACAATATACAATAAAAATATATTACAAATAGGCAGATACTTATTTTTTCCCGCTCTTTAAACACTGACATCGATTCATTCACAGTCACACTTTTATGTTTAAAATCCCGGAAACAAGTGAGTAACGTTTTGTTCTTGGCATTCTTATTTCATCCCTTTGCAGGTCTAAACAAGCATCCCGGACGAGTGGGCAAACGGGCGACACTTTGCAAGTCTCGACATGGGGTGTACACTTGTACTATTATCTGTGGTCCCATTCAATTCTGTATTTGAATTGAGTACCTAGCAGAAAATTTTTCGTGGACTCCCACTTACAAATTGTGTAACCTCTGTTAACGTCTACGTGGAACCTCCGTGTGGTCTCCTATGGCCCCTGGGGATCCACCTGGACCACTTTGGGAACCTATGATTTAGGCTATAATTAGAGATGTGCAGTCGCACGAATATTGCAAGAGTGCGTTCATTGTTGTGCACCCATTTTAATTTTGTTTTCCTTACTACATGTTTGTCCCTTCTTGCACTGAAAAATGGATTTCAGCAGCTTAACGAACCGCACTCTTTAATAGGAGCGTCAACAATCGGGATTGCAATACCCGTATAAAAATTTCTGGAGCTTGAAATGAAAATCAAAGTGGTATGCATTGTTCAAGGTCTTCGTTATACTTTTCAAATCTGTAAAGATGTGTGATCATGAAAGATAATAGCGTCACTCAAAAGATGGACATAAAATAGGTTAGTAGCTCAAATAACTCAAAATGAAAATAATACGATTTTCTTCTAAAACAAAAAATGCATAAGTAAAAAAGATAAACACCTTCAGTGGATTATGTAACTTTTTAATTATTTACATTATTTCTTTGCTTCTGTTGAAAAAATTTTTTGTTCTTTGCAAAGGTTATTGAACTAGATACGCTTGTATTTCATGATTACTCAATATATATGAAATAGTTAAAAGAAGATAAATTTAAATCTATATATATATAGTGTTTTCCTGATGTTATATTGAATTATATAGTTTAAAATATTATAAGCTATATAAATTCCAATTTAACACCTAAATCATTTTCAGAATTTTCTCTAAAAGATCATTTATATGCTGAATAAGAGGTATTTTAAACTTCTAAACCTTAACTATTTCAATAATATTTATTTATCCTTAGAAAGTTTTACAATCTTGTGTCTTCATTGAAACTTCGAAATAATTTAACTGGTATACAATAATAAGGTTTAAGGCTCATGAATCTTAACTCAAATATTTTTACGGGTAACGTTTCTAACGTTGGTTGCTTCCTATTTTTTAATTTATTACGATAAAAATTTAAGATGGCGTATAACATACTTGATTAAGATGGCCACCCAACTTGTCTAGTGGTCAGCGTACCTGACTGCGGATAAGGAGGTCCAGGGTTCGAATCCCGGCTCGGGCATAGATGTACTTTCTCTCTCAATATATCCTGTCTTTGTCCTTTCCTTGTATGAATGAGCTGTGAATGATCGCATACCCTATTAACGGGTCCCTATGGCATGTGTGTACTGAAGAAGTCGGACTCCACACCAAATATGGTTCAGATGGAAAAGTGGAGCAGCGCACCCCATATTGCCAGCCTAACAGGCACACGACAACAACAATACATAGTTGCATCTTACAGTCAAGAGAAGTGATACAGAATGTGAATCATCCAAGAAGACGGGTCAAAACTGTCCCATTACAGCTCAGAGCAATACCTCATACTCGCAGGATTCGTAGACTGATATTTGTATGTGTGAAAACTAGGTAGTAGTCGTGAAGAAATTGCTTAATATTTCGAAAATTTTCAATATTTTTTAAGTTAGGGAGTTTTTTATTCCCATGATATTTGCATATCATACTTTAAAAAATTTTAAATATGTTTCTGATTTATAATATACTGCTAATTAAGAAATACATAATGATAAATTGGAATTATTTTAAAGAATTTAAAAATCTGCTGATGATATACTTTAGTTTAGTTGTTGTTGTAGTGTGCCAGCCAGGCTGGTAATATGGGGTGCGCTGCTCCTATTTTCCAACCGAACCATATTATGCTGTGGAGTCCGACTTCCTCAATACACATATGCCATAGGGACCCGTTTATAAGATAGGCAACCATTCACTCCACATTCATACAAGGAAAGGACAAAGACAGGATAGATAGAGAGAGAAAGTACAACCAAGCCCGAACCGGAATTCAAACCCAGGACCTCCCTATCCGCAGTCAGACACGCTGACCTTTAGACAAGTTGGGCGGCACTTTGGTTTAGTTTCATCATTTATATGATGAAAGGAATATGGTGGCACAGGATAAAAAATGTCCAACACTTATAAAAGTGAATGGAGGAAGTCCAAGTGGACTCCAGACACATTTAAAAACGAAACGTGATACAAATTAGTTAAAGAGGACAGAACCACACTGAGATGAAGATACAAAACTAAGTGCAGTTTCTAAGCCCAAGCCATCAGGGATTTTAGATTATTTTGAAAAAAAGTTTATGTAGATGAAAATGAGTAAAATCGCAGCATTAAATGGTTTTCCGTTTCAAAATTGTTGCTCTTCTACTAAATTAAGAAAATCACAATCCGTCAGAGGTTTTTCAAAAATTTACTCACATCGATTAACACTATATAAGAAGAACTGTTATAAACTACAGTAACGGTGCTTGCAATTCTTTGAAAGACGAGTCAATACAATTAGAAGTAAATGGGGCCGTGGTAGCCTAGTGGTTAGGGTATCGGCCTTCCATCCGGAAGGGTGGGGTTCGATTCCCAATGCTACCAAAGACCCACCGAGTACATATGATATACGTGCTCGTTAAATCTGTGGAATCGAAAGTCCTGTGGTCGGTCGTTGAGCAGTTACCATGGGTGCAATGCCCTGGAGAAAATTTCCTCCCCCTTCAGATCAATGTCAAAATTGAGGGTGTAGATCCTCTGATGTTGCCATCTATCGGAGGATTTGAAGAGCAAAGGTCATACTTTCACCTTCGTGGTGCTCTGATTAAACGAAAGACGCTCCCAATTGACTTAAATTCGCATTGACAAGGCATAGCGAGCTTGGCTTGTCCAAGTGTCATTAGTAACAACAACAGAAATAAATGGCAGAAAATACTGTCTCACATTTGATAAATGGACAAGTTTAAGAAATAGACGCTATTTCAATATAAATATTAATTCCTATAAACATTTTTAGAATATAGGACTTGCACATGACTCGGGAAGTTTGCCAGCTGAAAAATGTGTGGAAGTGGATTACAATCTAAACTGGGGAAACACAAAATGTCCCTGGAGGAAGATATTGTATCCATAACGACTTTTGGAGCAAAGGTTATGAAAAAATGTGTGAAGTTGATAGGTGCAAATCAATAACTGTGCTATTCACGTAGGATTCAATTAGGAGTAATAGATGTAACCAAAAAATAAAATAAAGAAAGAACTAAAGAGCCAAAATACTGTGGATATATAAATTTATGATTTCGACTTTGAACAGAATGAAAGTTATACTGATAATGAAGATAATGACAGTGTAATTGTTGAAGAAGATATTAAAAATATCACTAATGAGGATAAAATATTACCTCATCGAGAATTGCTTCCTATAATTAATAAGATACGAAAAATTGTTTAGATATTTAAATGTTCCCCAATAAAAAATACCTCATTACAAAAATATATGCAACTAAAAATAAAACAGAACAAATGTTAATATTAGATTCTAAAAAAAAACACGTTGGAACATTTTACTCTTTAATGATGGAACGATTTTTGGAACTGAAAAATCTAACCCAAAAAGCAATAATCGACTTAAATTTTTACGTAATTTTTCCAATAATGAATAATGTTGTTGTTGTCGTGTGCCAGCCAGGCTGGCATTATGGAGTGCGCTACTCCACTTTTCCAACTGCACCCTATTTTGATGTGGAGTCCGACTTCCTCAGTACACACATGCCATAGGGACCCGTTTATAGGGTAGGCAACCATTCACAGCCCCCATTCATACAAGGAAAGGACAAAGACAGAATAGAGAGAGAGAGAAAGTACATCCATGCCCGAACCGGGATTCGAACCCAGGACCTCCCTATCCGCAGTCAGGCACACTGACCACTAGACAAGTTGGGGGGGAGCAATAACGAATAATGAAATTGACAATTAATATCTAGAACCTCACTGGCTCTACTACCAATAAAACTGGTTGTGGAGGCATTATGTCAGAGAGATTCTAATTTATTAATAGCTAATGCAACAATAAATATCATGTTGTAGTCACTGAAAGAAAGCACACATCATTGTTTAAAAATTATATATTACATTGAAAAATCGCACAGAATAAAGACATACCGTAGTAGAAAATGTATTACAATACTTACTTAATTATAATGAGTTTAAAAATGAAAATGAAAAAAAAGAGACTAGCCAATTCAAATTTGATCAAGTTGATTATAAATTTTCTTTAATAAATGTGTAAATTATCTCGTATTAATATAAATTAAATGATGTTTTACTCACACAAGCCAATCTACATTCAGGAGAATTCGGGACAGTTATTGAAGAGAAAATGTTGATAGTGAAACGGAATCAGAATTAGCAATAACTAAAAAATTTCAACAAAAAAATAAAATACGGAAATCAGTTGTATCCAAAATCATCCAACGAGAAATCGATTTATTTGAAGGTAAGGGATTTGGAGTGTCATTAGTAACGTGTTGTTGTTACTAATGACACTTGCACAAGCCAAGCTCGCTATTGGCTATGCAAATTTAAGTAAATTGGAGATGTCTTTCGTTTAATCAGAGCACCATGAAGGTGAAAGTACGACTTTTGCTCTTCAAATCCTCCGATAGATGGCAGCACCAGAGGATCTACTCCCTCAATTTTGGCATTGATCTGATGGGAGAGTAAATTTCTCCAGACCATTGCACCCATGGTAACTGCTCAACGACCGACCACAGAACTTTCGATTCCACAGATTTAACGAGCACGTACATCGCATGTACTCGGTGGGTCTTTGACGGCATTGGGAATTGAACCCCATCCTTTCGGACGGAAGGCCGATATCCTAACCACTTGGCTATCACAGCCCTTACGAACAGTACCACTAACTAGTATTGATGCTCATAAGGCATTTTCGACAGCTGATAATTTTTGCTCAAAATTACGTTCACAAATTAATGACAGTACAATTGATGCCTTATATTTTTTAAGATTTCAAAAAATTTGTAATAGTACAACAGACTGAATATAAAATATTTAAATTTTTTGTGATTTAATTTTCCTTTACTTTTTTGTAATTCTTTATATACTGTTATAATTTATAAGTTAGAAATGATTTTTTGTGATATTCATTTTCTCTAATGAAACTGGCAAATAAAACAAAGAAATACCAGTGCTTTTTAAAATTCCTACTACGGTATTAAGACTGGTAATTTGGTACTAAGATCTAAAAAATAACGAACACCGGTATTGGATTTTTGGTCCTATATTGTAAATATCAGAGGCATACATTTTTGAAAAAATAATTCCTCCACAAATAATTTTTTGGGGTGACTCATCATTTTTAAAATAATTCTGTTTACACTAGATGGATTTGCAGAGTGGAAGCCATAAAGTTAATGTATGGTTATTTTATAAGCAGCGATTTTAAAACTTGAAGAAGTATCTGTAAGTGATGCTTTTAATTTTGAGGAAGCTAGTCCCTTTTTTATCTGTATGACATTGTTCGAATTTTTATTCACTTTATCTGTTTCAAGCAATTCTTGAACAATGTATGTCTTTTGAAGCATCTTCTGTCAACTGATCTATCAGTGTTTTTAAAATTTACCTAAAAGCTGAGAGCTCCAGTGGCTCAATAGCTTCACGCCGCTTCCCGTAAGCTCAGCAAAGTGAAGCATCATTTGCCGCGGGCAGTGGTTGGGAGGGTGACCACGGTGTATTCTCCTTCACTGGGTTGCTGGAGCTCCATGGGTTGGGGACGTGTCCACGTTCATCTGTGACGTCCAAAGTCCTTCCGCTGGTGTGGCGTGGATGTGCAGAGGAGGATGCCAGCTCAGGTGTGGCCTCGTCACCTGGGCGTGGTTCAAAATGACGAGGCACCTTAAAAAGTCGTACCTTCACCTTCGTGGTGCTCTGATCCAAAGGAAAGACGCTCCCTATTGATTTAATTCGCACTGCCAAAGGCAAAAGCGAGCTTGGCTAGTCCAAGTGACATAAGCAACAACAACCTAAAAGCTACTATAGAATCTCTTAACTCTTTCGATGTTGACGTGTTTCTTTCTTCTTTTTCTTTAATAACATTTGGACTTATGTGATAGAACTTTGTGAAAACAATTTCTCTTCTAGACCAAACGTGAAGAGACAAAATAAAATTTCGAGCAGATGCGAGGGCGGTGGAAAATTCACCACGGTGATTCTAAAAATTCTAACGAAATAACAATTCTAAATGAAATGGAAGATTTCTATATTGCCTTCGTCAAAAGTTATTCATCAAACAAAGCAGTATAATTGCTATTTCTGTAATTAGCAGAAAAAAGACTTTCTGTGTGATCTGCAAACATAGAAGATTGCAGTTTAAAAACAGATTGAATTTTTAGAGATTTACATCTACAAAATACATTTCCTGTATTAACAATATTGTCATATTTTGACTGCAAATGGCTTCAACCAGCTGTGAACGATCCTTTCTTATATCTCAAAAGACTAGAAACTTGATCATCGAAGTACAATTGAAAAAGAAAGACTTTTATCCTGAGTTGTCTTAGCAACTGAAATAGACATACCTCTTGATTATAATGATAAAACTTTCGTGTATTCCCTAATTGAGCAACAGACGCTTAAGACTCCAGTAGAAGTTAAGGTACGTATTCTCTTAATTCAGCAGATTTTATGAGGTACAGTCATCATCATTAGGAGAGTAAATTGCAATTCCGTCTCCCTACTTGACCACCAAAAGTACTTGTAGTTTAGTAAATTTTTACTTTAAAATATCACAAAATAAAATTACGTCAGCTATATTTTCCCTTTCAAAATCTCCTCTGCTACGTATCCATACACTATCTCGCTTTTAAACATTGATCTTCATTCCGAGAGTTCCAGGGTTCGACTTTCACTTCAGGCGTGCATGTTTGTAGTGCCTTAGAGTCTATTTTAACGGAACATCTCTGAAGAATTAGCCTGCATACGCAAAAAATATCCATCGAATTAATGAAATAAGTTTTTATTCCTTCTAGGACATATTTCTTAAATAGTATGTGCGGTTTGAGTAGTATTATCAATGTAAATTTACCATTTTCAGTTATTTTGATCTCTTCTCTTTTTTTCTCGCAGACATTAAAAAATTTCAGATCCTTACTTAAAATAACACAAATAACTGGAATTGTTTGCCTTTTACTTATCTCATTCATTCATTCAATATAGTTATTAATAAAATGGCACAGTTGCCGTATAATCTATGACTCCAAATTCTGAATTTGCTTGGCGATGAAGACATGTAGCCAAGATGACGTATCGTGATGTGCACGATGACGTAAATACTAAGGTTACCAAAATAGAATTTTCGGTATAATTCTTATAGGTCTCCATATGTATAACGTAACAAAAACTAGGTTGCCAGATACGTAATAAAATCCGCCAAAAATTCGCCAATCTCAAAATTTGGCATCATGTATTATACGGCAGCTGTGCCAATAAAATAACTAAGCTATCAAATCAAATTTTCAATAATGTAAGAATTTTAGGAACAAGCTCTTAGAAAATCCGAATATGATGGGGATTTCACGGATTATATAAATATATTATGTGAATAATTTTTCTTTCTAAGCAACCCTAATTATATTATCACATTGCATGCATTATCTTTCCATGCTCTTTTTCTGTTTTGGCAATGTTTCTATTTTGTTTTGTAAACACTAGATTCTTTCAAAAATATTATTTATAAGTCAAAAATATAATTTATTCCTATCTTATTTTAAATTGCTGAGGAAAATTATATTGTTTTATTCTTTTGTATCGTTTTTAAAGAGAAAGACATTAAAATGATAAACGTGCATTTTGATTGTTTAATTTATTTTCATATATGCAATGTATTTTAATGTGAGTAAATTTGAATCCGATTAACTGAAAAGAAATTAAATCTTAATTTTTATGCAAACATTAATTAAAATCTTAAAAAAAAGTTCTTTAATTTATTACTATATATAAAAATATTTACGTCTTTATTAAACAATTAAAAGGAGAGAACTCTTAAAAATGAAAATTTCTAATTTTTAAAAGGAAATTAAAATATATTGATTTTCTTAACATACGCAACTAAACAATGGAATTGCAACTCCAAAAAATAGTATGGGAATTTCTGTGAATAAATCTCATATATATGAATTTCTTATGATAGATAAAGGTGATAATCAGGTGCAAATGATTAAAAATAGGGAACAAAAATATTCAAATCAACTAAATTCGTTATATAAGGAATGCATTTGTCGTGAATGGAAGTACATCTTGATAAGCCATCTATAAATATATTAATCATTTTCTAAGGAATTTTCTTTCACGCAAAGAACTCTTGACAACTTTAATAATCAAAAGAGCGACTCACTTTGTGGTTGTTGACCAATAGTGATCAAAATTAACTCAAGATAAGAAATGCAACCGTGGTAAAGTACAATTTTAATGCAAACTGTTCATAGTATGAATAGCAATAGGAGGAATAGAACTGTCCTGTTGAAGAACAGCATTTGGGGTACTATAAAAAAACTATCTGTTTAATTGGTTACACTACCCTGTCAACATACTGTTGAAGTAACATCATACCAAAATGAAGATTTGGGAAGTATTGTAACATTTATGATACCATCAAAAAATAGAGAAATAAAACCGTTACGGTTTGTTAAATCTTGTTGATAGATAATATTGACCACGTTGTCTGCAAATAAAATAACGCTGACAATGTCAAATTCTGACATTGCTCGAGACAAAAGTATCATTAATAAAATGCATCGTTGATTAAAATAATTTTATATTATAGTTTTAGCACTATTTCTCAGCACAACATTTTATTGCAACGAGGTGGTTTGGGATTAATGTAACGCTTATTATGAGAAATCTAGCACTCTTTACCTAATATCGTGTAAATGCTATCTGATGGCTTATGTGGACTGTGTTAAGCATTTTATTTTTTGACAAGGGAACTCAGAGGCAATCTAGTGAAGGGGCAGCAATGAATCCTTCACCGGAGGTAGAAGTGACCTCCAAACCATATTCTTCTGGTGAAAGTCAGGAAGCTATCGCTAGCATGACTGACTCTCTGACGAGAATCATCTGTGGATCATCAGCAAGGATTGCCTCTGAAATTCTAAGATGCTCTAGGCAGAATATACGTTCAATCGTAGGCTTCATAACTGGGCACTACTATTTCAGAAAACACCTCCATAAAATGGGACTGTTTCAGCAAGACCCTATCTGCAGGAAATGTCATGCAAGACGAAACGGCCAAGCATACCATTTACGAATGCGAGGCTCTTGCCCTCCCTAGATGAACTTCTTTAGGCATCGTCCATACTAGAGAGTGACACCTAGACTCCATTAAAGGGTTATCGGACTTTATTAATAAAGTGGGTGACCCGAGCAACTGGAACTAAGAAACATTGGGTTTGGAGTTAACAGTACAAAATGCTGATAAAAGGAGAGGTGCTCAATGACATACAAACCCAACTCTAAGAAGAAGAGGAAAAAGCATTTTTAGCTTAATATGATGCATTGAACTTTCTTCTCAGCTTTGTAAATCACGCTGTACATCATTCTGTTCGGACATTTTTCATCTGGACTCACCCCTCACTTCATTATAGCTTCCTCTCGCTTTAACAATCTCCGCAATACCCAAAATTAAACAGCGATAAAAGCAAAAAAAACCAAAATTATTAGCCAAAGAAATAAACTGATGTTGGTCAGCTCAATTCTTTATCCATTTGAAATCTATGACGATTATCGAAGCGAAATACAATATGAGACATCATACATTTGAACAACAAGACTATCCAATTTTTAAAATAAATGTAAGAGAAAAAAAAATTCATTTGCTCACAGTTATTAATATTTAAGCCCTTCCTTTCAATTGTTGATTTTTTTAGTTAGTTTGTCTCTCAGTGATTCCACGCGTCCACTAACTTGATGAATACCTAAAACTTGAAATTTGTATATTCTAAGTTACTACAATTATCCGCCCTCTATGTGAAAATTGAGCTCACAAGCTCTGCTGAACTGATTGCTGGAATGCTAATTATTCAGATGTCAGCTTCCTGAATTTTTGAGTAGAGTTATCGATATTGGCAAGTTTTATCATTTGTGTAGCTTAGCTATTTCAACAATTCTATCAATTTCCTTAATATTGTGAATACGTTCTTCTTGACATTTTAACTACAATATTGAATAATATGCATAAATATAATTGATATTACTAAGATAACTAAAGTCAATAAGGCAAATACTTCACAAAAAATAAAAATTTTCAGTGCAAAAAATAAACAGTTGCTAAAAATATTGTTTATATTTAAGTATACGCAAGTTTAATTTCATTTTAAAAAAATCAGATATTGGCAATGTTTTAAAAAAATTTAACAGAGAAAATGACAGTTTTATATCTAAAAATAAATCAGATTTTCATGAAATTTGGTATATACATTATGTAAACTATAATGATATGGTTTCAGTAAAATAAAAATATTTCAGATTTTGACTCTACCAGGTTCTAAAAAACTACCTTTATCAAATTAGACAAACCCTTAAAGAGATATGTAAACAGAGGCAAATAATTATTTCGCATGCCTTTGTCATCGTAAATTATGCCCTAAAAGAAGAAAAATCGAGATTTACTGCTAAAACTGTATTATCAGAACAATGATAATACAGCTTGACTGCAGTATTGAAAATCGAATTGCGAAAACGAATCATTTTGAAGAATGATTTGAAAAAGGTGAGTCTGAAATATGAAATCATTGAAGAATTGAGTGTGCTATGAGGCAAAGAGTTTGCGACTGAAGTTGTCAAAGAAGTCGCTGCTGCTGAGATTGGGAAGGTCCCCGGTATTTGCAAACCTTCAGCAAATGCTTCATGGATACCATGTAAGTTGGTACAGAGTACAAAAAAAATCTCCGATTCAATGAATATGATATCCGTATAAGATTAACATGGTATTCATTCTGCAGCCTCAAGACCATTGAACACGTTATGATTTTTGTGCTCACCCACGTTGTACATTTTTGCAAAAGTTTTATAGTCGAATGGAGCTCACTCAAAATGTTTAAAATTGCCATTATGGATGAATAATTGAAATGGTCATTTATAGCATGATTCATATTCTTAAATTCCTGCACCGTCAACACTTGATTTTTTTAATTGCGTAACTCCATGTGGGTTTATTGTTGATCGTTTCCTTGGAATGTTTTTCTTTGAAACACTCACTTCTCAAGCTCCTAAAATGTACGAATACATGGTACAATGAACCTTTTCGACGGCAAGTCATTCCGTCTTTAAAGGAACATCAGTGTTTGCAGACTCTTGCTTGTTGTTGCTACTTATCTCCTGGCTTCAGCAGAGCAAAGCCAAAAGTTCATGAATTTATTCACTTTCAAAATGTCCAAAACCATGATTGAGTTTCTATATAGATCTAGTCTGGAAAGCCCCAGACAATCCAAAATATGATCAGGAGTCGCCTGTTTTCTGCAACACGTCACGCAGATGAGAAAGTTCTTTTTCCTGTTACTGTAACATTGCGATTTTAAATATCCACTATTGTCTTCATGCAAGATCAAACAACTCCCCTCATTGTGAGCTAAGACAAAGAACTTTTCGGGCAAATTTCAGAGAAAATCATGTAATATCCGATTTACGAATACCTGGACACCTCGTTCATCCAATTTATATCCCTGTAACTCCTGGTTGTAGGAATTCCAAAAAGGTCTTGTCTATGAAGGGGGACTTTTCTAGAGCTGAAACACAAAATTACAAGCCATGTTAGTGAAATCTCTCGAGAGTTTCTTCGGACTAACATTGAACACGGTACAAGGCCTTTTCAACACGAAACTGATTTCACTGGAAGAAGCTTTGATCACATTCTAGGAACTTTAAGGTTGTTGTTGTTCTTGGTCATGTGTCAGCCAGGTTGGCAATATAGGGTGCGCTGCTCCACTTTTCCAACTGAACCCTATTTTGGTGTGGAGTCCGACTTCCTCAGAACACACATGCCACAGGTACCCGTTTATAGGGTAGACAACCATTCACAACCCATTCTTACAAGGAAAGGACAAAGAGAGGATAGATAGAGAGAGAAAGTATATCCATGCCCGAACCGGGATTCGAAACCAGGACCTCCCTATCCGCAGTCAGGGACACTGACTAATAGACAAGTTGGGTGGCAGGAACTTTAAGTTTTCAAGCAGATTTGTAACCGTTCTCTACGCGACATAATTCCTTCTGTTGGTGAAATTTTAAAACAAATTTTATTCCGGAAATTTTTTCCTTGTTTTCTTAATAACGTTGGAATTAAATGAAACGTATATGCCAAGTTTCATCAAAATCCGATGTACCTAATGAGTTTGACAGGTATCTGTATAGGGTCTCTTTAATTATAACTACCCTGTATTTTTGCCCACATATATTTTATTCATAAAAAAAATTTAAAGGAAACCAAGCAGATGATATTAACTTTCTTTATTTGCTACAAAGCAAATAATATTTTATTATTCATTTTGAGCTCATTTTTTATAAATTTATATAAAAGCAAAAATCTAATGAATATTTTTGATGTGCTCATATTACCACTTTACTTAAAAAATAAAACTTTATTAGAATTATATAAATTTGCATAAAAGGTATATTTCATGCTAAAAAATAAAATAAAAAATGATAGGATTTGTCAAAATTAATTTACGAATGAAGAATTCCGCGCGGTAACAATAAAAATTAATTTTACTGTTGGAGAATTCATTTGTAGCTTTTTCTGACTTTCATATTTTATGAGCATTCAAAAAAACATTTTTATAACATATTTTAAGCTTTAATATATTAAAAACTATTTTATAACTGTGCTACTTGAATGTACGATATTGGATAAAATATTGTAAAAAATGTGGATTATTAATGATAAATTTGAAAAAATGGAAAACGTTATAGATATGCGTTAATGTTACCATTAAAATATTTTCATGAAATTATCGTATTATAAATCCTCATGTAATTAAGAAATCAAAATTTTCCACCTAAAAACTATTGTAAAGAACATAAAAATAGTGGTCAAAATATTTTATAATTTATGAAAGATTTAAATACTTAATAGCAAGGCTAGTCACTTTGAGTTGTATTCATTTTTTTCAATAACTTTTCTTCACCACATTTATAAGTTTTAAATATGTACAAAAAAATGAACATCACACCATTTAATTACAATAATACAAAAATTGCAGTACAATACACTATGTATTCATTTTCTTCTGTTGGAAACCATAGAGAATCTCAGGATATATTTCTATCAGAAATACCACTCACACAATTTTTTTCCGTAGTCTTTTGATCTCAATAGCGGATTTTACTGAAATAGAAAATTAAATTAATTAGAAACAAATGAAACTTGTTTAAATTATAATTTTAACTATTACTAACTATATACTATTGAATATTAGTTGGTACTATTCCATTTCGCCGACGCAGGCGATAAAGTCGCCAAAAATGATACAACCAGCGCTAGAGGGAATATCTCCGCTGGTAACCTTTTACTGCTACGTTTCCAAAACATGTGACGGCCTTTAACTATCAACAACTTTTTTCAACTCTTTTTTTTTTTTCCATTTCATAATTTTATGCTATGTTGCTATATATACATTTTTAATAATTTCATAAAATCTCTCTAAAAAAAACGGATATTAAACATATATCTTAAAAAATAATAATCGTAACAAATTCACATAAAAAATGTATAAAAAAATAAGATTTTGAAATATGCATCACCCGATAAATTGTAATCTAATATAATAAGTAAATAAATTGAGGTTCTGGCACCCATCATTCCACGCATAGCGTTAACACGAGAACAATTAAGTAAATTTAAAAATTTTTATGTGTATACTGTGTGTTGTCACCAATTGGCGACTTAATTTTCGCTTGGCTAGATTTGCACCGGCGAAATGGAAAAGTACCTATTAGTTCAAATATATATAATAAATAAACTGTGCATAATTTCGCTGTGTATATATACTATAATATACACAGTCCAGTCACATTAATGTGACCATCTGACAAAAGCCAGAATAACCACCTTTCGCAGAGCGGACTGCTGCGATACGTGCAGGAAGAGAGTCACTTAGGTCCCTGAAGGTGTTCTCTGGGATGTTGAGCCATGCCGACTCTAATGCCGTGGCCAGCTGTGCTAGATTACGCGGTTAAGGATCCATGGCGCGAACAACTCGATCGAGATGGTCCCACAGATGTTCGATTGGGCTTAAGTCAGGTGAGTTTGCTGGCCAGGGGAGGACGGTAAACTCATCCTGGTGCTCTTCGAACCACGCACGTACACTGGCAGCTGTATGGCACCTCACTTTGTCCTGCTGGAAGATGCCATCATCCTGAGGAAAAACAATGCGCATGTAGGGGTGAATATGGTCCGCAAGGACAGATGCGTACTTATATTGATCCATCGTGCCTTCCACAATGATCAGTGAACCCAGAGAATGCCAGGAAAACATTCCCCAGACCATAATGCTCCCGCCTCCAGCTTGGACCGTTCAGGCAAAGGTTGCAGGGTGGTTCCTTTCAGAGGTTACACGCCTTATACGCCAACGTCCATCTGTCCGATGGAGCATAAAACGCGGTTCATCTGAAAACGCAACCTGTCGCCACTCAGTGGACGTCCAGCTGCTGTACTGGCGTGCAAATTCTAGCCTTCGCCGTCGATGAACAGCAGTCAGCATAGGTGCACGAACCAGGCGTCTGCTTCGGAGGCCCAGAAGAGGCAATTTTCGCTGAATAGTAGTTTGGGAGACACTTTTGGTAGCCCCTTGGTTCATTTTGGTAGTCAGTTGCTCAACGGTAGCCCGTCTATCTGCCCGAACGCATCTCCGCAACCGTCGTTCGCCTCTGTCATCTATGGCCCGTGGTGCACCACATTTGCTACATCGCTGATTTTGGACAGTCCCATTTTGCCATGCACGGTACACTTTTACCACGGCGGCACGCGAACAGTTCACAAACTCAGCCGTTTCGGAAATGCTTCCACCCTTGGCCCGAAAGCCAATAATTATGCCCTTTTGGACGTCGGATAAATCGCTTCGTTTCTGCATTACGCCAACGATTAAAATGTTTTCCGAAGCCCTCAAACACCCTTTATATATGCTCAACTGCACTGTGCTGCCACCTGCCTTCTGAGATTGGTTATTTAATTCTGACGTGGAAAGTACGTGGTGGTCACATTAATGTGACTGGACTGTGTATAATAAATAAACTGTGCATAATACATAATTTCGAACTCTCCATTTTTAAATTAAATAATGGAATGTATACTGATAAATTTTTATTACGATAAACTCTACTACAAAGTCTGAAAATTAATAATGGAAATTTTGATCAATTAAATTTTAGAAATATTTTTACTGAACTCAGTATTTTAAATTCAAAAAGATAATTTTAAGATTTTGTACTCATATATCAAGAATAAAAATCAAAAATTTTCTTTTATATAATTTTAGAAATGTTGTCGTTGGCTTATCCTCTTTAAAGAGATCTGACATTTGTCAGATCAACTCCAATAAATTGTTGACAGTTAAAATATTTGATTGACTAGCAGGGGATCTGAGGAATAATCCTACCGGGAAAGTTCGACGCAATCCAGAATATGTTTCGGTGAGGCTGGATGGTCACAGCATTTTCTACAAGTGAGATACATTTTTGTACCATGGTCAAGCGATAAGCATTTTAGATGTTCACTTGAGAATCTGGCCAAAACAGTCTGTGATATTCGGTCGCATTTTGTTTCCAGAAGAGTTCCAGGACATGTTCCAGAGTACCATCGGTGAATTTTAGAAATAAATTCACTAAGCTCAACATTTATCTCAAATCGAATTTTTTTTCTTAAAATTTTACATAATTAAATCACAGGTAAAGATAATTTCATGAGTAGTTTTATCTCGGTATTTGGGTTCTAACTATAAAATTACAAATTTATGATATAAAGATGTTTAAAAAGTATTATGCATTTTAATTAAGCATCACCAAATGAAGCCCAGTTGCAGCAAAGAATAAAATCTGGCGACATATTTCAAAGTTAAATTCTTGTTATTTGAAATATAAAGTTTTTATCACATTTATTATATGTGCAAATGATGTCATTGTGAAAGAGCAACGCCGTCTCAAAAATAACGATATGTTCGAATATCAACGTGGATCGATATCAGAACGTACCCTCAGAACATCATGGCGAAGCTCGAGCGAACAGGACAGTTATGTAAATCTGCTAGGAAGAGGAAGAAGTTGAACCAACTCTGCGGTCGTAAAAGAAATTACTACAGTGTTGGAACTGTCAGTGTACCTAAGTACTTTTGAAATGCCCTTCTCCATAGTCCAAAGTATCGTGCAGAAGAATATTCTCTATACTCCTATAAGATTCATGACCTTCAACAACTGTAATGGCAATATCCGGATACTCAAAAAGTATTCGCACTAAAACATTTCCCCGAGTTGGTTGTTCCAAGTCATGAAAAATTCTGTGAATGAATTTTTCATCTTAATATATCGGAGAATATCAGTACTTTTGCATCTAAAATTTAACATTGTGCACTGTGTACTCTTGCATGATACGAAAGTGAGTATAAGTTATTACTAAATTTATTATTCGAATATATATATACATACATATATATATATATATATATATATATATATATATATATATATATATATATATATATATATATATATATATATATATATATATATATATATATATATATATATAGATAGATAGATAGATAGATAGATAGATAGATAGATAGATAGATAGATAGATATAGATATATAGATATATATATACACTACTGGCAATTAAAATTGCTACACCAAGAAGGAATGCAAATAACAGAACGATATTTATTGGACACATACATTATAGTGGAAAGAACAAGTGATTAGATTTACAGGAAATTAGGATGTATAAATCTTCAGAAATCAGTACCCAGAGCAGCCACCTCTGGCTGCAATAACAGCATTTATCCGCCTAGGCATGGACTCAAACAGAGATTGTATGGCATGTACGGGAATCTCAGTCCATGCAGCTTCAACACTATGCCACAGTTCATCGACAGTAGTGAATGGTGAGTGATGGCGTGCCAATCGCTCGGCAACCATTGACCACACGTTCTCAGTTGGTGACAGATCAGGAGAACGAGCTGGCCAGGGTAACAGTCGAACCTGATCTGTATCAAGGAAGTTCAGAACAGTACGGGCAACATGCGGTCGTGCATTATCCTATTGAAACAAAGCATTAGGGAGGCCACGAAGATAGGGCAGAGCCACGGGCCTTAACACATCGGAAATGTAATGGCTGCTGTTCTAAATGCCGGTAATGCGAACAAGAGGTGATCAAGACGTGTATCCAATGGCACCCCCCATACCATCACTCCAGCAGATGGGCCAGTATGGCGATGTCCGATGCAAGCTGGCAATGCGCGTTCTCTACGATGCCTCCAAACACGAATGCGGCCATTATGGTCCTGTATACAGTACCGATATTTATTTGTAAAGATGACGTGATGCCATTCCCGCGTCCAGGTTCGTCGCTGATCAAACCATTGAAGGCGCTCCTGTGTGTGACGCAGCGTCAATGGTAGCCGAAGCCATGATCGCCCTGCAGACAATCCATGCTCCTGCGAACGTCGTCGAACTGTTCGAGCAGAAACTCGGTGCCTCGCAAATGACTCCATTTCTCGACTCAGGGTTCATGACGTGGCTGTACGATCCATTGTGACCATGCGGATAAGATGTTTATCTTCTCTGCTGCTAGTGATGGGGGGTCGCTGAGATCCTGCATGACGTTCCTTATGATTTTCCTGAACCCATATTCTGCCATTCGATTCCATATTCTGCTAACAGTCATGGGGTCTCGACCGACGCGAGCAGCAATATTGCGGTACGATAAACCGCAATCCCAGTAGGCTATAATCCTTCCTCGATCGAAATCAGACACGTGCTGATAGGCATTTCTTCTTCTTACACGAGGCATTACAACAACTTTCTTTGCCGAAAACAACGTTGAAACAGAAATTGAGTATGAAAAAACTGCTGTCGAATCTCTGGTTTCATACACATTGTAGATGTCGCTACTGTCGCCTGCTTTGTATGAATGCGCTGAAAATCTAATCATTTGCATATCACAGCAAGTTCTACATGTCATGCAAACTTCACGTGTGTGGTGTGCCGCTTTTCTGGTGTAGCAATTTTAATGGCCAGTAATATATATATAATATATTGTAAAAGAGGTGACCTCTTGGCGGAATAACCTCTAATTCTGTAAACAGAATACGGCATCATTACTTATTACAAACTTGTAATTTTTAATCTCCAACAATGAGATTAGCTGCGCGAACAAGCCAGAACCTCCTCCCACCGCACATTGCGAAGAGAATCTTGTAATTATTGAGGCGGATATTAACAGTCATACGTGCGACCAGACAACAACTTTGTCTCAGCGATAGCTCAATCTCACGCATTGACAATCGACCTACAAATCGAACACATTCATTTGACAGTTATGCGCGATTTGAAGGACAGTATTTGCCGCCACATTCAGAACATCCATGTTGATATTTTTTTTGTTGAGTTGTAAAAAGCACGATTTTTAGGATGGAGAAAGTTATGAATAGGATGGTTCATATGTTGAACATGATTATAAACACATTGACGGGCTTAATAATGTTACATAGAATTACCACAATAATGTTACATAGAGTTTATTTTGTAATAAACTGTGTGTGCGGATGCAATATGGTTATTGTGTATTAATGCCTTCATGCATTCTTTTGTGTAATACATCTAATCCTCCAGTGTTTCGAGATCTCGAACTGTCCTTACTTCACTTGCTTTTAGTTGCGCCATCTGGTGGGGATATTTTTTAAATTAAAATTTCTTTTACGAAAAAAAACATGCATACTCCGAAGGATTTCTTTTATATATATATATATATATATATATATATATATATAATATATATATATATATATATATATATATATATATATATATATATATATATATATATATATATATATATATATATATATATATATATATATATATATATATATATATATATATATATATATATATATATATATATATATATATATATATATATATGTTGTTGTTATGGTTGTTGTGTGCTAGCTAGGCTGGCATTATGGGGTGTTTTGCTCCACTTTTCCATCTGAACCTTATTTAGGTGTGGAGTTCGACATCCTCGTACACACATGCCATAGGGACCCGTTTATAGGGTAGGCAACGATTCACAACCCATTCATACAAGGAAAGGACAAAGATAGGATAGAGAGAGAAAGTACATCCATGCCCGAACCGGGATTCGAACCCAGGACCTCGCTATCCGCAGTCAGGCACGTTGACCACTAGACAAGTTGGGTGGTGGCGCATATATATATGTGTGTGTGTGTGTGTGTGTGTGTGTGTGTGTGTGTGTGTGTGTGTGTGTGTGTGTGTGTGTGTGTGTGTGTGTGTGTGTGTGTGTGTGTGTGTGTGTGTGTGTGTGTGTGTGTGTGTGTGTGTGTGTGTGTGTGTGTGTTGTGTATTATTTTTAATATTACGTGAATATATTTCATATTAAATATTAGTATTTCAGTTCAGAATATATCAATAATAACACTTTGAATCACAACACAACACACATATATATTACAAAATGAACACATAAATAAAAATATTATCCTTAGTTTAATATTTTGTTAAACTAAGGATATATATATTTGATCCCAATATCTGTTAAACAAATATGCTCATTAGTTTTCATTCTTTTATAACATATAAAACGTAATAAAGAGCTTTCTTTTCCTATCAATTTAACTATAGATGAATATAAGTAAATCTATAATCACTACGAATGAGAATCCCTTACCAGTCCGGAACGTTGTCGATGTCGTCGCAGGTGTAGGACTGCAGGTTGAAGGCGGATCCGTGGCCGCAGTTGAGGAGCCGGGGCTTTTCGTTCACGCACACGAACAGCTTCTGGCAGTCGTTGGGGTGAGGGTACCTCGGAAAGGGGTAGAATTTCGAAGAGAGCCCCACGATTTTATCCGGACACTTGAATCCCACGATAGCTGGAGAAAAAGGAACATAGCTGCTCTCAGAACAAATGTCACTGTTGTCATTAATTAATTTTCAAGTGAACTTTAGAATATAAAAAAATATTCTTCTCTAAAGTTCACTTTTAAATTAACGATTACAAAAAATTTTATCCTGCTTGTTACACATTAGGAATAAGTTTATTCATTCATTACTAATGCCCGGAGATTTGGCTGTGACGCCATTATTTCTCTATTCTTCCAATATTTCTGAACTCTACAGTTATAAAACTCAAGTCCAGATGACGAGTCAAGATGATTAGCATTAAAAATTTGTTGTTGTTTGCACAGATTACACATGGGGGAGTCACAAAGTCCAAACCTATGCACATATGCGGGCAAGCAGTCACGGTCCGTAGTCATGCGGAGGAGAGGCACAGCCGAGCTTCTAGGGAAATCGGTAAATGGACTGTGCAAATGTGACTCATGGATTAATAGCAGAGTCGAGCACAATCATAAGGAATAAGTCATTCGGAAGAATGTCATCCACTAGATACTGATATATGTTGTTATTGTTGCTTATGACACCTGGACAAGCCAAGCTCGCTATGCCTTTGGCTGTGCGAATTAAGTCAAGGGCGTCTTTCGTTTGGATCAGAGCACCACCGAAGGTGAAAGTACGACTTTGCTCTTTTAAAGGTGCCTCGTCATTTTGAACCACGGTCAGGTGACGAGGCCACACCTGAGCTGGCACCCTCCTCTCCACATCCACGTCACACCAGCGGAAGGACTTTGGACGTCACATATTAACGTGGACACGTCCCTAACCCACGGAGCTCCAGCAGCCCAATGAAGGAGAGTACACCGTGGTCATCCTCCAACCACTGCCCGTGGCAAATGATGCTTCACGTTGTTGAGCTTACGGAAATCGGCGTGAAGCTACTGAGCCACTGGAGCTCAGATACTGATATATGATTTCATTATGCGTTCAATGCATTTTTTCTTGTTGGTATTAAAAGTAAGATATTTATGAACAGTCGAACACCCAAGGTTGTTGTAAGGTGCTTTTTTTATTACATCCTCCGCATATTATGGCTTTTAGGTAAGACTTTTGAAAGCTAGTGGCCATATTCAAGCATCCCAAGCTTAGAAAACTCTTCAAGGACCCACCATGATAAGCGTGTAGGGGGGAAAAACACAAATGTATCTCCCATTTTCTCATGGCTTAGTAGTAAAATAGCGCTCTTCAGAGATATAGGTTCTAGGTTTGATCCCAATATCTGTTAAACAATGGGAGATGGATATTTTACTGCTGCTTTCTGCATGCATATCTTTCTGGTTTGAGGTTTGGAAAATTTTTGAGTTTTCATCATCACGATGGATGAATATATACCATTATTTATGAAAAAACTCCCGAGAGGTAACTTAAATAGTAAACATTAAAATACAGGGGGTTTCATATTGTGAATGGGACAAAAGGAATAGTGCAGTGTGACTGTCGTAATGGATTTATTCAGGCGAAAGAAATTTATTCTGCAACTACAGTTATTTAATTTTTTTTTTTGGCAACAGAGAAAAACATCGAATGACGAACTCGCCGCTAGAGGCGCTGTGAAACAAAATGGCTTCCATGCAGGAGAACGCGTACTGTGTTGTCAAGTATGCCAAAACCTCTTCCTTCACCGTCATGCAAAGACATTTTCGCAAGATATTTCGTAAATTTGATAACCATATAGACATGGAGAACCGCATCGTCACAACAGGTGGCAATCCCAGGATACGGGCTGCTTATGCAAGAAGAAAAGTTCAGGACGAAAAGCAGCAGAACCCGAAGTGGTTGAAAGAATTCGTGAATCGTTTTTACGGAGTCCCTCAAAATCACCATGACGTGCAGGTGCAGAACTGAAGTCCTTCACACAATGGTGTGACTTGTTTTACGGAAGCGTCTCCGATTCAAGCCGTACAGATGTCAGATGGTCCAGGCTTTGAAACCTGCCGACAAACCGTTGCGTAGGGACTTCTGTGGGAAATTTCATGAAAAGCTCGACGTGAATGGAATCGAGAACAGACTGGTGTTTACCGATGAAGCCACGTTTCATTTATGTGGCAAAGTCAATCGCCATAATTTGCAATTTTGGGGCACGGAAAATGCCCATGTAACATTAGAACATCAGCGTGATTCTTCCAAGGTGAACGTTTTCTGCTCCTCAACAAACAGTTTGACCTTTGGTCAATCTTCTTTGCAGAACAGTCGATTAATGGGGACATTTACCAAGGCGTGCTCTCTGAGTGGCTGCTCTCCCTGTTGGAGGAAGCTGTTCCATAATTCATTTTGCAGCAAGATGCTGCTCCCCACATTGGAATAACAACGTACGAGAGTTCCTGAAAGAACACCTACCCCATCGCTGGATTGGCCATGCTGGACCACAGGATTTGACATTGCTTCATTGGCCGGCGAGATCCCCAGATCTAACGCCTTGTGACTTTTTTCTCTAGAGTTTCGTTCAAGGCAAGTGTTGGCACCTTCACTTTAACAGGACTTAGAGAAACTGAAGCAGCGAATAAATGCAGTGTTGATCTCCATCACAGGGGATCTGCTGTCCCAAGTGTGGCAGGATCTTGATGACCCTGTAGACATTTGTCGTGTCACCGGAGGGGCACATATTGAACACCTGTAGGAACTTGAATAACTGTAGATTCGAGGTAAATTTGAATTTTCTAAATAAATTAATGACAACGTTCACAATCATGTTTTCTTCTTGTCCCATTCAATATGCAACACACTGTACTTTACATCAACCTTAAGCCATTAAGTTGTCTATTACGCGGTGTCCAAGGATATGCATAGGTTTTGTCTTATCTCTCGAAAGATTCTGTTTTATATATAGATCGATATACAGATGCATAAATCTCGAAAAAAATTCCAGTTAAGTTATCTGGAAAATTTTCTTTGTGGCAAAATTCTGTGAAACAAAAAATTGATTAACCTATAGAAATATACAGTAATCATAACAAAAATTGCAGAATTGCAATATTTGATCGAAGCTACTTATTTGATGACATTAGAAGAAGAAAAATTGTTGAAATAGTGCAGAAACAAATGACTGTATTTTGTAAAAAATAAAAAATGTTTTGTAGTCAATAAGACGAATGTTATTGTCTTTCATATTTCTTATTTGAGTATGCAACAAAGGCATAAATGGTACTGCTAAATCTATTTTAACTTCCCAACAATTAAAGTAACAGAAAGGGCAACATTTCATAATTTAAAAATAGCAACTAAAAATTAAAAAATAATATTCACCCGCATAAAAATGAAATTATTTTATATTTAAAATCAATATATTAAAATTGTTGGTGTTTTAATCACAATAACTATTTTATTCTGAAACTGAAGAATTTCTTTTTCAAATTTCTTTATGAACAGCACAATGAATCTGGTGATTATTAAAGTTTTAGAAATAATTTATTGTCATTGTAACATTTTGCGCACACAGAAATAACTTATTTATTTCAAAAACCAGGTATCAAATGAAATAAAAATGTTATAATTTACTTTTGTGTTAAAATAGAGAAATTTATTAAAAATCTTCTGAAAAGAGACCTTTTTTAAAGTTGGTTTTTAAAATGTTACCATTGATTTGTTGTTATTTATAACACTTGGACAAGCCAAGCTCGCTATGCCTTGGCTATGCGAATTTAAGTCAATAGGGAGCGTCTTTCGTTTTAATCAGAGCACCACGAAGGTGAAAATACGAATTTGCTCTTCAAATCCTCCGATAGATGGCACCACCAGAGGATCAACTCCCTCAATTTTGAAATTGATCTAAATGGGGAGGAAATTTTCTTCAGACCATTGCACCCATGGTGACTGCTCAACGACCGACCACAGGACTTTCGATTCACGGATTTTAACGAGCAAGTATATCGCATGTACTCGGTGGGTCTTCGGCGGCATTGGGAATCGAACCCCACACTTCCGTACGGAAGGACAATGCCCTAACCACTAGACTACCACGGTCTTGCCATTAATTTAATGTGATTGTAATTAAATTTTAACAATTATTACAGAAATTTTAATCATTGCAATTTTAATGAATGAGTATAAAAATATTCCCTTATTTTTAATGATGTAAATTTACACAAAACTATATATACTTTATGCATACCATTGAGCGATTCACGAATTTTTTTAATTCAGTTGCTAACATACATTTTCAAGAGAAAAAATATACATAAATTTTATTGAATTTGAAATTGCTAATAGTTAAGTTTAAAATAGTTACCAAAAAATAGTTTCTTTAATATTTTTGTTAATGAAACAAATATTAATTTATATATGTATACATTATATATTTGCACAACTTGATAAATATAACATTTATTTGATAATGTTTTGCTTTTATTTGACCTTTTTCCTTAATATAATTTTAATATGAAATAATGGGATTTATAAAATAGTTTTTATATGTTGCTCATTTATTCATTTAGTGTCAACAAACGTTATTTCGTTTTTTTTTTTTTTCGTCATTTAAAAAAAATTAACGATTACGGTTGCATACATATATAGCGGTGCAGACCAGCCCCGAACTATACATTTAGGTTAACAGTTTGGACGAACAGTTTGGAATACTCGCCCATCACCAAGTGTCTCTTCCTTTTGAACCGCGGTCAGGTGAAGAGGTCACACCTGAGCTGGCACCCTCCTCTCTATATCCATCTGCAGAAAGACTTTGGATATCACATTTTAACGTTGACATGTCCCCAATCCAGGGAACTCCAGCAACCCAGTGAGGTAGAATGCGTGGTCACCCCCCAATCACTGCCCGCGGCAAATGATGCTTCACTTTGCTGATCTTAAAGGAAAGCGACGCGAATTACTGGAGCTCTAATTACAAAAAATTTGCATAACTAATTTGTAAAATGATAAAATCAAGCCAATTTGTATTCTCGATGCTTAATTTCTAATGAGTCATGAACTGAAAATATTATAGCTAAATATTTCACTTGAAGTAAAATCCGCCTATGGAACAGGCTGATTTTACTGCATCACTCTGCATCTGACATACAACAACGATGTTAAAATAAAACAAAACTAACTTTCAAAGAGGAAAATTTTGAATATCAGGGAATAAATTCAATTATTATAATTATTATTATTTATTTTTTAAATGTTTGAACTTTAAATTTTTCCAACATAACCAACATTTCAGAATTCATTTTAAATTAAAAATTTTCGGTGAAATGAAAGTGATATTCGTCTTATATACTTATGATATTACTCCATCGATTATCATCCAAAAGATAGACATACCATCCATATTTGAATAGTTATACCATACACTGATGGTACAGCCATTCCTTATTACCATCAAATAAGTAGTCATATCATAAATATACGTGTAAAAAATATATGAAATACATTAGGATAACAAACCTTCGCTGTCACACCCTGGTACTTCATCGGGCCAAACACATGAATGGGATTCATCCTGATAAGCCAGGCCCTCCTCGCAGTCCGTCACATTGGCTTCACCCCACGCACACTTGATGTAGTGCGTGCAGCTGTCGGAAGGAAATATTCCCCACTGATACGGGCATCCGGGGCTGCTGATTGGAGGCTCTGAAATGCACGTAAAAGCTTCATTCAAGTTTTTCGGCAACAATCATTCATTTTCTCATAAATAAACATTTGTCAAAAGACCAAAAATCGACAAAGAAAATATTCCGCTTTTTTACATGTTCGTTTGCTTACGAAACAAAAAATTAAAATTAATGAAATCACGTTAATTATTAATATATATATGGTCCGAGGTTCAATCTTTGGGCTGGGCAACGTTGATTCAGCCTTTCATCCCTTCAGTGGGTCCATTAACTGAGTACCAAGCATGCTAGGGAACTAAGCACTGGGGGTCTTACGTTAGGCTTACCACCTAACTGGGACATATGCTTCGCACCTCAGAGCCCTCGGTCATGAAAACAGTTATGGGCACTGTAGGCCTTGGCCCACATGGGCTGTCGTGCCATGGAGTTAGTTTACATTTCTATATGTGCATGTATGTGTTTATTAAACTGCAATAATAGTGAATATTGCAATTTCAATGTGTGATAAGATTTTAAATGAAGAACTTCAAATTTTTTTAATATTAATGATAAAAACATTTTGCGAGATTATATTCGTGTTTAAATTAATTTATAAAACGGGCACACGTTAAAGGACACGCAGTGAAGTGCTTGAAAAATGTATAAGTAAAATATTATGAATCACATAAAATTAAAGATATTCATTATTTCTATATGAATAGTTGGTGCATATTTTGTAAGAAAAACCATCAGATAAACAAATTGATGTATGAGTATTTTTTTAATTAACATGCGAAAAAAGTATAATGTTTTATACTTGATATTATATAGATATATATGTATATATATATATATATATATATATATATATATATATATATATATATATATATATATATATATATATATATATATATATATATATATATATATATATATATATATATATATATATATATATATATATATCCCCGACTAGCGTGACAGTACCATCACACCAGCCCCATTAATTCAAAAATAGTCAGTCTCTCAAGCACCACCTGCGGTCTCAACTCCTGCCTCCTCTCTCACACCCAATGCACTGAAAAATATGAGATGGGGTGGCCTGAAGCATTCGACATTTGGGACAGAGGGGGTAGACCTTGGTACCAGAGACGTGTCTCTGAGCAAGCAGGTGGCCACTTCGTAGTCTTGTCAGAGCCGTTTGGCTGCATCTCTTGTGTTTACCCACTAGTGCGGAACCAGGATGCTTGCATGTGTACCATTCGTGGGTAGGAATGGAGTCCCTAAAAGTAGCATTGATAGCCATCCTAACTCTAGAGGTCAGCTCTGAGAACGACAGTCTTCAATGATGATATTCTGTAAGCTTCCATCCTTGGCTAACTGATCCGCAACTTCGTTATGAGATGGCACCCACTGGAAGACTATGGTACTGGCTTTCAAATTAGTAAGATGTTGTACTATTTTAGTTGTTATTATGTCACCATGCCACTGGGTCAGATGTTGTATGGAGCTTCGGCTATCACTGAGGGTCAAGATATCAGACACTATACCCTCAGTAACACAGAAATTTAAAGCACTTTTTTTGAAATTATAAAATGTAATAGTGATAAAAATTAAAAAATCTGTTATACATTTCACTATTTATTACGTGTCTTTAAAGTTAATTTAGCTTTAAAAAAAAGAAAAGAAAAAAAGAAAAAAAAGTTTTTCGTTTTATTTACTTTTTTGAAATATAAAATTCTTGAAATCATTGATAAGGAGAATAAACTTTTAATAACAATTTATGTTCTTAAACTTTAGATTCACTATTTATTACGTGTCTTTAAAGTTAATTTAGCTTTAAAAAATTAAATAAAATAGGAAGAAAAAAAGTTTTTCGTTTTATTTACTTTTTTGAAATATAAAATTCTTGAAATCATTGATAAGGAGAATAAACTTTTAATAATAATTTATGTTCTTAAAATTTAGATTCACTATTTATTACGTGTCTTTAATGTTAATTTAGCTTTAAAAAAAGAAATAAAATAAAAAGGATAAAAAAGGTTTTTCGTTTTATTTACTTTTAATAAAATTCTTGAAATCATTGATAAGGAGAATAAACAATTTATGTTCTTAAACTTTAGATTCATTATTTATTACGCGTCTTTAAAGTTAATTTAGCTTTAAAAAATTAAATAAAATAGGAAGAAAAAAAGTTTTTCGTTTTATTTACTTTTTTGAAATATAAAATTCTTGAAATCATTGATAAGGAGAATAAACTTTTAATAATAATTTATGTTCTTAAAATTTAGATTCACTATTTATTACGTGTCTTTAATGTTAATTTAGCTTTAAAAAAAGAAATAAAATAAAAAGGATAAAAAAGGTTTTTCGTTTTATTTACTTTTAATAAAATTCTTGAAATCATTGATAAGGAGAATAAACAATTTATGTTCTTAAACTTTAGATTCATTATTTATTACGCGTCTTTAAAGTTAATTTAGCTTTAAAAAATTAAATAAAATAGGAAGGATAAAAAAGGTTTTTCGTTTTATTTACTTTTTGAAATATAAAATTCTTGAAATCATTGATAAGGAGAATAAACTTTTAATAATAATTTATGTTCTTAAACTTTAGATTCACTATTTATTACGTGTCTTTAATGTTAATTTAGCTTTAAAAAATAGAAATAAAATAAAAAGGATAAAAAAAAGGTTTTTCGTTTTATTTACTTTTAATAAAATTCTTGAAATCATTGATAAGGAGAATAAACAATTTATGTTCTTAAACTTTAGATTCATTATTTATTACGCGTCTTTAAAGTTAATTTAGCTTTAAAAAATAAATAAAATAAAAAGGAAAAAAAAAGTTTTTCGTTTTATTTACTTTCTTGAAATATAAAATTCTTGAAATGAATGATAAGCAGAATAAGTTCTCACCAACAGTCTTCTCACCGCAATCCACTCTCCAGTAGTAGGTGCAGAAGTCATAGACGGCGCCCTTGTCGTCGAAGACTAACCCATTAGGGCATTGCTCGTGGCTGAAGGTTCCGTTTTCGCATTTGTAGTACTGGTCACAAGCTGTTTCGTGAGGCCAGCCGAAGACGCCAACTTCAGGGCAGTTGCCTGATCTGTCGGCATAGTCGGACTGAGGGGCCCCTGACAAATAAATTGGAAACAATTGCATTACTAATTTAAAATAATTAATACGAATTATCAAAGGATTGTTACAAAAATATTAAAAATTACATGGATCACACACATTGCCGCCCGCCCTGTCAAGTGGTCAGAGTCCCTAACTACGGATAGGGAGGCCATGGGTTCGAATCCCGGTTCGAGCATGGATGTAATTTCTCTCTCTATCTATCCTGTCTTTGTCCTTCCTGTGTATGAATGTGTTGTAAATGGTTGCCTACCCTATAAAAGGTTCCCTATGGCATGTGTGTACTGAAGAATTCGGACTCCACACCAAAATAGGGTTCAGTTGAAAATGTGGAGCAGCGCACCCCATATTGCCAGCCTAGCTGTCACACGACAACAACAACAACATCACACATTGAGTCCTAATTATAAATTTCATACAACGCTAAAATATTATAAAACATTTTATAAATTTAGGTTCGCAAATTCTCTTACATGTTCAAGGAAATTAAATTCAAGATAACAAAATTCTAACTTGGGAAGCACACAATCAAAGACCATCAATATATAAAATGACTGCTTTTAAATATTTCGATATTTGGAATTTGTGCTTTTTTTTTAAACAAAATTTCACTTTACTGCGAGTTAAATTATATATTATAAATTTTTAATTCCTTTTTCAAATTATTATAATGTCTCATAGTCAGAGCCCTTGAGATTTTAAGAGCCTCTGATAGCAAGTAGAGAAACGGTTGGTGCCAGGAACAGTCTAAAAAAGCTGCGTTTTTTTTTTTTTTTTTTTTTTTGTATTGATACTTCTTACTTTTGTGCGCTACGCAGGCGTGAGAGAGAGTTGTTAGCGAACCCAGATGTGACTCCTTTGTAATTTTATTTCTTTGTTAATTAAATGTGTTAGTTTTCAAACCTTGGAGTCATTAGTTTGTTTCATAACATTATACACATTTTGAGCTCCTTCATGATAATATTACTCGAACACTAGTTTCCATTTTAAATATTAATTATGCACTTGTTCATGTACTTTTACCTCAGAAGTATAAGCCAATGGTTCCCAAAGTAGTCCAGGTGGGCCCCCAAGGGTCCTTAGGTGACCACACGGGGGTCCACGTAGACGTGAAAAGAAAACAGGGGTTCACAAGTTGTAAGTGGGGGTCCACGAAAACTTTTCTGGTTTTCAGAATAAAGAAAAATTTTGGCTTGGATTTACTTATCAACGTACGCAGGTATCATCATTCATTAGTTAAGTACTCAAAAATATTCGAGACTCAGTTCAAACATAGAATTGAATAGAACAATAGATAATAGTACAAGTGTACACCACATGTCGAGACTTGCAAAGTGCCGCTCGTCCGGGATGCTTGTTTAGACCTGCAAAGGGATGAAATGCGACTTGCGCTGTGCTTGTAATCTACATTAGTATAAATACGAATGCCAAGAACAAAACGTTACTCATTTGTTTCCGGGATTTTAAACATAAAAGTGTGACTGTGAGTGAATCGATGTCAGTGTTTGCAGTGCCGGAAAAAATTAGTATCTGCCTATTTGTTATGCATATTTTTATTGTATATTGTAATTTATCAATCTTACTATATTTGTGTTACTATTTGAGTGTAGTTGGTAGTTATGTAGTAAACATTAAATACTAGAGATTATTTAAAACTTCTACAAAAGAATAAAAAGCCAGAGAAGATTAAATTTTTCTTAGGAGTTTTGGGAATACAATAGAAATGCAGCAGCAGGGGGTCTACCGAAAATAATAAAACTTTGAAAGTGGTCCAAGAGAAAAAAAAGTTTGGGAATCCACATGGTGTAAACTAAGCTGTTTCCACACTGCTCACAGTAACAAAAAATAAGGTATTTGAATGCTGTAGAAGCATTATCGAATAAAATTTAAGCTCTTTATTTTAAAAAATGTTCACTGCGGTCTAATGATAAGATCGCATTTTTCCGAACGAAAAACCATGAGTTCGATCCCATCTCTATTGAACAAATAGGGATTCATTTGTAGTATTTCTGAGATGTTTACGAACAAATAGGAATCTTGGGCAATTTTCTGGTCCCCCCCTACCGACACTTAGCTATGGCCGGTTATCAATGAAGTACCTCCCCGGAAGATTTACAGATAGTGACCCAACAGTATAAAGTACACTAAAAAAGTCCTACAGCGCCATAGATCTTTTATTGTCCACTCTATTGTGTCAAATATTTTATAAAAACGCTATTTTGAAAACATTATTTACTTTCACGATCAGTGATAATATTTTTTACAAAATAAGGCTTGATTTGAAAATTTTATGATGCACACGCATATATATATAGATATCAAAGTAATAAACGAAGTATAAATGTCTGACTTTATTTAAAGTTAGCTTGAAAAAAGTTTACTCAAAAGAGTATTTAAAGAAAATTTTAATTAAAAGTGCCATAAGCTTAAAAATACATTTTCAATTATTATCAGGTGGCTGTTCTTCAGTAATTTTAAAATACTTAATAATATTTATGCAAAGATTAAAAAATTGGTCTAAAATGTTATGATACCTGCAGTACTTTCTAACAAGTAAAAATTTTATGATTTGTGATATTAGATGAAAACAATAAAGTATTTAGAAACTTTTTTTGGGTATTCTCAGAATATGATTTTTCATAAATTTATTCATAAATTTGTTTGTTTTTTTTCTATAGGATTTGATATAAAAATTAGATGCATAGTTAAATTATTCTAACTTATTAGCGAATAAGCTCTAGAAAAGTTCGCAATCTTAAAGAAATAAATGTTTGCAAGAAAGGAAATGGGATAATTTTAATTTGAGTAATTTTAAAAGTAAAAAGCCAAGTAAGTAGGTAAAATGTTAATACTCTGGTCTTTAGTTCAACAACTCGCGGGTTCAATTCTGGAATTACCGATGGTATAATTATTTGTAGAGATTCAGAATCTCTTTGTGAAGCTAAATACCAGTCGAATCAGTCCTGGTATGTAAAAAGTGACCATCGAGTGACAACTATAAAAGAAACATTCAACAAAAAACTTTTTTTATTATTTAAGTCAACAATCAAGTACATCTATAAAATACTTGATTGATTTTGGTATTTGATAATTCACATAAAACGATGAAGATATAAACAACTCTGGTATTTATACTCACAGAATAATTCCTTTTGTTTTTACAATTGAAAACTTCCACAGACGACAACATATTTCCTATTTAAGTAGCTATTTATTTTTCCACTTTGAATATCTCTTTTTTGTCTTCAGAGTTTACCATTTGATGGGAAGATAGATTAAGCCCTATTTCTCGAATACCTAGATAATCTTATAAAACAAAAATGGACTTTTTTCTTTAAGAATTCATTACAGAGCTTGCTTCGAAAGAAAATGTTCAGTACTGATGACTCAAAAGCCAAGATTTTACATTGGATAGTAGACATGTTTGCCCATACCTTACTTGAAATCCACTTCAATTTTCATATTCTTCCTGATAAAAAAAGGCTTACTTATGAATACCCATTGATAAGGACCATAAAACTTTTTGAATAACCTCTAATCATAAATTTTACTTACCTAAACATAATTATTATTTTATGAATTATCAAGCATTAAAGTGAATCAGATATTTCATGCCGCCCAACCTGTCTAGTGGTCAGCGTGCCTGACTGCGGATAAGGAGGTCCTGGGTTCGAATCCCGGTTCGAGCATGGATGTACTTTCTTTCTCTATCTATCCTGTCTTTGTCCTTTCCTTGTATGAATGAGGTGTGAATGGTTGCCTACCCTATAAACGGGTACTTATGGCATGTGTGTAGAGCAAAGTCGTACTTTCACCTTCAAGGTGCTCTGATTAAAACGAAAGACGCTCCCAATTGACTTAAATTCGCGAGCTTAGCTTGTCCAAGTGTCATTAGTAACAACAACAAATGATATTTCATTAACAGCATACAGATTAAAAATCGACAATTATTTCCTATTAACTACTGAATAGTTATTACAACTGATGTTTTAAAATATTCAAAAGAAGCTTTATTTCTTGATTATTAATAATTAAAATTTAAGAAATTTTTAGAAAATTATTAGATGATCAACATATTCCTGTATCCAGAGTCATGGAATTATCAACTAATCGGATTATGCTGAATCTTAAGAAAACACAGCTTCCATAAATTCAATGAATAATATCATTTTAAACATTCAGTTTGATTTATTATTATTTAATTTGGAAATTTCACTTCACAGAAATTCCAATGTAATTTCCATGTTTCCAAGGAATGTTAAAATAATTATATAATTCGTACAGACATGTAAAAAATTCCTTAGTAGGCAATATAAAAATTTATTCTTTAAATACGTTCATTCAATTCAGTGGCTGAGGCCAAGGTTATTATGCTCAGTATAATTATAAAATTTATAAAATCTGAAGAGTTTTGGCAAATCATTATTTGCAATTTTTTTGAATGGTATCCTGATTAATTTGAATTTAGAACTGGCTGGAAAGAAAGTTTGAAAACAAGTCTAACCAGTATGGAAGTAGGTCAGATATAAACGAATGATTTTTTTTTAATTCTTATTATTTTTTTTTCATTTTATACAAAAGAAATCAAAATGATGATTCAAAGTTACAACGTTGCTTCTAAATACCAATTTCGGCATGTAATCAAATATAATCAATTTGATTTACTTATGATGTTTTCTGCAAAACAATATTTTTGAAACAGCAATGATTATAGAAAATTATAGTGTAATAGCTGTTTGTCTGAAAGTTTATTCTTTATAAGGTTGTAAAGATTTTTCTCTCTTTTTGCCATAGTTTATAAATTTTTATTTTTTAACTGCTTAAAAATATTTAGGTAATTTGCTGACACTGTTTATGGTGTTCTATTCTTTTCCAATATAAAATTAAACATTAATAATTATTAATTGATAAGAGTTGCCAGCTAAATAAATAATATATTTATTTTACTATTGTGTATTCAACTATTAAAAATTCAAACTACTTCAAAAATCTTATTTTATTACATTTTTCAATTAAGAGCTTTTGAGCTGTTCAAAAATGTATTTTTCATCAGTATTAACATCAGTATTTTTTTGAGAATTTTGATAAGTTACTAATATAAGATATTTGAAAAAACCTTGAGCTTACAAAAATTAAATCAAAGTGTTTTGCCTCTGCAATTTTAATTTTAAGACTAACGTTTTCAACTTGATGGAATATTATAAATAAATATAAAATCATTTATTATATTTCTGATGTTTTTAAAAATATGTAGAAACAAAAGAAAATATTTTTCCTATTAAACATATTGGAAGTCAAAATTTAAATAAATGAATAATAGTCTTTAATATTATTAAGAATATATACAAATATTAATAACAATATTATAAGCATATATATAAGCAATTAAATCCAACCTACTATAACATTGTAACTTTAGAAATAATTTGCAAATGGAGTACCCATATCAGCTCATTCTTTCAATTGGGTATAATTAAAAACGTATTAAATTAACTGAAGATAATTTTGCCTTTGTACACAACTCAATTTTTGAATAAGAATTACCTTTTTCAAAGGCCAAAAATCAGCATATTTGGTAGTGTTTAACAATCAATATAGTATTCCGCAAATATATCATAAATTGCTCACGATTTTATTTTTAAGCAATTAAATCCAATAATATACTGTCAGGTAGTTTTGGTTTCTTTATTGTATCTGATTTGAACAAATCTAGTTTTGGAAAAATTTCTGGAGCTTGAAGTGAAAATCAAAGTGGTATGCATTGTTCAAGGTCTTCGTTATACTTTTCGAATCTGTAAAGATGTGTGATCATGAAAGATAGTAGCGACACTCAAAAGATAGACATAAAATAGGTTAGTAGCTCAAATAACTCGAAATGAAAATAATACGATTTTTTTCTTAAAACAAAGTAAAAAAGATAAACACCTTCAGTGGATTGTGTAACTTTTTATTTATTTACATTTTTTCTTTGCTTCTGTTGAAAAATTTTTTTGTTCTTTGCAAAGGTTATTGAACTGGATACGCTTGTATTTCATGATTACTCAATATATATGAAATAGTTAAAAGAAGATAAATTTAAATGTATATATATATAGTGTTTTCCTGATGTTATATTGAATTATATAGTTTAAAATATTATAAGCTATATAGATTCCAATTTAACACCTAAATCATTTTCAGAATTTTCCCTAAAAGATCATTTATATGCTGAATAAGAGGTATTTTAAATTTCTAAACCTTAACTATTTCAATAATATTTATTTATCCTTAGAAATTTTTACAGTCTTGTGTCTTCATTGAAACTTCGAAATTATTCAACAGGTATTACATTAATAAGGTTTAAGGATCATGAATCTTAACTCAAATATTTTTACGGAAAACGTTTCTAACGATTTTTGCTTCCTATTTTTAATTTATTTTTATTTTTTAATTTATTACGATAAAAATTTAAGATGGCGTATAAACATACATCTTGCCGCCCAACTTGTCTAGTGGTCAACCTGCCTGACTGCGGATAAGGAGGTCCTGGGTTCGGGCCAGTTCGGGCATGGATGTACTTTCTCTCTCTATCTATCCTGCCTTTGTCCTTTCCTTGTATGAATGGGTTGTGAATGGTTGCCTACCCTATAAACGGGTCCCTATGGCATGTGTGTACTGAGGAAGTCGGACTCCACACCAAAAATATGGTTCACTTGGAAAAGTGGAGCAGCGCACACCATATTGCTAGTCTAGCTGGCACACGACAACAACAACACATGTTAAGAATCAAACTCAATTATTCTTTATTAAATTGAATAAGGGAAAAATATATTAGTTTACAAAGATTTCAAATTTACATGAAAATCCAATTACACACACAGAAAGAGTTGAATTAAAAAATATTTCTGTAGTAATTCATTTCAAAAAAACAAATTTAGTATATTCATTTACTTTGTAAAACATAAAACAGCTCAAATTTCTTAGAAAGTTTCGATTGATTTATTATGAACGATTCTATTTTATATGATACGTTTTCTACATCATTAATTACGGATTAAGGTCAATGACAAATCCACATTCGCGTCACACTTTCATTTTCTTGGAAGGTTTATTCACAAAATTACTTCCAACACGTGGAAAATATTTGTATTAATATAAGCCATGCCAAAAATTCGAATAATTTTTAACCTAACTATGATACTCAGAGATTATTAGGAATATTGTAAATGTGCAGTTAGGAACTTAATTAAAATTAATCCTATTCTGAAAATGCCTGAAAAAATTAAAATAATTTCTCTCTTAAATATTAGTTCTTTTTATGAATGATATATCAATTTTCAAATATTCCAACAAAAGTATAAGAAGGCTATATTTTATGATTTTTAGTAATATATCAGACGTCATAAATGTTTTGAATAGACTTTTGTAAAAAAAAAAATTTCAATTTTTTTCCCAGATGAATTATTTTTTCATGATAGTTATAGGATTATTCTTGACCTATTAAAAAATAGGAAAATGATATTATATGATTAATGATATAGTATTTTGTCAGGATTCATAATAAATGCATCAATAAAACATTTGGTAATTTTTCACTTCACTTTTTTTTTTTTCCTTTTTAATCTACTTAACTAAATCTGTCTTTTAATAAACATGGAAAGAATGCTTTTTGAATGCTTCTTATACTTTTTCTTTACTACCAAAAATAAGAAAAAACAATGTAACGTGATTTTCTGTACTACATCGATGTACATAAATGCTTGAGCTATGCATTTATAAAATTTTCGCTTTCATATTTTTCTAATTCTTATAAAACATATGATATTTTGAAATGATTATTTTAAAACTTAATTAGCCAAGAATAAGAGGAAGCAATGCTAAATGACATTCATTACAGTGTTGGGGATTATAAATATTTTATATAATTCTGCGTTTTTATAAAACTTAAATTTGAATTTTCATTTTGTTCATGCCAAATAACCAAATAAATATGTTTTTTAATTATTACAATTCCTAAAAATTGTAAAATTGTAAAAAGAAACATTAGTCCTCTCCGTTTATCAACTATTGTTTATAAATGAAGTCATGTCACTATATATATATATATGGATACATACATACATATATATATATATATATATATATATATATATATATATATATATATATATATATAATTTAACACATTTTTACTCCCAAAGCACTTATTGATGTTTTTATATACATTTTATGATTTCTTTCAAAATTAGATTTGGATTCTGAAATGTTGAACTTTAATGTTTCCTTGATAATGCATCGATTTCCTTTAACTCCTTTTGATGTATTAAGAAATAATTTCTGAAAATAGTTGAAAGATCTGGGTTATAATACAATTTGCCATGTGAACATTTTAAGGAAATTTCCATTTCTATAACATTTTCTTTTACATTAATAGAAAAAACTATCAAAAACTGTATCCTTGTACACCGTAATGTACAGCAGAGAGATACTCTTTATATAGTTGTCCTGTACTATTTGCGGGAGAGAGGTAACGCGTAATAAATTTATGAAAAACTTCATTCTTAGTTCCTGTACGTTAAAAAAACAAATGATTTTATACATCAACCGTCAGAAATCATTTCTATAATTTTTAAAAAATAAAATCATTGCTACCTTAATTTTGTAACTTTGTTTCAATTTAAATGGAAATTCATCTGTGTCGATCCAATTTTATCCTTGGGAAAATGATACATTCTAAAACATATTTTACAGATATCGAATATTTAAAATTTTAACATATCGTGTTGACAAAATTGTTGTCATTAAGTTTTGAATTGTCTTTTATTAGTCAGTATACCTTCAAATATTATCCCAAAATTGATATCGAATTTTAAGATCCGCTACTATAGAAATACAATTAAATTTTAAAGGGATTTTTAAATATGATGAAATGAGTTCAGCTCACAGAAAAATCCTTTCACATCACAATCCTTTCCTTTCACTTTTTTATTATTTGTCTCTATAGCAACGTTTGAGATAATTATAAATATAAAATTAATATTGGCTCGTAATCCATATGTTTTTGTTTTTATGTTACAGCTCTTATTTCTAATTGTTTTTCATTCTTAATGTATAAAGGAAAAAAGAATTAAAGTATAAATGATTCTGCTTTTATAAACTTTAATACGAATATTGTTCACTTTTGAGATTTTTTTTTAAAGAAAAGTTTTATTAGCTTATTATATATCTATTTATTTTATATCATTTAACTTTGGTGATAAACTGTTTACTGATAACTTTGTTTTAATGAAAAATAAATATAAAATTTTTAAAAATTATACGAAGAAATAAAATTATTTGAAAAAAAATAAATAAATTTGCTTAAAAAATATGAAATACTAAAATACTGCCTCATATTAAAAATGACTATAACTGGAATATTTGAATACGATTTTCCCATAAAATATCAGTGAAATATAAGCACTTTTAGTACCAATTTATTATAAATAATGTTTTTAATTTTAATATTATCTAATTTTAATGCAAAAATTATATATTTTATAACTATTTTAAAAAAAGGAATAATAAAAATGAAATTTTCATTAACTTAAGATAATTCTAATTAATAAATTTATTTTTTTTAAAAAAATAAAATAACCATTGATTTAATAGTGAAATATTCTGTAACATTATTTTACATTAAAAATTATTATGGTTAACTATTACATTTTTTTTCAATAAAAAAAAAGTCAGGAAAATAAACTCTCACCTTGCACAGACCAGACGAAAAGGATGAAGATTACTCCGCCAGTTATTCTAATCATGATTTCAGGTATATTACACTTCAATTGGAACAAGGGAAAATCCGTTCGTTGTAAAAGCCTTGCCATTAGCCGAGCAGAGGGCGCTGCAGTCCGTCACGCTGTCTGTTGCATTTTATTCGTTTTTAAGGCCACGGCAATCGAGTTTATGGGGGAGAAAAAAATAATATAAAATAAATACCTTTGATATAACAAAACGATTTTTTAAAAAAATGTATCTGTGTCTTTTTATTGATATTATAAATAATTGTGTCACAAACGAATTAGATTCTTATTAAAATTGTTGTTCTCCGAAGCTAATAGGAATAAATAAAATGCATGTAATATTATTCATCTAATGTGTTCTATTTTTCTTATTAATATTAAAAATGAAATATTATCATCAAATACGCAAAATTAAAACCAAAATATCATTTGGTATAAAATTCCACACGCAAATTATTATTATAATAATTTTAAAGCAGGAAATATAGAATATTTAAATAAAAATAAGTAACTAAAATTATAGGCATTATTAATTTTCTCTCTTGTTTTTGCTTTTGTTATATTTATTTTGTTTAGAATACATATTATATTCATATTATATCAATTCATTACAACTATTATAATCCATGTATGTAAGTCCCTAATAAAACAATTTGTTTCAAATATTGCATAATTTAAAATAGTTTCATTTAAAATATTTGCTTTTATTGTTGTATATTTATGTAATACAGCAGAGTAGTGACATAAAATAAGTGCATAATAATAAAATGAAGTAAATAAAATCATGCATACATTTTTTCTTTCCTAAAGCTTCTCTCTAAAATGAGCCTTTGCTTGATGAATAATATTATTCTAAACTTTACTGTTCTTGGCCTTAAATTCAGTTATTTATTTTCAAGATGGTTTAATACTTGATAGAATTTTTTTTTTTTTTTTTTTTTTTTTTTTGAGGATGGAGAACTTGGTGTTTGGTTCAAAGGCCTCCAGTTTATAATTCTTTTCAAAACCATATTGTCATCAATTCTTTCAATATGACCATTTGTAAAATAAACATCATAAGTATGAAAAAGCACTTTTAAAAACCACAATTTTAATTATATCCTTTTATTATATAAAATCTTTATCATATTTACAGTGTGTATTTGATTATTAAAAAAATATTATTGCTATATCAAATTCATAATTACTCAGATATTTATGATCAATTATTCATGAGATGTTGTCAATATAAATTAATCCTTAATACTATTAATTATCCTAAGAGGAATATTATTAACTATCCTTAGAGTTTATTGAATGTGAACTTCAAATAATATTATCATCATCAAACATCAATTTGTTGTTTTAAATTTAACAAATTAACATTTTTTGATTGTAAAATTACATAGGGGGAAACGGATTAATACTAACGATTTTTTAGTTCTAAAACAATTTTATTCACAAACACTTATAAAAACAATTATTTGTCTGCAAATAAAAATAGAACTGAAAAAAAATGTCAGCTTCTTTCATCCTTGATATGAAAGTTGACGAACAAGGTCGTTTCTTTATGGAGAAGATGAATTAATCGTAATATTTAAATTTAAAAAATTATTTTTTTATAATTTGCTCGAGAATTCATTTGGATAAAAAGATACCTTACTATATCTGAAGGAGACAAGTGAGGAGAATTTATTGCCTTCTTTTTCTAAAATTAAAACTTTCATTTGTTATTTTCATTATTTACTATTTTGCCTGAAATATGTATTTGAATGTAACTGAGCTATTATCATCAGATAAATTGAATAGGAGCCAAGGATTCACCTCTTGATGGTCTTGTAAACGTATTGGAAGGATACAAGACATCATAAGAGGTAAAAGCCGCCTAAAATGGCATAAAGTCATAGTTAGAAAGACTTAAAAGGCTGGAAATAGCCGAAATCCAAAATTTTAGAAATAACTGAAATTCTTTTAAAGCGTACTCTGACCAAAAAAAAGAAAAAAATACTCTCTCCTCATCAACAAACGTTCATCACACAATTTAATGTTATCATTTACGCAGAAACTGGAGAATTAAAAGTGAAAATCGAAGAGATAACATAAAAATCTCAGGCTTCATTCTCTTCTAAGTTAAAAATATATTAACTCTGATAACATAACATTAGTTTGTTTGTTTTTTAACATTAACTTAGCAATGCATAAAAAGATGAAAATGTTCTGGAACATTATTGACATAAACAATTAATTAAGCCTTCTTCACAGAGTGAATATTAATCTATTTGCGCTAAATAAGGGTAATTAAAATGTAAGATTCATTTTAGCTAACAACTCTAAATCTTTGAATAACCTTATTTAGAAAGCAATTTTATGACAGGGATTTCCATATTTTTTTATTACACTGCCACAGTTCATCAACTAGTGCCCCGGCCTTTAGTCTCAACTAGTTTAGGATGGTTGTTTTGCTCTGCATGTGTTTCAGAAAAAAAAACATTAAAATTTGTGAACTATATAGTGTTGAAGCAGGTATAATTTTATTATACGAGTAAAAAGAAAGCAGCGTGCTTTTGAATTATTTTCAAGCAAAATATTCATTGATTTAGCTGGAAAATAAGTTAATGTAGACACGTTGAAAACGTTAATTTTGACCAAAAATGATAAATTTATATTATTCTTTCGTTAAGTAAGGAATTTAATTAATTTTCCAAAACAGATTTCTTTTTGTCCCTACTTTAATAACATTCCGAGATATAAAGGATTTCGTAAAGATTAGGAAACCAAAAGTGGACATTTAAAGCACCGGAAGTGGGCGTTTAAAGGGCCAGATTGATGTTAAAAATTGGTTTAAACAGTGTTTAAATTTCAAATATAAATTTAGTAGCTTTTAAAAGATACATTAAATAATTACTTTTCCGGAAATCAATCAGCAAGTCAAATAAAAAATTAATCAGCAACTATGAGAATTTCTTATAAAGACACATTCCTTGAATCTTTAAATGCGATTTTCTCAGAACTGGTTTTTGCCTATAATTTGCACGCTAAATCATAACTCAAAATATTTTTATAATATCACTATGAAATTTGATGAGCTTATATGATATCTATATACTTTGTTTTATAGAGAATGTACTAAAAGAAATTTAATCGCTAAAATATTTCCCAAATTATTGTCTGTTATTCGAATAATAGCATATAAAATTTGAGTATAAATATTCAACTGGCCGTAATTTTTTTATTTTTTAACAAAAACTTAAAATTTTTAGTACGTGCTGTAGATAACAACTTATAGATTATTTGGTATTAATTTTTTTCAAATATGTTTAATAGTTTTTTTTATGTAGCATTTTTTAAATTTTTTTAAGAAATGTGTGCCTAAAATTGTATACATATTTAACATTTCTGAAGAATAATATCGGCATAAATCAAATATTAGTAGCTCAATATTAATGTTTTCTAAAGTTAAATAAGAAAAAAATGGTTACAATGTACATATGCAGTGTATTTTAAAAAAATGCTCTGAACGTGTTCGGGTACCTTAAAACCATGATCATAAATATGTGCAAAAACAGATCATATTCTTTGGAAAATGTTTGATATATATATTGCCATTTTTTTCAAAGAAGCTTAAACATATTTTTATGGAAATAGAAAGACTAAAAAAATGATTTAGTTAATAGATGAAGCATTATTATTTTCGGTTAGAAGAGTTAAATTAATTATCCGCTAAAAATCATATGTGAAAATATTTTTTATCGAGAAAAAAATCGGAAATTTGAGTTTTGCTCTTGAAATCTTGTGAAACAAAAGATATTAACATGTTTTCCAATGATCAAAGCATCCCCAACACAAACATACAAAAAAAATTAAATATCTGTAGTTAAATTGAAGTAAAATACATGGGACAATTGTTTGCTGCTAAATCAGGATTTCCCTATACCTTTCCAACATCGATTTCGTTCACGTTTTCCTTCATAATAAAATTATCTTTGCTATATATTTATAACAATCAAGATGATTATAATAATAATTGCGCATACAAACACCTAAAGATAACAGTTTGACTAAGTATATGAGCAAACAATTCGAGAAAAGGGTTCGTTAAATTTATGTTTCATTATTTTTGACTATTTTCTTAATTTTTTTTTTTGTTTTTTTAATTTATTATCGATTTTATAGATCTTTGGAATACTAAAGATTATTTTTAAACTTCCATTGACATAGAGGTAGTTGGAATATTTAATTAAACAGAGTAATATAATAAAATAATTCACAATCAATGAAATATATTTGAGATTTATCATCTCTAATCATAGTATCTTTATCTTTTTTTACGAAATTAATTTATTATATTTGAAGTCAAGAGTTAAGTGTTGTTTGTAAAATCACATTTATATTATACGATTATATCAGATAATCTCGTAGTTAAAATATAATATATTTTCTTTATAAATATATTCTTAATTTTCTTTGTATGTACAAGTATTTTTTTTCTTGGTTTATTTTTTGCGATTTCTTCTTAGTAGTATTTATAATATTCAGTTTCTCAACAGAAGTTTTATACACGACAAAGTTATATGATTCATTAAAAGTTTTCAATTTATTCGAAAAAAATGCTTACTCTCTTTTAGTCTTACTTCAATAAATAAAAAATCAAAAAATAATTAAAATATAAATAGCAGATATTCATTCATTCATTGTGATATTTTTCAATTCATATGACTGTGATTCAAAAGCGAAAAGTGATATGTAATTCCTTGCTCACATATTCTTAGAAATACAATCGTAATTATTGCAAAAAACACAGCCTCACTTTTTTTTCTGAAAAAAATATTTAATGTGACACATACTTGAATTTTCAGTTAATAACCTTTACAATCAAGAAAAACACTTAAAGTAAATTGTATCTATTTTTAAAATGAATCACCTTAATTATGGAAAAGTACAGAATTGCAGTCTAATTACCAAGGGAATGGTTAGTGCTGTCGCAGATAATCAGTTGAATTGATATCCATCACGACTATAAATGCTAGTAATGACTGGGAATCCACTAAAATCTTCTGGTGTACAGAATTGCAGCCTAATTACCAATGGAATAGTTAGTACTGTGGCAGATAATCCAAGGAATGGATATCCACATCACGACTATAAATGCTAGTAATGACTGGGAATCCACTAAAATCTTCTGGTGTACAGAATTGCAGCCTAATTACCAATGGAATAGTTAGTACTGTGGCAGATAATCCGTGGAATGGATATCCACATCACGACTATAAATGCTAGTAATGATTGGGAATCCACTAAAATCTTCAGGTGTACAGAATTGCAGCCTAATTACCAATGGAATAGTTAGTACTGTGGCAGATAATCCGTGGAATGGATATCCACATCACGACTATAAATGCTAGTAATGACTGGGAATCCACTAAAATCTTCTGGTGTACAGAATTGCAGCCTAATTACCAATGGAATAGTTAGTACTGTGGCAGATAATCCGTGGAATGGATATCCACATCACGACTATAAATGCTAGTAATGACTGGGAATCCACTAAAATCTTCTGATGTACAGAATTGCAGCCTAATTACCAATGGAATAGTTAGTACTGTGGCAGATAATCCGTGGAATGGATATCCACATCACGACTATAAATGCTAGTAATGACTGGGAATCCACTAAAATCTTCTGGTGTACAGAATTGCAGCCTAATTACCAATGGAATAGTTAGTACTGTGGCAGATAATCCGTGGAATGGATATCCACATCACGACTATAAATGCTAGTAATGACTGGGAATCCACTAAAATCTTCAGGTGTACAGAATTGCAGCCTAATTACCAATGGAATAGTTAGTACTGTGGCAGATAATCCATGGAATGGATATCCACATCACGACTATAAATGCTAGTAATGACTGGGAATCCACTAAAATCTTCAGATCCCGTTAATTTAAGTGATAATCGAGCACAGAATAAGGAATGATGTAGATTAATATCTAGTAAAGGAATTCTGAAACAAAAAACTAGATAAATAAACAAAAACTATGCAAAAGATTTCATATTTGTTGATACATCAGGAAAGTGAATCTTGATGTATTTGTTCCCAAAATGTTAGACAGTCTATGCTTGTAAAACTTCGATGAATATTTTAACAGGTGCTGAAACATATTTATAGAGTTTATTGTAATTATTATATTTTTATGTTCTTTTTGATCAAAATATTATTGTGATGTATAAAATTAGGTTATTTTGTGGTATATCAAATTAAAAATACGAATTCTATCAAAAACTAAATCCTTCCACTTCCGGAATCTTTCAAAAAGTAAAATATTGCGGAAGTGGAAGGAAAAACAGTGATCTACGAGATAAATTTTTCTATACTAACTTGTGCACGAATGCATACATGGGAACTGTCCATCAAAAGAAAATGAGATTGAAAATATATCAGAAAATTTTTTAATTTATCACATAATATTATCGGTAGTCTATTGAATATTCTGGACTAGTGGAGGCTGACATTTTAGGGAAGAGTGCCAAGACTTGAAAAAAAATTATGTATGTGTATTCCATTTCTAACATTTCTAAAGTGATAAAAATATTTTTAAGAAATGTGATTTATAAATTGGTTGAAGGAGTTGTGCGCAAATAGTAGATTTCGTAGCAAACTTAAATTTAAAAAAATTAAATGAAACAGAAGTACAGTCTTAAACAAATTTTTAACTGTCCTATCATGTATAAAATAATTACTTAAAGCATTTATTCCTAAATAATTACTAAATAATCTTTACTTAATGAGATTTTCTTCCTTTAGTCATCTATATTAGAAGTAATTCTTGAAAATGCTGACAAGATTGCATATTTTAATTGCATATCGATTAATCTTGAAAAATATTTTGATTTTACTATGGGAAACATTTCTTGAGAAACATACTCATTCACAATTTCCCAATAATCTGATAGCCAAATCATGTAAATCTGTGGAATATGGTTTATAAATCTACATGATTATACAAATTTCAAAAATTCAATTTGGATCACTTGCAACTGAAATATGTTCCTTGAATCTTACGACTTTTCTTTTTTAATGTTTTTAATTTTTCGACCAGTCTTTGCATGTCATTGTTTGGTGATTGCCAATAATTAAAAAAACATAAACAATAATTGTCGTTTGTCACCAACGGCAATTTTATTGTTTTATTAATTATTAGCAATTTGTTTATGTTTTATTAATTATTGGTGAAAAACAATGATTGTGACGTTGGTTTAACAATTCATTAAATGAATATTGTTTTGCTTTATCTGATAAAAAAGATAATAAATTTTCATTTATATAGAAAGAGTTTTGTTCATTTCTTATAATGAAATTGTTATTATAAAGCGGATTTTTTTTTTATGCAATTAGTAACTTTTTTTAGTTCAGCTTGTCGATTGGCAAAAAAGTGATACAACCTTTTTTTTTTTTTGAGCGCCTTTAGCATCATAGCGTGTCATAGCATTTTCTTTACTCATTCGACTATTTCTCAAAGTTGAGTCCATCAAGACATTCACCTTTTCCGCTCAGACTGACTGAAAAGGTTGCGTTGCTCGAGACCGTCATGGGACGTCGTTGATATGCAGGGTGGAGCCCGCCGCACAAAGAGGGCAAGCGACTTTCCTTTTTATTCGAACGCGACCCAGATCTGCCACCTGACCTGCCACGGAACGACCCATAATTCACCTGGATATCTGTTACAGCTCGGAGCGTGAACCGGCTTTCTCGCTCGCTCAGAGGGAAAGCTAAAATACGACTTCACAGCTTGACAGAGACGTGGTCACAATGACGCAGACATTTTATTATATAATTATTAATTTTAATCGGCTCATTAAAGTAATTTAGTGGTCAAAGAGTAAAATAAAATTACTCGGGACTATTTTTTTTCCCCTTCAAAATGTTAAATTATTTTAAATGTTATACGAGAACTGATTAAATAAACATTAGGAAGTAAAAAACAAAAAAAAACAAAAAACTAAAGTAGATTGTTTTTAAAAATAGTTTAAAGTTAAAATAATTGGTTTTTTTAATGAACTAAATTAGAAGGTAGTTTTGAAGGAAAAATTGCAAGAAATCCATCCTTATATACAAATAAAACTTATTTTTAAAATTAGTATGGATTAATATAGGAATGTGGAATGTATATTATATATACGAGGGTCACTCTGAAATTTTTGAGATACAACTAGGTTTTTAAAGTTATACTTACAAAATTTTAGGTGTGTTCAAAGTAGTCTCCTCCAGCATCAATGCACTTTTGTAGACGAATTTTCCACAGATTAAATGCCTCAAGACTATTCATTTCTTCGAATAGATGAAAAAGTGCATTTATAGCCACATCAATCTCTTCTTCTGAATGAAAACGACGTCCACGTAAGTTCTTTTTTAGATTAAAGTATAACCAAAAGTCGCACATAGCAAAATCAGGTGAAAACGGCGGATGTTCGATCACTTTAATTTGTTTTTGTTTAAGAAACTCAACTGTTAATCAGGCTGTATGTGAAGATGCATTGTCATGGTGAAGCATTAGTCCCCTAACATTCAGTTCTTGTAGAATTTCTGGAAGACATTGAGTGGTATACCAGTTTGCTATTACTGTCTTCTGTCCTTCCAACTGGATGGCTTTGACCCATCCCGTTCTTCTGAAGAAAACGGCATACATCACTTTTTTCAGTGCACGTTGTTTTTTCACCATTGTCGGCGTGGGATCATCTTCAAAGACACATACTTTACTTTCTTGACGTGTTGGAACGTCAAAAAACGGTATGTACGTTTCATCACCTGTTACAATTTTAGAAATGATGCGGTGGCCACCATCATTCAGCATATTAAGAGTTTCTTTACTGATTCTGACACGCTCCTCTTTTTGGTGCTCCCATTAGATTATGGGGAAACCAACTGCAAACTACTTTTTTCATATGTAATTTTTCAATAATTTTTCATAATAATTCTTCATGTAATTCTTCATGAATGATTTTGTGTATGGCTGCGGATCCAATGTTAAGTTCCTTCTGTATCATTTGATATGTACCGCGATTATCAATTAACATTTTTCGTATGGCAGGCACATTATCCGGGTTGACTGCCGACGGCGGCCTTCCTGTGTGTTCTACATCCTGAAGAAAATTGCGACCTCTTCTAAATTCTCTAAACCATCTGAATACAGTAGCACGAGCTGGAGATTCATCACCCAATGCTAATTGCAACCGTTGAACGCATTCTTCTTGATTGAATCCTGCTTTGAAATCGTAGAAAATCATAGCGCGAAAATGTTCTCGCGTCAACTCCATTTTATCTTCTGTTTAAAATTTATTCCACGCTAAACAAGTTGAAGTAAGTCAGTAAAAAATCGTCTTCTGTGTTAAAATACTTTGTACTTTAAAATTAAACCGTTATTTTTATTTTGTAAATTCTCCTCTGCGCGTATCTCAAAAACTCAGAGTAACCCTAGTATATTTATATATAGGATTGATAAAACGTATGATAGACTATTATTACTTCAAAATATAATCTAATATAAATAGAAGACAATATTGGAAATGACAATAATATATTAATACAGTTTGGTTTTGTATCGTGTCCATTTAAAGTCAACTCAAATCATTTCATATGCCGAAATCACGGTCTTGGCAATGTGTACAATTTTATCATTACATAGATTTCCCTGTATACAATTTATAATACAGTTAAATACAGCAATATATAATACAGTTAAATATGTTTTATAAATCATTTATACATACTCGCTTTTTATACATGAAACAAATCAAAAATTTATGAAAAATGGAGTATACGAGTATAAAACTAAAATGAAGAACGAATAATCCTAGCGTTACATTATATAGTAGAACGAATGATGTTGTTATATCTATAAAACTGCATGGCATGTTGAGTATGTTATTTACATTTTAATGAGAACAGTAATCAATTTCCGCTTATAAGGAACATAATAGAACATTCATTCGGTCTGAAAAAGACCAAATAAATTTGTAGGCTTTAAGTATTTTAAAAAAAATCTGTTTCTCTAAATTTCGATATTCAATTATTACTCCGTTTTCTGGAAAAACAGTAATTACTTTCAAATTTTCATTGCCATCATTTTCTATAACAAAATATATTATTTGATTATATGTTTGATAAAATAATGAAGTATATTATCAAATAAAAAATATTTTATAAGTAATGAATAAAATTTCTGAACATTATTTTTCCAAATATGTTTCATAAATGTTATTCTTTGATTAATTTATGAAGTAAAATCAAATAAATTTTTAAGTTCCAGATATTTCTGAAATTTAAATAACGTAAAATTCGGTCAAAATTGAAAAGTTATTCTGAATCCGATATCTGTGAAATTCCATCACACACAACTATAGTATTCTTTCTATATAAGTTCACATTAATATTTTTTTTCTTTGAATGCGTGAGTTGTTAACTAGAAATAATCTAGACTAGCATTTTTTAAGAAATAATTATGCTTGATCTTAATACCTTACATCATTTGAAATAAAAAAAGAATTTTTTTTTAGTATAGTTCCAATTTTAAAACAACATATACTTTATAAACTTAACTAAAGAATGCATATTTAATAATTTTATTTATATGCAGTTTATTTAATATTTTATATAAGAGAGGAAAAAATCCGAAAACAGATAATTGAACTTTTTTATATTGTCATACGCTTTAAAAAGTTACGCTAAAATGTGCCTTCCTTTATAGAATCTAAAATACCAAGAAAACGAGACTGATCGAATAGTACAAATAAAACATTGTGAAAAAAAAATCTCCATCATAAAATGTATGAACAAACTCAGAAAATTATTTCATTATAAATAGAAAGCTGCAAAAGGCAGTTTGTTTTTAAAACATCGCTTTCGATAAAATTTAAAAATTTTCTGTCTAAAAAATGTCATAGGCTTCATTACTTACAATTTACAAGATGATAAATATATTTACATGATCTTCAAATATTAAATTTAACTAACAACATTTATCCTTTTGAATACGATAATTCTAAAAATTATAATTGAAATAAGAAAAACATAAGAAAGATTTGAAATTTTGAAAATTATTTTAATTTAAATTAACCTTTTCAAATTCTCATAAAAAAAATTTTTTTAAATCTAATATTTCCTTTCTTGAATAAATTTAAACCAAACCAATTTTATTAAATGTTAGTACTTTTAAAAAAAGTATACGTTCAGCTTTTTATCATATCGATTTTTCTAAATGCCGAAATGTTTCAAGTTCCTTTCTCTTGAAAGGAACTGTATTGAAATTGAAAATTAAAAAGAAAAACAATTTTCGGATACAAATTTAATATTCTTTTTGTTATAACTTCGCTTGTGTTTAAGTTTTTTTCAATTTTTTCGTTCACTGTTAACTTGGACTTATAGCTGCCGGACAGTGTTGTAGTCTCGAATTTCTATTGATAGGTTGACAATCTATGCTTTCTTCAATGCAAAAAATTTTCGAATTTTTATTTAAATTTTTCTGATAAATTCAATCAAATTTCCTATGACATTCTGAACAAATATTCTTTATTTTTCACAAGTTGCACTGTTTTTATCATTTTTTTTTCTTTTATTTCTTTTTATCTTTCATCTTTAGTTCTTATCCATGTTTCTGTAGTATAATTTCATATTTTTAGAATAATTGATATATTCTTTCTAATTTTTTAAAAACCTTTGTGTGATAATAAATTTTGTTTGGATGTTATAGTAATGAAAATGAGCTTATATTTTTATTTAATCAATTATTAGAATTTTTAATTTACTATTTGAAATTAGTGAATTCATTTTTCCGTTTTTGCTCGGTCTTCCATACTTGGTTTTGATATCATTTTCTTTTATTTACGAGTAGAAATAAACAAAATCAACGTTTAAGTCTTTTAGATACTAGATTTTAATTACTTAGAATTAAATAAACATGGCGATTTTTTTAATTTAACAATTTTGTCTAACGAAATCTAGACAATAGAATTTTATGACTCCTGTTCGTGTTTTTTGCGCATTTAGTTTTCTAAAAATTTCGAGTTCTCTTTTTTAACTAAATTTTCTAAAATTGACTGAAATTTCGTTCCTGTCAGTTAAACACCAATTAGCCTTCACTGCAAAGATCGACAGAATATCCTTTTAAAAAAAGGACTGTTTTGATATCAATTTATGAACGGAATAAAGGAAAAAAAGTAAAACAAGGAAGATATATTCTGAAAAATTATGTCAACGATCTAATGTCTAAATAAAGCTTTATAGGCATTTGTAGAATTCAAACATAGTATAAGCATGCATAGGATAAGTATGGTAAAAAATCTGATTCATATTGGTCAGGATATTCAAAAACTTATGTTGAGAAGAAGTTGACATTAATGCAGTAAACTTTATACTCATTGATTAGATAAATTTTCTTGATTTCAATTCATTTTATCTGTGTCAAAGTTTTCATTTTTTCTCTCAAAAATAATTGAATTTAAAATGATAAATTCTTTTATTTTCTCAAATTTCAAAATTCCTTTAAAAGTAGAATTAATTGTGATAATTCACTAACTGTGTGAAATATTCCCTATTTTTTAATGGAATTTTTTTTTTAAATAGAACTATAAAAGTATTACTCCTTGCCAATAAATGAAAAGTTAATACTATAACTTCATAAGCCATTTCAAGATTCTTCTTGGATAAAAAAAATTATTTTGAATTTATTAACATTAATATTGAAAGCGATGTCAAAAAAGTTACGTATAATATGGAAAAGTAAAGCTAGCTTCCTCATCCAATACTTTCCTTATTTATAAGCGGTTTAAAAACACTGTCAAGAATATTATAACAATAAGACATATAATTCTTAAAATATATAGTTTTGAAGTTACCATTCAATTTATTTTGAGAAATTGTCTTCAAACACAACCATGAAGTTAAATAAAAATTACTAATGACTAAATTTTAAAATCAATAAACAGTAATTTTTAACACTATGTAATTTTACTCCTAAAAAGAATAAATTCGCCTTGTTCGAGTCAAAGAGCATAATCAAAATCTAGCATTTAAATTTAACCATCTTTACAGTTCAGACAGAAACATACTAATCACATATTCATTCAAAGAATTTAATAGTGACATAAAAATTTATGTTAAAGAAATATTAATAATCAGTCAAAATGAAATTGCAGTGCTGCCATCTGTACATTTCTTTAGCAAATATTTTGAATTAAAAAGATTTATTCATAATATGGTTTCTTTCTTTGGCTTCATCTTTCGTTTGTTCAGGTCACTCACACGGAGAAAAAAAAAAACCAGCTTTATTTAATTAAAGTAATTGACATTTAGGGGATATTCTTATATAGAGATCTGTCGCCAAAGTTTCGCCAAGCTTGATTAAGACATTCATCTTAATTACTATGATTTAACAAAATCTCGAAATGAATTTGAACTCATCAAAAAATAAAAAACGATAATGTTCCGTCTTTACAAGAACAACGTCATTTAATTCAGGATTTTCAAATATACTTCATTCCTTGTTTTTCTAATTATAACTTAAAAATCCAACATTTGGTTAGTTTCAAACATGAAAAATTTCAGTTAAAGCTTACTTTTAAAAAGCATTGTCATGCATTAACAAACGGTTTTCGGTTTTCAGAATATTACGACTCAGTTTTTATATAATTACACCTTATATAATTTTCCTCAACAAAATTTTTCAATTTTTCAAAATAAAAATTTTATTTACCTTACATTTTTTAATAACATAATTTATCTTTACCTATTCTAAATATTAATGTATATCTATGTGTTTTGAATTTCACAGATACAATAGATTTCTAAAAATTTTGCTTCTATTTCTTGACTTTATTTTTCTCTGATTTATTTGTAAACTATTTGAGCAATTTTAGAGATTCAAGAAAATAAAAATGAATATTTCTCAGGATTCAATAATTATGAAAAACTCTAATATCATTTTATTTTTATTTAAACACATTTTTCCTTAAAATAAACTCAATAAAATATTTTAAAAAATTTTAATTTATAAAATACTGAATAAGAAAATATAAAATATTTATGGATTAAAATTTATTGCTCTTTTACATCATTTGAAATTATACTGTTAAAAATCTAATAAGATTAACTTTTATTTTCATTCATAAATGAAACAAATTTAATAGCAAATCACACAGAAAGAATATTTGTTGCAGTAGAAATTTTTATGAAACAAACGTTTCCAAGAACTATAACAAATATTAATTAACATTTATTATTTAATAAAAATTCAGATAATAAATTAAGTTCAAACAAAATTTTTTAGAAAATAAAAAACATTTTGTCATTAATTAAATGTATTTTTTAGACAAATGGGGTACATTCTTGTTATCTACACTTATTTTCTACTTTTCAAGTTTAAAAAAAAAAAAAAAGATATCACTGACACACAAATCATCCTTTTTTATAAAAATATAATACTTAATTTTTCTAGTGTAGGAATTTAAATTTTTATATAAATAAGAATAATTTTGTTAATCATTAAAAAATGGGGCAAACTTTAATAAAAATATGTATTGGAATTATTATGCAAATCATGATTTAAACATTCAGTATTTCGATCATAAAGTAAAATTTTTATAAATGAAAATTCCAAGACAATGAACTTCAACAAACTAAACATAATTGAGGATCATTTTAAATAAATTGACAGAAATTCAAAAATTATGAGTCTACGTGATAATTGCAGCCTAAAGTAAAAAATATTCTTCACAATTTTAATAAACAAAAATGAATTCATTTGTTGCCACTGAAAATCTAGACAGAACTCAGCTTAAAATATAATTATGAAAAAATCATACTGACTTGTGAAAAGAAATTAAAAAATATTCCCTAATATTTTTAGTAAATTCTTTTGTTAAAATCTTTGTTAGTTAAAAATTGTGTCCACAAGAGTCAAAATCTTTCTAAACATAAAATTACAACTATATAAAGAGAAGAAGTATTGATTGGAATTATACTAATAATAAATAGTCAATTATTACTTATGTTATTTAATTACTCTATAATTAAGAACTCCTAATAAGTAATTTGTCATTAATTATATTACTTTTAAAAGGATTGCATATATATATATATATATATATATATATATATATATATATATATATATATATATATATATATATATATATATATATATATATATATATATATATATATATATATATATATATATGTATGTATGTATGTATGTATGTATGTATGTATGTATATTAAAGTTATTAAAAATATAAGTGTATATAAATCAGAAATAGTACATTTTTGAAAATCCATTATTTCAACATATTTTCCCAAATGATGAGGCCATAAAATAAAAATAGTGTTAATAGCAATAGTAAAAATTATAATCCTTTAATTCTTGTAAATAAGTAATAAATTTGATTAATTTATTATTGCTAATAAGCAATAATTTATCATTGCTAGAGATGGAATAAAATCTGAATACTATCCAATCACAAAGGAAGCAATGTAACAAAATAAAAAACTAATACTTTTGTAAAATTTACTGGCATAAATATCCTTAATAGAGTATATTTATGAAAGTCTAAACTGAAGTTTTATCCTACTTTATTTTCTATCCCAATTGTTAGAGTTATAAAAAAAAACTCAACATCTGAATTACATAAATTTCAAAACCAAAACTTGTGATTTGACATTAAAATTTACATTTATTCAAAGTATATAAAAAATTTAAGATCTCAGCATATTAAAAACTCATCTGACAATTTAGTTTAAAAAATAGATAAAATTTTATCCTATATAATCTCAATATCCAATGAATTCAGAGTTACTAAATCCATTTTAATAGATTATAATTTTGTTCAAAATATGTGGAATAAAATCTAAAAATTAAGTCATTTCAAGATCAATGAATAAAAATAAATGATAATGATCTAATTTCTCTTAAAAGAATATTGAGAAATCAAAGAAGTTTATGTTATTGAATTGACAATTCAAAATACTTTTAGGGCTAATTTTATAATTATTCATTTAATTTCTAAATTCATATTTCAAAAAGTGTCAATAATGAATTAAATGAGAAATTTAATAAGATACTTTTTTCAGAAAAATACACAAAAAATTTTAAGATATTTTCTGATGATAAAATAACTCAAAAATAATCAAACATAGAATTGTAACTAATCAATTAGCCTCAAATTATGATTTAATCAAGCAAAAACATACAATTAAATATAATGCTGTTAAAAAAACAGAAAATACATTTATAAAACACTTTAAACTTGAAAATATTTTATGGATAAAATTATGAAAAACAGATTCATTTTTATACCATGCCATTAAAAGAGAGAAATATTTCAAAGCCCTAAGTCCATAAATCTATTTGTATTATCTGTTTGTTATTCACTTAATCACATTCTGCTGATATGAATTTGTAAATGCAATGAAAGTGAAATTTTGGCTGTTAAAATCAATTTTATGTAAAACTGAAATACCATGTCTATTCCAGATGTCATAAATATAAATAAACTAATAAATAGCGCAGTTAAAATATTTATAGTTCTTGCAATGGGAGATAACTGAAATTATATATTCCCCCAAATCATATGCACTTAAAATTCCTAATACATTTTTCAGGTACCTTCTCCAAATGTAGATTGTTTTACTTATTTTTAAGAAAAAACTTTAAATATGCATGGATAGGTTCTTAGTCATTAAAATCATGTTTGGAAGATTTTATCATTTTTTAACAATCAACTCAATAAAGGAGAATAATGTGTAGGAAAATGCTGAGGGTAGATCAGCAAACAAAGTAAATTGTATTCAATGCATGGGTGTAGAAAAGTTAGTCTCGATTATGGAAAGTGGAGGACACAATTGGTGATTAGTGTATTTCAGATTGAAATAAATTTGCTGAAATGTGAAAGTTGACTAATGAAACTTACACATTGCTGAATTTAAGTGCATTTATTCAATTTGCAGAAAATAATACTGCCATAAAAGTTTTGCATAGGTAAAAACTTTATTTGTGAATGAAAGGAAGAAAAATTTTATAGAGCTTCCCTAAACATTTGAACAAATGCAAAAAATAATTTAATGTAACACAGTAAATCTAGTTAAAACTCAGTGTCTGATAAGATGTAAAATAATTAATAGAAAGGAACAAAACAGGATGGAAGATTAATCATAATAAATAACAAAAATGACCCAAGAAAATCCCCATTTCACCAAAATGAGTGAAGTTGTGTTGTTACTTAAGACACTTGGAAAAGTCAAGATCGCTATGTCTTGGCTATGAGAATTTAAGTCAGTAGGGTGCGTTTAAGAAGAGGACAATGAAAGCGAAAGTATGTCTTTGCTCTTCAAATCCTTCAATAGATGGTACCAATAGAGGATCCACTCCCTCAATTTTGACATTGATCTAAAGAGGGAGGAACTTTTCTCCAGACCATTGCAATCATGGTAACTGCTCAGCAACTGACCACAAGATTTCAATTCCATCAATTTAACAACATCGTATATCACATGTACCCAGTGGGTCTTTGGTGGCATTGGTAATCGAACCCAATCCTTCCAGAGGGAAGACGGATGCTCTAATCACTATGCTACCATGACCCATGAGTAAAGTATTTAACGAAAAGCGACAAGCATAAAATTAGAGGATATAGATTAATGGACAGTAAAAAGTCCATACTATTTTTAAATGGCAATAATAAATTATAAAGTTCTAAATATTGTTTTGTTCAGGTAGATTTCTCAAGCTAGGTTTTTGTTTGTCACTCAACAGTCACTTTTTGCACACAAGGACTAATTAGATCAAAACCTAATTTAAAGTGAATTCTGAACCACTACAAATATCAATGTCCAAGGTAGGATTCGAACACACAAACTGTTGAACTGAAATCAAGAGTACTAACCTTTCTTTTCAAGTTAAAAATCAAACCCACTGCCAAACTGAAATACAATGTTTACATAAAAAAGCTGTGACAGCAAAAAACATCATAATAAAGTTTTAAATGAAATTAAATTTTTATTAAAACTTGATCATAAAATCTCATATGCTAAGATTTCAACTAACTCACAATATGCACGTTTTGGACATAGCTAATGGATATATTTCATTAGCAATAGATGTATTCCATTAGCAGAACTTAAAGTCCGCCACACACGATAGGATTTTTCCTATGAATTTGTTGTATGTGAACAAGTTGTACCGTGTGTGGTGAAGTTGGACAGGTTCAAGAAAATTCCAACAAGCTCTGATTTTTCTTCCAACACAGGAAGTAAGCAATTGCTTCCCGTTGTTGCGTGTCTGTCTCGCAGGGTTGCAAATTATTTCTTGGTGATACTTGGGGAAAATAATATTTGAAATTTCTCATTTACTGAAAGTTAGATGCACATTTTACAAAACGTCACGAACATTAGAACCCTTTTTTTTAAAAATGTCCATGAAGCAAATATTGCAGGAATTTATTGAAGTCTATAAAGATGAGCATTGTTTGTGGCAAATAATGAGAGTCGATTACACAAATAAAATAAAAAGAAAGTTAGCTTATGAAAAATTATTAGAAATATACAAAAAGATAGATGAAAAGGCTTCAATTAACGAAGTGAAAGAAAAATTAATACCCTCTGTAGAGCCTATAAAAGAGAAAAATCAATGAATCGAAACAAAGTGGTGTAAGCACGGAGGATGTATATGTGTGCCGACTTTATGGTACTTTAAATATATATCATTTCTGGACGAAACTGCAATTCTATGAATTTGGACACGAGTTTTGTTAGAATGGTGATGAAATAAGTTAAATAATTTATTTTGTAAAATTATTCTCTATCTGAATGAATATATATAATTACACATTTAACGTAAAATTTAACTACGAAATTTTATAATAAGCTTTATTAGAAAACAATATTTTATTTCAGAATGCTTACAAATCTTCAAAATGAACATTTTAAAATTTTAATTTTCTATATTTTTAAATATGAATTAAATTTAAACAATAAGATAAAGGTATTAGTTGAGATTATTCTGTTGTTTTCTTTAAATATTCTTTATACAATTAAACAATAATAAAATTAAATAATTAAAAATAATAAATTGATTAATAATAAAAAAAATATTTACCTTTAAGCGAAATTGAAATTAAATGCACTTTTAGTTATGATTTATCTTTTGGTAAATGTTAATTTGTTTCCATTTTATTTAAAAATCATCTAAGAAAATATACAACATATGACTTTAAGAATTTCTTTACTCGATAGATAAACTTTTTGATGTACTAATGTGGCTCTTTAATTAATACCACTTGTCAGAAAGCGCTAAGTTGCACTTAATGGTTCATGAGAACTTAAAGATGAGTGCATGGATGTATCTTTTCTTATAATGAAAGATGTTACCTTATCCAACAACGTTGCATACAATTTTTCATTCATCCTCATGTAATTAAAGAAATTTTTATCTTTCGACTGTATTTCTATTATCAAATTTAGATGTGAAAGAGTTGCACGTTGGAGCAACCAGTTTTTTGCAGATTTCTTTTTTTTATTGTTTGTTTTCTTTTCACCATCATCACAGTCTAAAGCAACAGCCAATAATAATTCTGTGCCTTATTTACTCATGTTACTTAACTTACTATGATAACATTTAATGAAAGACGTTACAAGCAGACAAATGAATACAACAATAAAAACTAAAAAGACACATAAATACGTCAAGTCATAAAAGTGACAGAAAAGCTCTTTTAAAAGATTGAAATTTTTGGCGATTTTTGATTTCCATTTACAAGGCACATATTTTGAGCCAAAAGCAATAAATGTTGAAAAATGGCACCCTTAAAAATAACTTCCCACTCCAGATGTGCCTCCCCTATTGTGGTCAGCAGAATTTGTGGGAAGTGTGCGTCTAATTACTGTCTACCCCTTCAACAAATCCTAGGGAAAAATCCTATCGTGTGTGGCAGGCTTTAGACTTGATTTGATACTTCTCCATTATACCCGCTTTTAGAATAAAAAAGTTTGCTTTAGCTTTGAAAGAAATAGCATGTTTCTTATGGTGAAGCAAAAATTATACAATGTAGATATGATTTTAATGGCTCAAACCTTTATCTTAAATTAAATGTACTACATTTGACATTTTTTGTGCAAAAATTGAGAGAAGAGATAAACAAAGCTAAATACTAAACAAAACTAAAGCAAGTTAATGCAAAAAAAGATGGCTTAGTGATAATGTTGTCTGTTAAAAGGAGTATCACAAGTTGACAAGAGAAAAAACAGTTAAATACAGCAAAATTTAATTGTTTCATTGAAAAAAAGGTGCTATATTATATGTCATTGATAGGATCGTTAAGATGTTTGCGATAGAAAGAAACATTGGCATTTTAATAAGTTTTGTCAATAAGTGTTAATTATTAAATTTATAAAATGTTAATAAAATGTTTATTATTTTTTAAATAGTTTCTACAAATGTAAACTTTTTCAAACAATACATGATCAAATGGAATATTAACGAGTTATTTATGATTTTTTTCTTTCCCATTATAGCAATTATCGTATAGTGTTGTTGTTGCTTATCCTCCATGTCTGACGGAGTCAGACTAGATCCACGAGTTCGTTGACTGTAAGGAAGTCGAAGACTAAGAGAGGATTGCTAAAGAGATCCTCCCTAGAGAGACCCATGCAATCCAAAAGATGCTCAGGAAAAGCCTGATGATTTTGGCACTTGGTGCAGGTGACTAAACCTCGAGCGCATCCCTGATTAGTCTGCACGACGGACGAATCGTATAGTAAAAGTACCATTAATTCATGAAGTATATTCATTTCAAAAAATTTCATAAATCATAAGATTTAATTAATTCAAGATTTGCCAAATATAAATATGAATTCAAAAATTATAAAATTTTGTATCATTAATTGAAAAGTGTTGAATTTAAATATTGAAAGCTTTGGCCATAATTGATGCATTAGAACATCATACCTATCAAGAGTTATTTCAAATTAATTCAAGAATGTCATACAAATTTCTTTTTTTTATCTCATTAATATGAAACAATATAGAACCATAAAATACACAAAATAAGCTTTTTCTATATAAAATTTTGTAAACTTGGTACTACTAAACAAATATGCTCCGAAAGCATTTTTCAAACAATCTGGTACCAAATGACTATACATATATACAACTATCAAATTTTTAAATTAGAAAGCCTCCTATGTTTTGCAGTTTTGTTCAGATTTTCCTGTGTGTAAGTTCTTAGAATTATATATCTATTGGATTTATATATATTACATTAAAATATGTTAAGTTTCCTATATGATTAATTTTATTAATAAAAGGACACAAGAATATCAGAAAAGAATGACGTGATTTATTTTATGCCACCAAAATTATATTAATTTCAAATAGTCAAATCAAATTCAGTGTAAAATTGTGACATATCAAATAATTTATTTGACAGCTATAGAAACTAAGTATTTAAAGCTTATATTCGTAGAGAAACAATGAACATTTTAAGTATTTTAAATGTCAATTTAAATGATGTAATAAATGCATAACTAATAACATACTCATTACACTTCATACAGAAATAATGTTCCCATGTCAAAAACAGCATTTTATCATTATTAAAACCAAACTTAAATACAATTCAACATATTGGGCAATTCAACTTTTTCTTCCAGATATTCACAATCATCCATTAATAATTTAAAATATAACCAATCTGTAATTGCTTTAATACATATCAAAAACTGATTTAACAATAAATCAAAATCTAATAATCAATAAATATAGTAATACTAGATTGTTAAAAAATTTTATACAAGAGATAAATTAATAAATAATGTCTGGTAAATATTTTACACTTCAAATACGAAAACTGGCAGTTCAAATTGACTGTAAGAAACAGATGACTTGATTTTATGGAGTTTTATAACCGAGAAGTCGTATATTCATCAGGAAACTGGAAAGTATGCATACCATGACCATTGATGTTAGGTAAACTTCCAGCATTTGGAATAACGTTCCATGATAAATGCAGGGTTACATTTTTGTTACCACGTAAGCCATTACCATCATCCCAAAAATAGTATTTTGTATTCATTTTCTTATAATCTAAAGTAGCATCTTCACCACGTCTGATTATTTTATCCCATAGAACTACCTGATTGACAACATTGTTTTCGGTCACGTATTCCGCCGTCAAGTATAGAAATAACTGCTTAACATTCCAGTTAAACAGATGATTCAAATCAGCTTTTAAATCAAAAGTAACAAATCCCAGATCATTTTTGTATCTGGAAGCACTGAAATCAGGAACATTTTTCACAACAGTTTTAGCAGTAGATACAGTCACATTACCGCTATATTCATGAAATGCAGTGGACAGGAAGCACAAAAATGTTAAACCAGCCAAAATACTTAATGAAAACGCAAAGATTGCATTTGCTCTAGATAAAACAGAATTCATATTTCTAAAAAATAATTTCGAAAGTCAACATATGAACATTCAAAACGATAAACTTTCGTAGTGATGACGGATATTAAAGAATTGTTGCCAACTTCTTTACTCTAAAAAAGAATATTTCATATAAAAAATAATAGATAGCTGGCATCACTCAATTATTGATAATATGCATTGAATGTGCTTTGGGAATTTGTAGATGCACATTATAAAAAGTTAGCTATATAAAAGGACTTGTAAGTATTACATAATAAAAAAGACGCACTTGGTATCTCTGTTTAATTTCAAGTTTTCAAAACTTACATCTTTAATTTTTGAATATTATAATATTTCATTTGTAGAATGATTAAAATGGTACGAAAATTTTTGTAAACTCCAATATTAAACTGATTCCAGTGCTTTCGTTCTCTGAATCTTAATAAACTTTTCGATTTAGGTTTTAATATCTTTGCTATCTTATGTTTTGTTTTCTTTCTCTCAATGTACCTTCAGTTATTTCCTTGATACTATTTGCATATTTTATTAATTATTTTATATTAAATTACTTTGTATTGTTACTTCAAATTTCATCATTGTAGGTTTTAAATTAAGCATGGTAGAACCTGATAATACTGAAAGCCTCTCAGGATATAAACTTAAAAAACTTTGTATTTATCTAATCTTTAATATTCACAATTTTTTTAAATGGAAATTTATTTCATTATAAGCTAACTTATATAAACTAAATTGTATTCATATTGTATATATTTCCAAGTAGCAAAATAGCTTGCCCCAGTATTGGAAATCTTGCCAAGATAACCCCAGTAATGGACCAATGATGGGTGTCAAGTTTTCCTCAACATACAGCATACCAAGATAAACCCAATAATGGATCTATAATGGGCGCTACATTTTCCCCAATATTGGGTAAGCCGAGATAAACCAAGGTTAGACTTATCATGGGGTCCAAGTTTTTCCCAATGTAGGAAATGCCAAGATAAGCCAATATTGGACTAATAGTGGAGGTCAAGTTTTCCCCAGTCTGCCATGATAAGCCATTATTTGTCCTAGAAGGGTAGCCAAGTTACTACCAATCTTGGGCATGCCAAGATTTTGCCAAAATATATCATTTGTAGAGTTAAATCCAATATGGCTGCCTATTTTTCTAGGCTGTTTTTTTGCGTTTTTGCTTATCAAGAATTTTTTTACTGGTTGAGATTAATGTTTCTGAATTTTAATCATTTCGATTATTGAAGTTTAATCTCGATAGTTTTCTGTTTCAATTAATTTATCAAGAAGTTTTCAATACGTCACTGTGTTGGTAAGTTTGATTTTTCTTATGTTTGTAATAACTAATTTTGGTTACGATGAAAATTTTTAATCTACTTGAAATTACAATTATAATCAAATCAAAATATTTCTTATTTTCATGTTTAGATACATTAAATTTTATTTTTAAATTGCAATTATTTTGTATGTTATTGAACATGAATCTACCCAAAGCTCAAAATCTGATGTCATTATTATACATAAACATTGATAAATTAGCTGTATAAGTATTCATCTATATTTATTTATTCACATATAAATTTCTAAGAAATGTATTTACAGAATATTATTCCGAAAGAATCATTGTTTCCATTTATTTCTCTAGATAGCACTTTGGAAATGCCCCTGGAATTCAGCGTTTCATTTCCTACAATGTAGTATATCTACATATAGTATAACTCTACTGCGTATTATAATATCATAATATTAATATTTTTTATTTGATTTATTCATAGACTTCTGTAACACATTTGTATTTGTTTGGTTATCATGAAAATTTCTATTGTTTAAAAATTTTCTGTTTTAAGAACGCTATTCGAAAGCATTAAGTCTTATTGTGCTACAATTTATTTGGCTAAGCAGCAATATTCCTTAGATATTTATTCATTTTCTAAATTATCTTCATTGCATTTATGTATGGAGAGTATACCATATTTTTTACTGTGTTTTTAACATCTTCAGTAAAGAGATGTTTTTCATTTGAAATTTCGGTTAGAGATTTCATTATCAAAACATTATTTGATTTCTGAGTTACTCATTGATAAATTACTTATATGTATATATATTTTGGTACAATGGATAAATTTTTTAATCTATAGACAACAATTGTCTGTTAATTGTAAATATTAAAAAACAACTTTAAATTTCCAACCTGTTTCATTATGCATTGAAATTAAATTAATTTAAATCAAATGTAAGTATCAAAAAATTTATTTTTTATGTTTAACGGCACAATGAAAGAAAATTGGCTCTACACATCATGGAGTTTAAAACTTTAAAAAAAATATAAAAAAAACTGCTGAACATTAATTATGACCTTTTCCAGAATAATGCTATAACTGTTTAAAAATATTTCTTCGTAGAATTATTTTCTTTCAGCTGTTCATTTTAATACTTTTTACAGTAAAAAATATTCTTGAAATGAACAGTTAGGATAAATAAATGTTAAATTACATTATTGTAACAAATGCTTCTAGTTAAAAAAGTTAACAATTTATGTCATATCCAAAAAACAATTTTAATCTTGAAATTTTTAAAATTAAAAAAAATATTTTGAGTTAGAAAAGAATTTTGATTACATTTCAAATATAATGTTTGCATTTGTAAAAGTTATTATTGTTCTAATAATTTTCTACCTAATAAGTTCTTATTGTTAAATTTATAAGGTGCTGCTTTAGTCTAGATGAATTATAGTGAAGAAGCAGCTTTAGTGTGATTACAGTGAAGAATAATGTTTAAAACTCTGAATGTTAAAAAGGAAGTGTATTATCTAAATTGCAAATATATATGCATTTTGTTAAATAAAAAATTTTAGAATAAACTGTTCTACTGTTGGGTTAGTATTTTCAGGTTAGAATATTTCTGCACCTGGACAACTTTTGTAAAAAATCAATGTTGAGCTCTTAACAATTAACTGAATATTTTTAATTAAGTGTAATACAAATTTTGATACTTTTTTGTTAGAGATAGAGCTATAATTCAGAAATATTAATAAAATTAAGAATTGTTTTTCTTCATGAGAACCTTAAGAAGAAAAATGATTTTAAGTGTGTAACTCTCAACTTAGTTTCTTGCAGAAAACAATTTTTAATTTAATTAAAATTCACTTTATGGAAAAAATTAATTTTGTTAAATACACATTTATACACAGGAAATGAAAGTTTAAATACACAAGTGTTTAGCAATACAGAAACATAATCTACTTTTAATATCTATATAGGATAAATAGACAATGTATTCACAATTGGTAGGTTGTAAATATTTATTTTCTTGTATGTTAATTTCAACTTAATGTGATTTTCATCATATAACAATAATTTGTAAATTTTGCTAAAATTTTAAGTATTGCTTAAGAGAATAACAAATCTGTCACTAGTGTTTACTTTTCAAAATGGAATGCAAAATAATAATTTTCAAGCATGATAATTATTTTACTCATGTAGGATGTAACAATACAGGTTCAAATTCAAATTATATTCAAAATAAAATTCAGTAATTTCAAATAAAATCCTTTGTTATCATTATTAGCTACATATAATGTAGACTTTCCAATACTCTAAGATAGGACCTATTTTACTGCCTAAATTCGACCAGTTTTTTCAGCCAGGCGTGGTTCTATCTTGGCTGCCCAGATAGGTCCAATGTAGGTTGCCAAGCTTGGGCTTATCTTGGTAGCCCACATTAATCCTATATAACGATATGTAGACCATCAAGGATTGATCCAATATAGACCGCAAATACAGGACATAGACAAAGCCCCGATTAGCCAATATAGGATCAAGCTATCTTGCTACTTGGGTTATTGTTTGGACTGCAATTAAAAAAAGAAAAGATGAAAAATAATCATTGTACCATATTATTTCTTCCAGAAAAGTAATGTAAAAACTGTAAAAAAATGTTTATTCTAAATTTTGAAAATCAAAAAAACTCAAAATTTATGTAATCTTTAAATAAATTAAGCATTTATATGTTAGGTATTAACGAGTAAAAACGAGTAGCCTTGATATCTCGTAAGTTCCAGAAGAAAACATCAACAATCGTGTAACTTTGGAAGGAAATGACGATTTGAAAAAAATAAACGAAATTTACTTAATTATATTTACCATTTACTTAACTTTGTTTAAAAAAAAAAAAAATTTTAAACCGAATGAAGTATGGAACGAATGAAAGCTCTATTCACTTAAGAAATCCTTAAATATTTATTATTTAATGATTCGAGACACTTTATAAATGTATTCCGGTGCTTTCGCAGTCAGTTGAGTACTCGAAAACACGTTCGCCAGCTGGACAAAAATAATAGTTTTTCGAAAATCAACAAAATTGCAAGCATTATTAATTTATTTAAAAAATTATGTGAGGATGCATAAAGGGGGAGGATCAGCCGATGCAAATATTTCTTTGCTATCTCAAATGTGATTTTGCATTAAGGACAATTTTAAAAAAGGGATAGAATTATTCGCCTTTATTCTTAAATTTAGCCGAGTTCTGTAACGGCGTTACAATGTTTAAATTAATAATATTGAAGTATAAGTAACTTTTTAGTGAGTTCAAATCAGCGTTAATTATAGTTTAAATAAATTACAAATACTGTTTCGATAGGAAACCTTACCTATGTCTTAAGTTAACTAGAGAATAATTTCTTGATATAAGTTTCCTTCTGTTCCATGCAGGCATTCTAAATGGAATCTCCGAAATAAATAAAGACTTTATTTATGCATGCTCGTGTTTGAAAATTTGCAACATTATGAAGGAATTAACATAAATAAATGAAATATAATACATAAATGATTTTAATTACCAATTCATTCGATACGGTTGAATTAAGGATTTTAGTTCAACCTAATGACCTATATCTGTTGTTGTTATTGTTCTTGCATGCCCCCGAAGTTAGCAGCGCTAGACCAGGTCCATGAGCGCGTACACCTTCAAAACGTCCAGCACCATAAGTGGATTCTCCATCAGATCTCTCCCGGAGAGACCAAGGCATTGAAGAATATGTTCAGGAGAGGCCTGTTCATTTAAAGTCTTGGAGCAAATTTCGAATTTTTTCGTACCCTCGACGAATTTCTAGTTACTAAGATGGCCACTTCTGAAAAGGGCAATAGCCGTTTGTTCTTGTCTATTAAGATTAGTAGCCAGGGAAGTACCCGCTCAAGTCCCACAGGCTGCCTCACAGTGTGCACTAGATGCTGGAGAGGGGGTGTTCCTGGGCAGAGTGGGTGAAGTACGTCGAGAGATTCTTCTCCTGGTAGGGTCACCCAAGTTGTGAAGGCCACTCCAAGTTGCTCAGCTAAAGCCTGGGACTACGGAGGTTAGTCAGTCCTCCTCCTTTGGCGCTCCAGTTTTATGGACTAACGGAGGCTGCAACCCTTCCCCATTCATGAATAGTGAATAGTTGAACGGCCTTTTAGTATCTACTTTGTAAATTACCTTACTGATAGACTTTGTATGAATAATGAGTCATGGCCACGCATTGCAGGAGGGAAAAATTCAGAAAACTCCTAAGACATGCTTATAGAGTACAGAAACGTAACAACCATCTTTTTTTATTGAATAGTAACAGAGATAGATACCAGAACCTTTCACACTGAACAGTCTTGTCTTATCACTTGGCCATAACGAGCTCAATGCACAAAACGACATGAAATTATACGATTAAATTATTAAATCTTCAAATCAGAAAAATAATATCAAATGTTCCCAAATCAGTATTTGGTACAGCACCACTCGTTGTAATGAGCGCTATTATACGACGTGGTAGGTAATCCAACAGATTTTGAATTGTTTATTTGCATTCAAAACATTTATCTGTAAAATTGTAGGATAGAAATTATGAGTGAGACAAAGACTACTGAAATTCTACACATGTTCAGCAGGTGATATATCTGAAAAATAAGGTGGACATTGAGGAATCGAATTATATTCAGCAGAAAAAAAGTTCAGAATACTCTTTGCAGTTTATGGGTTAGGTGTTGAAAGATAGCTACATGAATAACTTGAATGAAAAAAATGACTTGGGCTTTTAGCAATTAACTGATATGTATTCATTGTTAAGATTATCCCCAATTCAAAGCAGTTGAAACCACCCATGATACATATTCGAAACCAGAACATAACTCCAAATATTCATCAACTATGATTTTCGACAATACATTACAGACGCTTACAATCATCAATATACCACCTAATACGAATGTTTGACGGAATGATGCCCAAGTATTTTTATTGCATAACTATGTAACAAAAAATAAAAATAATTCTACGCTTTGATAATTTGCAGAATTATTTCTAAAATCAATTGATATATTAAAATGAGTTCATTAAACAGATATCTAATTACAAAAATAAATTTACCATTCCCAAATTTCTTATTTTTTTATCAGTAGTTATTAAATTTAATTTAAATTAAATAAATAGTAAATTCGAGTTTTATCATTACAATACATTATGTTCTCCGCTTTATTCCTTCCCGTGTATCATACTACATACAATTTTTGAAATATAATATATTTCAAATTGGCTCTAGACGAAAAGTGGCGATTATTTTTCGCCAAACATGTTTGAAGAAGCAAAATGGTACCCAAAACAATATGCAATGATACACGTAATTAAAAAAATTGCAGAAATTTTACACATACTTGTAAACTTAGAAATAAAAGTTTTAACGTTCTGAAAAAATTAAAAAATTTTACACGATATTGAATATTTAGTAAACAGGCGGAAAGTTGGCGAGAAACTTAGCGGCACCCTGAAGTATAGGCCACCCAATTCTTGTTGAAAAATATATTAGAAAAATTAATCAATTCTTAATATGATTATTGTATTCTTATATGTCGTTACAGTTATTTAAAAAATGCCACCATCTTAATCTCGATTCCTTATTTGGGGGCTATCTTTTAGAAAAAATCAATTGTCGCCCTAACAGGAGACAATTGATTTTTTTATTAGATAAAATTCCTTCTTTCTAAATTTTAATTCTTACTTTAAAAGGTAATATTCTTTATAAAAGATTTTAGAAAGAATCAACTGTCGACAAGCTGAGATTGATGTAAATAACGGAACTCTAATATCTACATCAATCTCAGCTCGGTGGAAATGTTGCCACCTTAATTCACTTTTACCGTTGATTACATTATGACTTTTTGCTATAGGCGCTCATAAGCTTGTAATTGGTGATTTGGCGGAAGTAAGTCAATCTTCAATGCAAAGAAAGGTCTGCAAAGTAATAAAAACCATTACTTATATGCAACCACATGATATTGGAATGCCACATACAGAAGAACGTTCTAAGACTCTAGTTCCTGGAACCAGGGGGTACGTGTACCTTCCTGGGGTTTGAACAGCCACCAGGCGCGTCGGCAGGTGGTGGATCGCCGAATGCCCTGTAGGAATGACAGGATAGCCTTGAATATAGAATTAGAGGCCGTGAACCAGCTCCCGTATACCCTGGTGTTATGCGACCCGTGCCTAGGGTTATTTGGCACCTCGGTAATGGTGTCTTAATGGAGCCTCTAGTTGCCTGGCGAACTTCTAGAGTAATTTGCCTTGCCCAGTAATTCAGGCAATGCTGGGTAGACTTATATTACCTGAGCTTATTTTTGTTATCTTGTGGCTGAAAAGACACAAGAAATAACAAACCTTTCTGCATTTGCAGGTGAAGCCTCTGAAGTAGACCTTGCTGAAAAAGACAAGAGAACTCAGAGGCAATCTAGTAAAGGGGCCGCAATGAATCATTCACTTGAGGTAGAAATGACCTCCAAACCATCTTCTTCTGCTGAAAGTCAGGAAGCTATCCCTAGCATGACTGACTTTCTGACCAGATGGGACTGTTTCAGCAAGACCCTATCTGCTGGAAATGTCATACGCAAGAGGAAACGGCAGAGCATATCATTTACGAATGCGAGGCTCTTGCCCTCCCTAGATGAACTTCTTTAGGCATCATCCATACTAGAGAGTTACACCTAGACTCCATTAAAGGGTTATCCGACTTCATTAATAAAGTGGGTGACCCGAGCAACTGCAACTAGGAAACATTGGGTTTGGAGTTAATGGTACAAAATGCTGATAAAAGTAGAGGTGCCCAATGACATACAAACCCAACTCTAAGAAGAAGAATAAGAAGACTCTAGTTTATAGAATTTTCATAAATATATTTGACTGAATATCTCAATCAAATAAAAAAAATTTAGATTTTTATATATCTTTTGATATTACCAAAACATTTATTAAAGTTATTATCAAAACACCTATCAAAAATGTTTAGTAAAAAAGTGATTAATTTGAAAAATTTATGATTATTTTAGATAAATGTATGTAATTCTAAAAAGATAATCGAATAAGGAAGAAGAACATAGTTTTAAATATTAAGTTATTTACACAAAATATAAGAAAAATTTTTAATTCTGTTTTAAACTTCATTTGTTACTTATGCATTATCCCGTCAATCATTTCCATAAGAGAATTACTGCCAAATTTTGTAGCTTAGTGGTTTCATTTATGTTTATTTAAGCTACATTTTATATATTTCATTTTTAATGCATGCAAGCTTTAAATTTAAAATTAGAAATTTGAAAAATTAATTAAATTTTTTAAAAATTATTTTATTTAATGCATCAAAATATAAACTAACTTCTCTTTCTTTTTCTTCAAATGTTGCAAAAATGATTATAACTGGTATTATTTGATCGCATATTTTTTGCCTAATATGATTAAGACAATAATGTGTTTGTACAATTAATTCATATTTAATTCTCTCATAACTTATTAATGAAGTTAAATAAACTTGATTTATTTAGCTTGATTATAAATTTGATATATGGCTTGATTTCTAAAATATTGGAAACAATTATAAATATGCAATACAATAAATATTTTAGAAATTTTTTTTACAGATTTAACTATTACATTGCACATCAATATCTTTCACACTGTGCAGTTTCCTAGTATTTTTGTCTAATTAATTGGTTGAAAATATTGATTGTATACTTGTGTGTACAAATATTTCCACATTTACGAATTCATGTAAAAAGGTTTCGTAAAAGAAAATGTATGGGCCGCGGGTCCTGGTAGGTTAGAGCATTATTCTCACTATCGGATGGTAGTCAGTTCAAATCCCTGTTTAACCGAAGATCCGTCGTGTTCGCTAAATGCGAATGAACCCATGTTAAAACTGGGTGATGTCGCAATGTCCTCCAAGTAAAATGAAATCTCTGGGGTGTCAGATCTAGTATTGGATGTCTTTTACTTGATCCCCGCTACAATATCATGAAACTCCAACCTAATTCTTCCATCTAATTGGCAGAGCCCAACTCAGAGCTCGGTACAATGGAACATTCTGGTGCAAGAACAACAGAAAAAGTATTTCTTCAATTATGTACAAACCATTTCCCCAGCAGACTTACGGCCGTATTCACCTCGACCGGTAGGTACGAGGGAAACCCCGGGTCAAAGACAAAACTGAAACAGTATTCACCACCAACCTTCCTATAAAGAGAGGTTAAATCTGACTAAGCAAGTGCAGTTTATATATGCGATAAGTGATCATGCGCATTTTCTTTTCAACTCTTGCTTACTTTTTAATGTTTAATATTTGCGAAACAAATTTCAAGTGTGTCGTAATTTAACGATAAATATTTTATCCACTTATTTACATTACACTCTGCAGCGCTTAGAGTTTCTGGTACAGATGCCGTATAATCCAGGAAGCCAAACTCTGCGAATTGCGATTTTTTGGCGGATTTTATTATGTATCTGGCAATCTCGATTTTATTAAGTCATACATATGGAGACCTATAAGAATTATGCAGAAAATTTTATTTTGGTAATCCTAGTATTTACGTCATCGCGCAAATCACGAAACGTTATCTTGGAAACATTTTTTCATCGCCAAAATAGTTCAGAATTTAGAATCATGGATTATATGGCACCTGTGCCGAGATTCTTGAGAACTAGAACGCTGTAAACGGAACATTAGACCTAAAAAGAAACTTGGAAGAGAATGAAATCGAAATCCACACACGATATCTCTTGACGAATGTTACTATTACGGAGCTATTAAAATCGAAGATTTAGAAAAATACTGTTATTTCAGATGGAGATATTCTTTTAGAAGTGTACAGACAAATCTGTCGCCAAACTTCTCACTAACTTGTAAATGGTGGTATATAGAATAATACTCCATAAAAGTAAACAAACTTTTATTAGCAGTAGGAGGTGAAGTGCGTGCTACAAGAATACCGGTACACGTTACAAGATTATATAATCAGTTAGTTACAATACAGTTACAGTTTCCAAGCAAGATTGTGTAATTTACAAAAGTGCATAAAGTTATTTTTTCTGTGCCGCCAGGTTGGGAGTTTCGGTGGTGTATGGCATGGCCACCACACTGATATAATTTTAGATGCACGGAACTAAAATATGTTTATTTTAGTTTCATGCTATAGAATATTGCCATGTATCACTTTATTGACTTCATTAATATTCTTAAAACGATTTATAAACTCAAGGCAATGGAAACAAATATTTACAATCATGTGTATTACAATCACAGTATCAATATTTCGTAACATTTTCTTTGTGGAGTTGACGATGACATAGAGTTTGGAATTTGGTCAATAACCTAAATCAAATACTACAAAATAGGTTTCATACATTAACCATAAATTTGAAAATGCTAATTAGGATCACAAATCTGAAAAATTTTAAATCAATGACGGGAAATTATAGTTCTTCCTTGTGTCAAGTTTGGTTTGGATTAATTTAATTTTCTTCCTTTTGATGAAATATTTGTAGAATCAGGGGAGCAGGTTTCCATAATGAAACGGTATTTTTTTAATATATAAGCCAAATATATATTTTTTTTATTGTTATGTTGAGATAATAATGAAGCTTTGATTAGAAAATAATGAATTTTATGATTTCCTTTTGTTAAGACCCAAGTAGCAAAATATCTTGGCCTTATATTGGCCAATCATGGCGTTGTCTATGTCCATTATTGGTGGTCTATATTGCGGAATCCTGCAGAGTTTTACCGACGTCGTGGCTTCAACTGCAAGGTACGCACTTGGTATATTATGGCGAGGGTTCTTAACCTAAAAAGATTGTCTGAAAAAGGATGTGGCCAATGGTATTAAATATTAGGGTGAGTGTAATAATGTAGGCAAATGTGGAAAACGCAAAAAATATTTTTTTGAATACTAAAGCAAATTAATGTAATAACATTTAAAATCATTTACTATAATAAATTAAATATTTTTAATTTTATTCTCTTTAATAAAGAAGATTAAATATGTTTGATTAATAAAATATTTATACTGTTTACAAATGTAATATTTTATGACAGAATGATTGTATAATTTGCCTTTCTTTTTATTTGCATAAAATTTGTATGGAATGAATTCTGCAATAAAAATAGATCATTAATCTAACTATTTCTAAAATAAAATTTCCTATCTAATCTTCCATAAATTTACTTTATTTAAAATCATGTTCATAATTTATTTTTGCTTTATCAATTCAATTTACTTTTTATTTGTAGCTTCATATTTTTCAATTATTTGTGAAACTTTAGTTGATAAAAGAAAAATTTTAATTCTGTAATTAATTTCAAACCATTAAAAAGAGAGGAATTAACTATGTAAAAATAAAGCTTATAATTGGAATAAATGTTTAAAGATTTGTATACTCTAAAGCATGTGAAATTGTTTTTTTATTTTATTCATTTTTTGATAATCACTATTTTATTGATCAGAAATGAGCACAAATTTTAATTTTATTATTCTATCAATTATTAAAATCATAATAACATTATCAATAATCATTCTTAAAAACAATAGTTTCTCATGTTTTTAATTTCGTATCTTTTACACACATGTTTTTGCAAAAATAAAGGCAGATTTGAAGTCAAAATTTGATACAATGTTTAAAAACTGTTTATGTCCTTAGTCTGATAAAAAAAATATATAAATTATTGTTATTTTGAATGAATTTAATCAGATCTGATAACCATAGTTAATAATGTGACTATTCTTGTTTATCGTATTTAAATCTTTAGAGAGTATCATAAGATTAATTGTAATTTTTTATATCTCTGAAAATTAAATTTAATTTTTAATAAACAATATTTTTGTCTTATTTTAAATTTTTCTGTTAAAAGAGAAAGATTTATTTTATGAAATATACATTCAGAAATAAATTCTCAATAATATAAATTATTAAATAAAAAAAGTTGCATATTATAAATATTTAATTTATCTATCTTCAGCTATTAACCGAAAATATTTTTTCAATTATTTTTGAAGATTATAAAAAATATAAACCGAACCTAAATCACAAATACTGAATAAATTTAAATTAATTTTTCTTTCAATAGATATATCGTTTAAAATTTAATATGCTTTCTATTTCTCCTACAGTTATTGCTGATTTTCGTTCATTCAATAATGAATTTTCACTAATCTTCGGGGCTAAACACCGTGACTAATTATATGAAGATATAAAAAATATTCTATTATTCAATAGTTTTACACACGTACACATATCTCTATAATACTCCTTTTTTTTTCTTTGTATCACTTTAAAAATTACTCAAATAGCTTATTTAGGTAACTTAAAAATCAATTTTCAAGATCTATTCAAGTTATAATTTTCAATACATATCCTAGAACCGAGCTGCAACATACATACAATTAAATGAATTTCTACAATCTAAATAAATTTTTATATTTATTCATAAAGGGTAATTCTTTTTCAAAAATTTTAATAATAGCTCTTACCTACCGTTAAAATTTTGAAAAAGAACAACCATTACTTATTTATTTCTTTAAATGTACTGGCCAAATTGGTTTTTTGAAATAAGAAATTAGGCATCATTAGTTAAAATATTATCTGCCATATTATTCTTTAATATGTTTATCAAAAATTGCAATTTATGTGGTAAAATTATCTGTTTCCATAAATTCCAAAATTTGAGTTATGCTTTTTAAATGTGTTCAACATTTCCGTATTGAAATATATTTGTACACAGTTTATAAAAGAAACAAAATACACACTTCCTTATTTTTCATACTGCAAAGGCAACAAATTATGCAGGAAAGTGAGATATTCATTGTGTCGCTTATGTAAAATGACAGCAATGACAATATATCAAGAACCATACGTCTAGAGGAATCCACCTACTCATAATTGGTATCCTAGGAAATGCTCTGCTAGCGCCTTGATTTTTGAGCGAACTAGAGGCCAACAGACACAATGAAATTTTACCCTTCACCAGTGGTCACCTAAGGGGCCTCAAACATGTGCGAGGTCAAAAAACTTTTAATCTGTTCACAAATTGCAAAGCTGAAGAGGCATCACCTAAGCATATCTTGATCTGTTTGAATTTTGACTTGGAAGATGCTTTTTCAAAGCCCCTTATGTTTTTGGATTTCCTGGCTGGACTCGTGGAGTTGGTCTAGTATTGGAACTGGACCACCTGGGATTAGCAACAATAAGAACCATAATTCTTTAATTTTGATAAATTTTACTAGTAAAGATAAAACCCTTCAACTGGAATTTAAAAATTATCATTTAGGAAATTTTTCCACTTATATCAGTCATAAGTAATTTACAATAGTCATAGCAATTACCTCTCCAAAAAATGAAAATTGTGCAAGAAAGAAAGATGATAAAAAGAAACTTTATTTTTTACAGTTACCAATATTTATAGATTTAACCATTTTTATACATTTGAAATATTTTCTATTTTAGTTTAATGTTATTTAGCAAATTATTTTTGTGTTGATGTTATATATCTTGATTTATGAGTCAATAATTCAAGGAGATTTTCTAAAAGTAAGCTCATGAGATATAACTTATTGCCTTCTCACGAGGTATATCCAGCAAGATTCACTGTTTTTTTATATGAGTCCAAATTCTTTTTACTGGTTGTCTAAGTCAAGTTACATGCCTCTGATAAATTACAATACTGATTAATCAAATATATCTTTTCTATTCAAAATAAAAGAATATAATATCTAAATAATATTGCTTTGGCTGATACATACATCATTAGCACTTCTCACTGGATGTAATTATTTATTATTCAAAAAATCAAAATGAAAAGAATTTTAGAAATTTTAATTTTCTGAAATATTATTTACTATATTAATTTTTTTTTTATAAGAGATTAGATCATTTTATTTAACAAGCAATGTTTTGTTCATATTTTATATTTTCTTCTGTAAGTTAAAAATGTTAATTTTTAATTGTATTTTGACAACAATAACATGATGAAATATAAATCTCAAAAAATGAAATTTCATAAAATTGAGATATTGTTAATGAAAACTTCTCAAAATAAATTAAATTATAATTAAAAAAATCTTCTTTAGATGTCCTTAAATTTTGCATCTCTAATGATGAACATGAAACCATATAAACTACGAAAACTTCGTTTCGAATAAAATGAATGAATTTGTAAGTTATATGCATCACTATTTTACTCATTGGAATTTCAATTAGAATTCATAAAAATATGAGAAGGGAATTAGAGTATCGCTGATTTTATCGGATAAATAAACTATATCTAAAAATTTGTGCTTTTGAGAAACACCTAGATTATTAATTTCCTATTCTACCATATAGAATATGTTCAGTAACATCCTAAAAAAGGAATAAAGTATTATTTTCTAATGAAGAAATTATGTGTTTTTATAAGGATAAAAATTTTTATAATTTTTATCATGATATTTTTTAAAATTATTTTTATAATTATTTTTTATTTTAAATTATTTTTGTGTTTTTGGGAATTGCCTAGATTATTAACTTCCTAAACTACCATATAGAATATGTTCAGTAACATACCAAAAAAGGAATAAAGTATTATTTTCTAATGAAGGAAAAATGTGTTTTTATGAACATAAAAATTTTATAATTTTTATCATGATATTTTTTTAAAATTATTTTTGAAAATATTTATATTTTTATGTTTTACTATAATTAATATTATGCGATTATGAATGTTATCGTTTTAATTTGCTTTAATATTCCAAAAATATTTGTTTACGTTTTTCTAATTTGCTTACTTTATTACACCCACCCTACTATTTAACGTTATTGGCCACACTCGTTTTCCGACAATCTCCTTAGGTTTGTATTGAATAAGAACCATGGAGCAGCCGTGATAAGAACCCTCACCAAAAAGTACGTTTACAGTTTACCTTGAAGCAACGACTTCGGTAAAACTTTTAGAAAAATTGCAATCTATTATATATCAACAAATTTTACTATAATTGTTTGTTGTTAATGTTTAATAATAGAAAAATATAAGATTGAAAAGCTGATTTTTGAAAATTAATTATCTCTTTGAGATTGATTAAACCTCCCATTTTACAATTCCTCGCTAACTTTTTACCAGTTCATTATAAAAATCCATTTATAAATGGATTTTTTAATTTATATATAATATATAATTGAAAATTATATATAATTGGAAAATCTTAGTAAATTCAAAAAAATAATAATAAAATAAGTAAATAAAATAAATAAATAAATAAAAATAATTAAGGTGATTAGGTTGAAAATAGAATTTATATTGTCTCGTCTTATATTTTAATTTACATTGGAAATATTTGAAAATTACAATAAATTAATTTGAAAATTTACTTAGAAGAGAAATAAATTCTGATAACAAATATAAATAACAAAAGGTTATGAGTTTTTATATTGAATGAAATATGTTTATGAATATTTATAAATTCGAAATTTTTCACAGAAATCATATTTGTAGAGGAAATTTATATTTCTTTACATAATACTAGAAATTAACGGATTTCAGGAAAAAACAAAAAATTGTAATTAATAAAATAGAGCTTACATAAAAAGAATTATTTCATGTAGATTATCACATAAGCTCTTTTTATTAACATTTAAGTGAGTGCTTATTTATAAATGATAATGATAATTCAACTTTATGGAATTATATAAAATATTATAGATTTAATAAATTTAATAATTTATTTTTAATTAATTATTTATTTATAAATTCAGTTTTTATTCAATTTACTTACAAAACTTAAAAATACTTTGTTCATTATTTTTAAATCCGATAGATTTTAGCACAAATCAACATGTAGCAAGTACAAACTGTAATTGGTGAAATACTTGTAACTTTAACTGTAATTAGCAACAAGGTCACCAAATGCAGTTGACGTTGCCAAAATTATTTTCTTTTAACCATATATTTCATTACTTACACATAAAGTTAATTTATCCCTAACCAAAATAAATTTTTTAATAAAAAATTTGAAAAATAGTATTAAAAATAATAGTTTATGAAAAATATTATTTTGCTTATTGGGTCACGCATGTTAATTCTGCTTCATCAGTGGTTAGGTGTATTCAAATTGTCTAGATCGAAGTTTTCAAAAAGAAGTTGCATTTTTACTGTTACTATTATTTTTGAAATTAATATTAAAATTATTGTTGCTTTTCATTTATAGTCTTATTTAAATTTTTATAAATTAGGAGTCAGAGTTATGTTTAAGTTGAGTGGCAACATTAACTGCCGGCGCCTCGCCATTTTTTAAGTTTGTTGACTACGAAGTGTTTAGATTATAGTTATTAAATTCGTATCGTATTAACTATTTATTGTATTATTATTGCTCTTTAACCAGTGTATTTTTGTAATATCGAAAAATGTCTGAAAAAAGCGAACCAGAACAGTTCCGAAAGCTGTTTATTGGTGGATTAAATTACAAGTCTACTGAGGAGTCACTGAAATCGCATTTTGAACAGTGGGGTGAAATCGTTGACTGCGTCGTCATGCGTGATCCTCATACTAGAAAATCTAGAGGATTTGGCTTCATAACCTTTAAACGTGCTCATATGGTTGATGATGCCCAACGAGCTAGACCACACAAAATTGATGGTCGTGAAGTTGAACCCAAACGTGCTGTGCCCAGAGAAGATTCTGGTAAACCAGAAGCACAAGTAACTGTGAACAAATTATATGTTGCCGGCTTACGGGATGATTTAGGCGAAGAAGACCTGAGAGACTACTTTGGATCTTTTGGAAATATTGTTAGTGTCAATGTTGTAACAGATAAGGCAACTGGAAAAAAGAGAGGTTTCGCGTTTGTTGAATTCGATGACTACGATCCTGTCGATAAATGTGTTCTTCAACGTCACAATTACAAAGGCAGAAGATTAGAAGTAAAGAAAGCTTTGTCTCGAGAAGAAATGGGTAATCTGAAACTGAAAAAGGAAATGGGTGGTTTTGGAGGACGTGGTGGCAGAAGCGGCGGAGCTGGTGGAAGAGGTGAATGGCGTACTGCTGATGAATTCGATCGTGGAGGTTATGGTGGTGGCAGTGGAGGTTTTGGAAGTAGTGGTTTTGGAAATAGCTATGATGATGACTGGGGAGGAAGATCTGGTGGGTATGGTGGAGACAGCTACGGAATTAGAAGTAGTGGATTTGGAAGTGGAGGTTATGATAGTAGTGGTGGAGGATTTGGCAGTGGCCGAAGTTATGGAGAGAGCAGTAGAGGATATGGAGACAGTTTCGGGGACAGTGGTTACAGATCCAGCAGTGGTGGAGGATATGGAAGCTCCAGTGGTGGTTGGAGTAGTGACAGTTATGGTGGAGGGCCTATGAGAAGCAGCTCAAGTTATTCACAAAGAAGCCAAGGACCTTATGGGGGAAGGCGTGGTAGTGGTCGTGGAGGAGGAAGCCGAGGTGGTGGAGGATATGGACGCAGGTGAACTTAAAAGTATAGCCAAAACAGTTTTCATTATTTGTGTCCAAATCACTTTAATTCATACATGTTAACTTTTATACTTGAACATTTTAGCCCTGTGAAAATATTGAACTGTGTATAATTTCAATACCTCAATGAATAAATCTATTGTAGTAATAAAAGTTATTACTGAAAACTAGTTGTATGTGACTTAAATGTGAGAATTTTTTTATGATTAAAATAATTATTCTATTTTTAAAATCTTCTGATTACAAATATTTTAATGTTCAAATTATGCTAAAACTAGATATATCTAATTAAAACAATTTTTAATTTCCCTTAACTGTAAAACATTTTAATTCTTAAGATCAGTATAAGTTTCAATATTGAATATATATGCTTAATGTCGATGTTGAAGCTGTGGTTTTGTCAGGGATATTTTTTGTCATTATGCTTAAAGTAGCAAAGTAGTAGTTTTTTTCTAAAACATTGTTTCGTATTTTTTGTAGAAAATCTAGCTACTTGAAGTTACTAAATATCATTTTAATTTATTTAACAACTTTCAGCTACAGATATGAATGACTTCACATGAAACTTTTATAATTATGCTTTCTTCTAAGAAGTCCATTGTAAAGTTCTTGCATAAATTATTTATCCTTGAATTTTAAATTAGTAATGCTTGATTTGTTTTAAGTTTTTGGCTTATAATTATTTTATTCCAAAATATTAAATTAGTTCTCAATAGCATTTTAATTTTAAAATTGATTGATTTTGTTAAAATAATATGGATGTTCTTTTGCAAAACAATTCTTCCAGTGATCAAGCAATTTATAGGCTTGATGTGTTTTTCTTTTTGTAGACAGCATTATATTTTGGACTGGAAACATTGTTGCTAAAATAACATAATGACCTACATAATTTTATTAATGAGTTAGAATTGGTATTCATTAAAAGTTATAGTTCCATTAAATTTTACGCCTTTTTAGGAATTTTTATTAACAGTTTTTAAATTAAAACTTACATTTTTAATGATTAAGTGTACAAAACAAATTTATTTCATGTTGATGTGCTGGCCATAATAATGTTTATGGTGTATTAAATTTTTTTTGTTTACTAAACATGCCATCAACTTGACAATCATTTCATTTTCTTTTTAAATAAGATAAATCAAATTATTAAAAACAGAAGTATATTATGACATAAGGAATTTAAAAAAGAAATTTTTGTATTATCCTCAAGAATTCTTATGGAAATATGAAGTTAAAACAAAATGTTCAAAATCGCCTGCCTTTGATTTATAAGTAAGTATTATTAAAATAGAATATTGTTGAATATTATTAGTATGTAATTGATTTTTCAAATCAAAAATTCAGAAAAACAGTAAAATTTACTAAAAGATTCACCTAATTCAAAATTAAGCCAAAATGATTATGAAGCATTAGTACGGTAAAACTGAGTAATACGGTCGAAGTTTGGCGATTTTTTGGATTTTTTTTTCGCCAAGTACAAGTAAGGATTGAAATTCCTACGCTATATTCACAGCGAAATACAAAACAAATATAAAAGACAGTATTGAAATTCCGGCACTATATCTAAACTGGGTAAAACTGAGGTCTGACCGTAATACTCAGTTTAGCCCATTAGTACAGTATACTGGATTAACAAAGTCACATTAAAGTGTTGAAATTTATTGCAAAAAATATTTTCCATTTAATAGCTATTTTCCTTTTGCATTACACATTATCATTTACATAAAAATATATTTCTGCCTATTATCAAAATGAATAAAATTTGCTTATAATTGAAATTCTGAATTTTATTTTATGAGAAGTGCATTTATTATTGCATTTTATTCTAAATATTGAATTAAGAAAGGACTTTATATAATAAACTTTTTTGTTGTTTTGAAGAAAATCATCTGTTACTACAACTTAGATATTTTTGAAAATAAGGAATACTTTTATTTTATGGGCAGTATATGCTGTACTTATTAGAGCTTGCAATATATTTTTTAAGTTTGATAGTTGAAGCATAAGTATATCATCTGGGGAATTTTGCTCTAAATTCATTTATATATTACCTGTTGAACAACATGGTTATTTAATGATCATATGTTGCAATCTTTACAGGGTAAACAATATTTCTTTTGGAAAAATTACAGTTACTACTTAAAGTATGCATTTTTGCTATATAATTCTGAGTTTCTATTTTGGTGTATGGTTTCTTTATATATTATTAAATAATGTTACAGAAACTCTCTTTAAATATTTTGTATTTTCTTTGGAATATATAGGATAACTGATTTTATTTGGATATGCATTTTAGCATTCTTTAGAACTATATAATTTACAATATTGGAATTGAAATATTATTTTTTAAATGTTTGAATTTAGCTCTTGTTCAAACAAAATTTTATTTTACTAGAATTCAAAATTTAGAACATATCATTCTTTTTTATGAGAATTTGCAGATAAATTATATTATGTATAGTTATTATAAGTCAGAATTGAAATTCTTTATTTTGCACAAAAATTGAGCAATGACTACTAAATTCCAGAAATAAATTTGTAAAGTATTTTCATTAAGTCGGAAGTTTTTTGTATATCATTTCTCGTTGGAATTCTAGACAACATTCATCAACATAAAATTTATAAATTAGTTAAGTCAGTTTATATTTTCTTAGTAGAATATCAACTATAAAGTTTATTGAACTAAGAATCATTTCACAAATATGGTAATAGATAAACAATATTTCCCTTTCATGCTAACTTATTTGATAATTTTTAAAAATTAAAACAGCAGTTATATCTGCAACATTAAGAACGATATTCCAATTATGAAGCAAAATTTGCTGATTAGATAACTTGTAAATTAATGCAACTCAAAATAAAATTCATACTTCATGCAATCAAAAAGTTATATTCATCCATATGAAAATCTTTCTTTCATATGGATGAATATAATAAAATATAATTATACTGAAAAATATATATTGTGTCAGTGAGGAAGCAATTGCTATTTTCACAAATAGATGCACTATGAAAAAAAACGCAATTATCTTTTTTGCAAATCAGTAGTGTTAATTTGATTAAACAGATATTTTCATAGAAAACCCAACTTAATGCTTTAATTTGATGGTAATAAAATATTCTGATAAATATTTGTCAATTCATATGACAAAACTTCAATTGAAAATTTACTGAAAATTAATACAAAATCAATTACAATTTTTTAATATGAATAATAAAACATTCACTAACTAAATATTACACAACTTGAAAGGTATAAATTATATTCATGCAGAAAATTTCTGTGTAGTTCTAGTTCTTTATTCCTGTTTAATACATTTGGACATAAGACTGTCTCTTAGCTGCTCGTAATAATCAGTTTTCTTTAAGCATATCCACCTCTTTAACAAATTTATTTCTATTATTGAAACATTGCTCTCTTAATAAATTTAATAGTTTTTATTATCGTTTAATTAATCTTTTGAAACATAATGTACAATCATCGACCATGAAATAAACAAGTATATACATCCAATATAGGAGAACAATTGAACATATTTAATCAATCAGGAAGGAAAACATATGCTTAAGTAATAGAATTATTCATTTTTCTCTTTAGGAGTTCATAGCTCAATTTTAATAATTTATGTGTTTGTAACTGTCAGCTTATTTTTTTTTAAAAAATTTATAATTGATGCACAAGAGAACTAATTTGTCTGAAATAATAATCTATATTGGAATCAGAATTATTACAAATATTCATACTTGACATAAGTGTTGAATTCTTGAATTGTTTAACGAAATACATAGCTGCCAACTCCATTGTGTTTATCGGGAAACTCCTGATCTTTCTTTATTTCTCCCAATTCCCTGATAGTATATGAAACATCTACTGATTTTTGGCAATTTCAGTGAAGAACTTAAAAACAGCCGAAATTTTAACGGGAAAAAAAGTCTGAGTTGTTGATCAATTTTAACTATTCCAAATTCTTATGTAGAATGTGAACGGGTGTTCACATTCTACATTAGAATTTCAATAAAGAAAATTAATTCATATTTTCACTTCCTGCTGAAAAATTAGAAAGTTTAATTATAGCTAAATATTCTCAAAATGAGAGAAAAAAATGTTTCGAACAGCAATTCATTTCTAAAAAATGCTGTCAGTAACATATCAAAAAAATAAATTGCAATGAGTTATTTGAATTTTAAATGTGTTTTTTTTATGGGCAAAGTATTTTATAATTTCTATATTTTTAGAAGTATTGGAATTAAATTTATTTATATTTTTCGAAATTAAACTCAAAAATTGATTTTTTTCCTGTTTTATTGTCCAGAAATAATTTGTTACTGTTAAAAATTAGAGATTGAAATATTAAAGAACTATTTGACTGACAGGCAATTTTAATATCTTTAGGCACAGTAAAATTCTGATTAGTTCTCCAGAACTTGCTAATTTTTTAATTAATATTTGTAATTTTCAAAGTTGATTCACAGGTAAGATATGACTGTGTAAACATAGCCTTTCATAATTTTCTACATTTAACATTGTTCTACCTGGTAATAACATCAATTGTATTGAAAGAGACATTCAACATAAGGTATGAAAATGCAGTCATAACAAATTTACTAAAAGTTGAAATGACTTAAAAATTTATAATATCTGAAATGGTACTTTGAATTATTTTAAAGATACAAGAGATGAACAATTTAAATTAAACTGATTTTACTCTCATTATATAAATTAACACATTCATTGAATTTATCATTTCATATATCCTAAAATTCTGATTTTTTACAAAAGTCCAATTCTTTAGAAATCATAAAAAGTAAGGCTTGAGTTAAATATCATAAAAGCTGATAAGCTTGTATTTTCAATTCAATGTAAAAATAAATCATTTATTATCCTCTGGTAAGTTTTTCATTAAGTTGGCAGCTGTTACTTGATAAGCTTATCAAAAAGATTGTATAATAGTTTAGTTTTCTTTCCAGCAAAAAATTCAATGATATTTTATAAACACATGTACCAGCACAATTAAATTAATTTCCATACAGCTTACAATATCTTTAAGAAATATTTTTTAAATCAAATAATTAAGTAACAGCCAAATTCAGGAAAACATAATAAGGAAATGTTTAAAAAAAACCTACAAAATTCATCATGTATTATGAGAAGAAAGATTTTCACTCTAAAGAAATTTTACTAATTTATTAAAATGAAGTAAAACGCCTTATACAAATTTAAAAGAAAGTTATTTTCTCGTTGACTAAATATTAAAATACCATTTTGCTTAGGCTGATTAAACTCTTTTCTATCCAAGTTCTGCAATTTTCTAAGGGAATATAATACTTAAATATATTACAATATCAATTCTTTTTTAATATAGTAAAAATAGTAAACGATTAACACATAATTTATGAAAACTTTCGCGGTAGGAATGTCTATGAAAAATTAATTTTTTATCTAAATAAATTATGTTTCCTTGAGAGTAAAATTTGCTTGAATGATGTGCAGTTCAATAAGGAAATGCTTTGTTTTAAAAGATTCATTGATATAAAAATACATTTCAAAAATTCCATTAAATATCCAAAAGCAAAGTTTCGAAGAACTCTGAAATTTACGAACCATATTCTAATCTGTTTCAAAATTCTCATTTTCTCCCCAAAAATGCTTTTCTACACTATTTTCTAATCTATATGCATGTGGTTGGGTAAATATCAAATAGCACAAATATTTTTGTGAGATAATTTTCTAAAGCAGTAATCAATTTTTCTGATTGATAATTTCGAATATATTATTTATTTTACTTCCATTTTATTTGTAGTTTTATCAGTACTTAATGAAAAATAAAAATTATTCAATTTACTCACAAACATTCTATCATAGTTTAGCCACACAACTTTTAAATATGTTGCACAAGCTTTTTCTATCTTTAATCTACACAAAGTTATTATTAACTAATTTTTAAGATAAATAATTTTAAGAACTAAAGTAAAAATAAATGTTTTCAGTAAATAAGTGATAATTGCTTTGATAGTAGATCGATTGCTTTTAAAAAAATTGACAATCAATTGATTTACAACTGAAAATAATCAGTGATGTTTTGATAACAATTGCAGGGGTAGGAGTACTGAAATCTTTTTTCAGGTTATTTTCAAGAAAAATCAGGACACATTCCAATAACTAAATAAAATTAATATCATTTTCATATATTTATAAATTAATTTCTGTAATATGAATACAACGCTTTTAAGAAAATATACTATTTAAGAAACTGAGAATTTTTTTAGAAACACGAAATGAAAAATGATATAGAAATTAAACTTAATATATTAAACATTTTTGAGAATTAATAAGTTTTTTGATAACAGATTTATGTATAATTAAATAATGTTCATTTAGAACTGGATGCATCAGCGTTTTGTTCTGATAATTTAGTATGAATTGTTTTTAGCTTATCATAGACAGATGCAATTGATGCATTATGGTAGATAGAATCAATTAACAGCATATGCTATTTTCTTAGTTGCATTATCTGAAATCTTTTGAGCCGCACACTAATAATCGAGTTAAGTTTTTTTTTTCTTTCTCAAGTATCTTATAAGTATAAGTCATTTATCTTTTCTAATGGGATTGTTTAAACTTTTGTTTTACAAGCAGCTGCTATGTCTCCTTTAACCTTTCTTTACTTCCCAAATTGTGTTGGATTTTTTATGTATGATGCATATTCTAGATGAGATTTCTGAACACAATACATAATTGCCATACATTCAAATTACATTAGGACAAGTATGTAAACATCGAACTGTAAATTCCAATAAAGAAACGTTTTCCTTTGTCATAGCAGAGTTGTTTGTCAAAAAAAATCTCTCATGAAGGTGTTTTATTCACCTGCCAAATATGTTGAATTAATCTACTAAATGAAATTTAGAACCACTTCACTATTTTAAGGTTTGTCGCTCAAAGGTCATATTTTGCACACGAGGGCTAATTAGACCGGGACCTACGGTTTAAAGTGGATTCCAAACCACTGCAAACATCCATGCCCAAGGTGGATTCGAACCCACAAACTGTTGAACCGAAGGTAAGAGCGCTAACCATTCGGCACTATTTCAAGGAAACACTAGAGACCTTTGAGTATTGCATTTTCTGAAGAAAGTTTTTGAAGCAGTTATTTAGAAATTGTAGCATTTATTGACACTTGTAGAAATTAGGCTTTATCAAAAAGCTCTTTCAGCATTGCTGTTGCACCATGGTTCAATCTTGTTAAAAATTTAATCAATTTTCACGTGAAAACAAAATTAGTTTGTAGCAACTTTACTCCCTTTTTTTAATGATTTCTTCTGGATTTAAAAATAAAGGGCTAAGGTTTATTCAAACATCTCCAACTGTTAGAAATGGTAATCTTTTCTTCTTGCAGAGGATAGCTTGAAAAATTGATGAATATTTACAGCAAATCCATCAACAAAGCAATTTTGTCAATCTCCTTATATACATGCTACATGGATTATGTGTAAATAACAAGTATCCAAATCAATTAATAATGGTAGACTCTGCTTACTCAGCTCACTAGTTGCTTTAAAACAGCTAAATCAACGTTTGGTTCATCCATTGATTACTGATAACTTTTCTAAATTTAAACCATTATCTTCAATAAAATTTTTACAATGTAATTGGTTTCAACATACCTGAAAAAGTGAGATTAGCAATAATAAATGTCATTTCTTTGTTTTGCTGTCAGTTTTGTTAAAAAGTAAAACAAAATATGAAGTACTGATAACCCAAAATAAGAGTTTTAAAATATGATACCGATTCAAAATCATATCTGAATTTTTGTTAGATAGTTTAGGATTTTGATACGGTGGAATCCTCTCAAAAATTTCTCCGTAAATATAAATCAAAACTTCCAAATATTTATGTCAAATTGTGAGGGGTAGATGGAAATTTGGCAATCATATTTCCAGTTTGAAGGAGAACCAAAGAAGAGAAGAAATTGTTTTCCATTTTTTTTTTTTTGATGCACAGAAAGCAGTTGAAAGAGAAAATGTATTACAATGCATGAAAAATATAATAAACCTAATTATTAAATAAAACTTTCAAAGGATTTCAATACAAAAAATTCCAGATTTATTTTTAAAAATAATAACATTTTAGTACGTTTTTTAGAAAAATTTATTTTGATTACTGTAATTTACCTTTCTTGAGCACAAAATGCATATTTGTTCAATTTTCTTCATTACTCATTATACAAATGTCAATTAAAATTTTATTCAAATATCTATTTCTAATGACAAAACATGTTCATTGGTTTTAGAATTCCAAGTGCTTTTAATCCTAATCGAGTAATAATGCAAAATTTTGTATTCCACTAATATCATAAGATGTTTTTTGGAACGACACTATATTCAAGAGAAAAACACTTTACTATTTCTACAGACATCACAATTGTACTCAGATTTCATGAGGATTAACATATCACAATAGTTTAAACCTTGCACAGGAGAGTAATTAAATTTTTGATAAAAATAGCCTTAAAAGGTCCAGTTAACTGATTTATTTTTGCACATTGAAAAAAAAATTTAAATTTAAAAGATTTCTTTTAAAATAATTTAATTAAAATCTCAACTTCAGGACAGAAAAGTGACATTGTAAATTCATTTTTTTACCTTGACCAATCATCCTGACCAATAACAGATATGATCAGTAATAAACTAATAGCATTTTTTAACAAAGATTTTGGAAGGTTTGCATTATCAAGGATGTGACAATAGTTTAAATAGTATTTTAATTATTTTTTAATTAATTTATAATTAATAATTAAAAAATAATAGTATAGTTAAAAAAGGTCATCAAGCCAAGAGTATGTTTCATACTCGGTTGTAATTACAATTTAAAGATAGTTATAAACACAGCAAACATGAATTTTTGAATCAAATCCTTTTTCTACTACTCACACTAGCCCCCACCCCTGTTTTTCAGTTCTCAAACTTCTATTGTTGAAAATTTGCTGGGATTGAATTCAGGATCTTTTACAGCAGCAGTCCTATATATTACTAGGCTACAATGAGCAGAAAATGGTGCTGGAAGTGTTGAAAAATAATGGCACAATAGATTTAATCTCAATTTAGCATATCCAAACTACTTGTTGAAAAATTACTTACAAATCATGCCACTACTTGTTAAATTAGATCATTTACACAAAATATATTCTATTTTTTTCAGATATTTGTGAATTTAATTACTTTATATTATCAATAATCTAATTCGATGAAAATCTAGTTTAATTTGGATTATGAATCACTACTAATATTAATGCTTGAATTGAGAATTGAACAAACAAAATGTTGAACTGAAAGTTATTGAGCAAACTATTCAGCTACTAGCTCTCTACTGTTAATAATTAAAATATTTATAGATTTTCAGACTTTTGTTTTGAGGATTCTGAAAATTTTAATAGATTTTACTTTTTATTGAAAGTGGTTACTTGGCTTAAATAGCTCTACTTTCTAATTAAAAATTCTTATTTAAATGAGCAGTAATGATTATAACCAATTGAAATTATTAAAAATATTTATATATGACAAGTACAGATATAAATGCAATTGCATATTTTTTATGATACTGTGTGTCAGCATCCACACCTGCATTTAATTTATAACATATTTAAGGGAACAGTATAAACTTTGTATTGATATTAAAGTTCTAATAAAAAAATTGCTACATTTAAAAATGCATAATAACGATAAGGCTTAAACATTAAAAATATTGAATAAAGGTTTAACAAATACAAACAATTCAAAAGAGATTTATTGTGAAAAAAATGAAAACTATACACAAAAATGTCACAGAAAAAAATATATACATGTTTTTTCAATCATTTAACATCCATGATACTCCTGTATCATACTGTCAAGCAAAGTGTTATTATAATGTATTTCTGATCCACATAAATCTTCGTGTTCCATAACACTAGAGTGCAAAGAGCTCGAGTTACTTACAAGCGTGGATGAAGGAAGTGGTATATCAGTTAGATCTAAAAAAAAAATTATTATTTTACTATGCAATAAAAATTATATATTTTTTCAAATTCTATTTATATTGAATTACATGAAGATTTAAATGTACATATTTACACTATAAATTGTGGCATAATTTAAAGTTGATATAAAATACAGCAGATGCTTGTTTTTATGAACCTCTAATATATGAACATTCATGCATGATTTTACAAACTAGTAAAGGATCCCTACATGATCATACATATATGCATGGCCTAACATAGATGCAATAATTTTAATTCTCATTTACAAACTAAAATTTAAAAAAATCTTTTTTGCAAACTCATTTTTATAAATCTGTTTATGTTTAATTATTACATTTTTTTTCTTTTTTAAATTTTATGGGTGAGAAACTTGGATTGACATTTTTACTGGAGAATAGTGAATCCTTCGAATCATGAGTAACATCACTGTTTACATGGTCTAGACTTTTTAAAGTAATTTACATGACATTTCTCATGCCTAAATTAACTTGTCTTAAAGAAACCACTGTAATTGAAGATATGATTATGATTTTATAAATGATTTGAGTTACTTTTAAGCATGATTTTTATTTTGCATATAGAGATCTTAAATAATTTACTGTATTAATATATAAATAGGATAGTTAGGTAAAAAAAATTTAGTTTTAATATTTATTTCAGTAGTCTAAATAAGTTCTTAATTATTTTAGTATTCTAACGAAGAGCATCCACTAAGTATACACTTAAAAAATATTATTCAGGGCACATTAATGAGAATGGCTTGAGCATCAGAAACAATTTATATTTTTTATAATATAACATTTAAAGCAAAGACAATATATAACTTAAAATCTTCTATATTATGACATTAAGCTCTCTTATAGACAATTGTATCAGTTGAAAATGCAGCTTATTTTTTACTTTAAAATTTCAGATGAAAAGAAATTGCTTGAAGCTGAAATACAAAAAGTAAAATTTTTATAAATAAAAAATAAAGTATTTGCAAAATTTAGTTTGTTTAATGCTTGATGGTGATTTTTGCAGTAGAGAGCTAATTAAATAAAAACTTACACTTTTAACTACCCAACAACAATAATCACCTACTCTGAAATGGGAATCCAACAAATAAGATTGAGTTTTAACCACTTGGCACAACATGGCATTTGTATCAAAATACGGTAATGTATAACAAATAATGTTCATGACTAGATCAAAACAAATTAAGTCATTATGTTCGAATAGCAAACAAAATATTAATGATGCATTGTTATAGACTTTGAATTATATATTTTTATTATTTTTTTGATTTTTTACAACTATCATATTTTTAATATAAAAATCATAGGATTGGAAATTAAAAAGCAAATCTGTTTTAATTTACTTACAATTATCAGTATTTTATACAAATTATAGTCATGGATAATAAATCCAGAGTATTGAAAGTTTAAATTTGAAAATTATAAATTTTAAAAGAGACTTTAAAAGAATATCTTTTGTTTTTGAATGTTAAGCATTAAAATCATAAAATTTAACTTTATAGATTTCTCAATCTACTTTAAATAAGTAATGAAACACAAGATACTTTCATCTTTTGTTATAACAATTATTAGAGTATTCATATGCGCCGTGGTAGCCTAATGGTTAGGGCATCAGCCTTCCGTACAGAAAGGCAGGGTTCAATTCCCAATGCTGCCAAAGACCCATTGAGTACATGTGATATATGTGCTCGTTAAATCTGTGGAATTGAAAGTCCTGTGGTTGGTCGTTGAGCAGTTACTATGGCTGTAAAGGTCTGGAGAAAATTTCCTCCCCCTTCAGATCTATGTCAAAATTTAGGGAGTGGATCCTCTGGTAGTGCTATCTATTGGAGGACTTGAAGAGCAAAGTTGTACTTTCACCTTCGTGGTGCTCTGATTAAACGAAAGATGCACCTTACTGACTTAAATTCGCATAACCAAAGCATAGGAAGCTTGTCTTGTCCAAGTGTTATTAGTAACAACATCATAACAGATTATTCATAAGTTGAAGAAGAACTTATTGAAATATTTTATTTTTAACAAAAATAAAAATATTTCGTACAACATAAAATCAAATTATAAATTTTGTATATTATAAAAATAATATTTTAAAAATCCATCTTGTAGATATTTTATTCTCTAGTAATTGCCCAAACGCATAAACATACATAATTTTGATTCAGAACATAAGCTATTGGTGAAGCACTGTATAATGGACACATTTAACTTCTTAAGTTTGAAAATATCCAAATTCTACACTTTAAGATCTAAAATTAGTTTAATCCTAAAATTTTAATATATATAAATTTTTTCTAAGACTTTACCATATGAGCGTTGTCTCTTGAAAGGGCTATCAAGATCACACATATCTCTTGTTCGTTTTCTATTTAGGCGTGGTCCAACAGCATAAGGACCTGTTGTAACACTTCTATTATTAAAAACGTTCATTTCTGGTATCTCTCGCTGACGGATTAAAGAGGCAATATCTGAGAAACCACCCATTTCTGCCAACATGCTGGCAGTCTGTCCATTTGAATTTTGAACACTGTTAAAAAAAGTAACACAAATTACACAATGAATAATTTACATATTATAAGCATAGAAAATCATGGATGATCGAAACACTTATCTGGTTTAATAATTATTAATAAATCTCATCTTTTGCAATTTCATATTATAACCACTTCTAGTCATTTGGATTTAAAAATATAAAAGATATGCTTCAAGAGATAATTATAATAGATACTGAAAGCAGGTTACATATATTTTATAAGGAGTACATAATATTTTAAGGTGTGGATATTTTCCACAGCAGTTTTAAAGATTAAATAACAAAGAGAATATTAAGCATATATATTAGTACTAGAAAGGTCCAAAAACGGAAAATTGTGAATTGTACAGATAAACACATTAAATAATTGAATTACTAGCTCCTAAATATAAAAATGTGAGAATTTGAAAAAACACTATTTCAATATTTATTCAACTTCCTGCATATCAGATCCATTATCTTGATTAATTATTGGCTTCCATTTTTATACTATTAATTCAAAAATGTCAGTGAAAAATCAAAAACCTTTTTTAATGTATCAACAAAATATTTTATTTGCACAAGCAATAAAACATTTGATATTTTCTAGTATTTAAGTAACAATTTTAGTTTCTTGCCATTTAATTTGAGTTATTTAAGAAAGGTATTCTTTATGTCCTGTTATCATAATTCTGAACATTTTCTTGAGATTTTGGGTCTTAATTTTTATTTCTTTTTGTATTTTCATTTATAATTTCATCTTTCTGTATTCCCTTTCAAATAGTTGATTATTCTATCTAAAACACATTTTACTTCACTTAAAATTTCACTTGTTTGAAACACCAATAGATATGTATTAATGTTACGTTAAGGAATTTCATTTTCTGATTAAAATTAAGGGGCTTTTAATTTATGCTTGAAAACAATTAATGAAAATATTCAAAATTATAATGCTAAGAATGGAAGTATTTGTAAAAATATTGAGGATCAAATGCATTAATTGTTGATTTAAAGGCCAGCACAATAATTCTGAAGCTGTTTTAGAAAGCAATATAAACAAAAATATACAAATTAATGCATTATCTTAAGAGGCTCAAATATTAAAAATTCAAAATTTTTTGAAATATATCAAATTATGAATTTTATTAGGAAATAAGTATTCAAATTTTATTATACTATACCTGACATTTGATGTGGCAGAAATAAGAATATAAATACATTCTGCACTTCCTGATTTTGCAGCTTTATGAAATGCAGTCTCCCCAAGACAATCCTGAAAAAATTAACAGCTATAGAAAAACTATCAAAATAAACCGAACATACAAAATCATTTACAACTGAAAAAATGTATGGAACAAATAGAAACCTTAAAATGCATGATTTTTCTTAAAAAAGAAAACAAATTTTGGAAATTTAAGGTTGGATTTCAAAGTAATTTTTGTTTCTTTCTCTGGCAAGTTTTATTGAAAATCCTAAATAAAATCAAAGTTAAAAAAATAAGAAATTTTATTTAAATTACCTTTCAAAATTAAATTAACTTCCAAGATTTTATAAACACGAAACATTTATAAAAATTTAGTTATAATTAATTTATAGGCAAAATGTGAATTCAAACATGGCTTTATAAATAAATTTTAAATCCACTCAAGAGCTATTCAATACATTTATATGTTTATATATTTAATTACATTTATATGCTTAAAAGACAGATTGTCAATATCCGAATTTTTTATTTATTTATTATAAGACTGAGGTATATTTAATGACTGCAAATTAGACCAGTATTTACAAAACATTATGCAAAATTGATTATAACACACAATTCACTAGCCTTCACTAATATTTTATGTTAACATATAATTTATTTAAGCCACTTTTTCTTATTATCTAAATAATACTATGACAGATGTTCCATTCCAGAAATAATTATAAGCTTCAATATAAAGAAACTTTAAATTTATTCATATTTTAAAAAACAAAACGGAAATATAGAGCCTGATCACATGCAATAAAATTAATTTAAAAATATACATTTTTTAAAATTTATTTGGTAATAAACTTAATGTCCTTATTTTTAAAGAAATATTTAATGCTTTTTTAATAATATTTCCAATGAAGAGAAAATTTTATCAGGATAAATAAAACTTGCCAGAGACAAATTCTTTTACATTGTAATTTGGCAAAGGTAATATGCAGTAAGACAGTTTAAAAAGTTTTAAATGCAATAAAGTCCTTGATAAATTTTTGAAATTTTTTTTTTTAGTTTAAATGTATTTTCTTACCACATTATTTTATTTATTAAGCATATATTTATATCTTTTAATTATATAATATGCTCTGATTATTTCCAATTCATAAAAAAATAATAAATTCTATTCACAAAATTAATGCTTTTTAAAGATATTTCAGTGTGTTGAAATTTTAAATTTGAAATGAAAGCAATAAAATCACAACAGTGTTTTAGAGAACATTAGGCCATTTTAAAGGTATAAATGTGTGCAAAGAATGTCTAATGTGTGTGTGGCTTTTTCTTAAGATCCTTAATAAAATACTTAAATTAGATAGCCACATGCTGAGTAACAAATTTATTGCTTTTCTCAAATAGTTAAAAATTGTAAACAGGCAATATTAAATTGAAAAAACTGCATATATATATTAAATACCAAAATAAAGAAAAATGCAGGTTAACTAATCACAAGCATCGATTGCAATCTTTCTTAATAATAATATAAAAATGCATGAATTACAGGAAGACATACATTTAAGGCTTCTATTTGTTTATAAACATATAAAATATTCAAATAATTGTAGCAAAACTTGTCACCTACAAAACATCATATATGATAATTTTGGAATTAATGAATTTTATGCCAAGTCTTTTAATGTAAAAGACAAAATTAAATATTCTAGGATAAAGATTTTCAGGCAATGGAACATATCAAACATCCATTATTTATTAAAATGAAAATTTTAAATATTAAATTAAAAAAAACTATCAATTATGAAATTATTTTTTGAAAATTTGTGAATTCACACACAGTTTTCTATATTCTTTTAAATTTATCATTTGAGCATCATTTTCACAGGAAGAGAATTTCAGTCCAAAAAATATTAGGAAATAATTAAAAAAATTTTTCATATAAGTAACAAAATTTTATTCAATGAATAAAAAATACTCAAAACTGTTCCAATCCTTTCAATTGCTTTTTTTTTATCATCCATGATTGAAATATCTTAAACAAGACAAGGAAAATTTTTTAATTATATATGGATAGATGCATCAACACAAAACACAGATGTGCATAACAATGCATTGAGTCCTAACAGTTGTAAAAGACAGATCAATGTTTTAATCAAAAATACTGAACAAGATTTTAATCATTCACTTATGAATTTAAAGTTGATACTTTGTACTTTTTATTTTCAGAAATAAGCCTCATAAAAAGCAAAACTAGAAAGATGCTGATTTAAATAGTGAAAATATTCTTCGAAAAAAAATCTGATTCCAAATAAATTTTTCAAAAAATAATTTATCAAATTTTAGGAGAAAAAAAGCACAATAATTTTATTAGCAATGAATAAAGGAACTAAATAAATCACGATTTTCCATTATGTTTAAGATATTAAGAAAAAAGCTTTCCAGGTGTGAAATTTAATTTAACAATGAATTTATCATATTTTTTTCTTAAGAAAAATGGGATTCAAATTATTGCCTCAAAATTATTCCAAAATTCTAGTATGTGAAAGATAATATTTTACTTTAAAGCAAAATATTTAATACTTCACCAATTATAATTTTTCTTCTTTAAAATATAATTCCAGAAAAAATATTTTAAGTTCAAATATCAAGAATGAATAAATAATGTAAAGGATTTCTAATATCAAGAATGAATAAATAGAAAAGGAGAGTATCAAATCTCCTTAAAAAAATTTTATGCCAAAAGTAAAAATATAACTACAAATAAAAAATAGCATATGTAATTTCTTAAGAAGATTTTTCATAACAAAAAAATTAAGTATGTGAGAATTTTTAGAATTTTCGAGGAACTGCTGATTTCTTGAAAGAAGTAGAATTCACACAAGATTTAAATACATCATGAACAATTCATCCAATTAAATTTTAAACTAATTAAAATTCATCATTTTTTTAAAAAATGATTTAGATTGTGAGCAATTAAGAATGGCTTTCATTATAATAAAAGATGACAAGTTTTACTACCATAAAATTGGAAGTTAAATAAATGCAAGTAAAAACAGATTTACAAACAAGCCACAACAAAGGTTTAAAATAATACACCAATAAGAGATTTTTTTCTGATCTAATTAAATATCTATATTTCAAAATTTGTCCTTCCAGCACAATATATCCAAAATCAGCCAAATTGCTTCTCAGTGTTTGTAAAATAAAAATATATAAAAGAAATAATTTAAAAATCACAAGTTTTAGAAAAAGTGAAAAAAACTTATTTTTATAAAGTAAATAGAAAATATAGTAACTTTGATTTTCAATAATCCAAGATATCAGTTATGAGGTAAATTTAAATTATCAGTGTTGAAAACCATGTGCATAAATGAAATACAATAGCAAAAGCTCAAAAAAACAGAAAACTCATTAAAGAACAAGAAATTTTACTAAAAATTGTTCAAAAACCATTTTAAAAAGAGAATAAAATTTGAAGCTTATACCTTTGAGAAATTATTGTAATCTTAGTAAAACAGTAAAATCTCTCATTTTATATTAATCAGCAGATTTATAAAAAGTTTCATGCTTGAGAAACAGAATAAAATATTTTTTAAAAAACTATAAAGTACTTGATAAAATCTACAAGACATTCAATAAAAAGAGTTTATGCAAATTTAAAAAACTCTGAAAATCTAATTTTAATCAAAATGTCTCCCTCTCCTCATTTTAATACTGGTATATGTTATGCAACAATGCTAAAACCAGCAAACATTATTAAAACACACAAAAAACACATTTTTTTCAAATATCAGAACAAATGTTGTATTTTAATTTAGACAATTACTGTTTGCATGAGATAAATTCAGCTATTGTTAAATATGGAGTCCAAACCATTATAAATATTCATATTTTAATAAAAAATTAAACCCACAAACTGCTAAATTAAAAGCCATATAACCAGCTAACTAGATTTGTGAGCTCAAAGATACATCAAGAAAAAGATTCATTCAAAAATCTTTTCTGGAAGTGTAACATTTAAAACCAGACAACAAAATTCAGAAGAAACTGATTAAAAGTAAAATCTTATTAATAAAAATTTATTTAAAAAATAATGAGGGATATTTATCAATTATTTAAGATAGAAGCAATGCTGATTTTGGATAATTCAAACGCTTTAAGGAGTTTAAGTTATGAAACTTTATAGTTAGTGACCAAACATGGAAAATAAATATTGGTGTCTAAATGGCTAATAGGGGAAAACCCACATATACACAATATTGGATAAAGCATAATTTTATGAAAATCTATATATTTCCGACACTTCATTAGTCCATGGTCCCTTACCGGGAAGCCAAGGAGACTCTAATAAAATGATCTTTAGAGCCCTATAGTCAGCATGCCTGCTTAAAGCCTCTCTATGAAGTTCTTTTTTAATATTTCATCCATCACCAGAATTTGAGCACCAGGCTGGATTTCTAATTCCACATTTTTTTTAAAGCTGAAAAATTTGGATATGTTATTAGCTGCTTATAAAAAACTAACATGTTCACCTAAATTCTAAAGTGGATAGTTTCTTTTTAAAAAAACTAAATACGCAGAAAAGTGAAATAAAAAGTGTGATTCCTACAAAATGCAGCTGAAAATGTTTTCTTCTAATGAATTCATTAGCTTGATCATCAGGTAAAATTACAAACTGGTAAAAGAATAATGTCAGTACTCATATGGTTAGGATTATATACCTGAAATTTCTTCTTATCAGTTGAATTTATATTTACATTTCATCTTTCATAAATTCCAATCTTTATATTTATCAGTCTTTATAAGTTCCATATAATTATTTGGTTTGTTTCTCTTGAGTACAAAACTGATTTCCAATTTGTTGGGAATAAAAACCCATTCAATTTCCAAATCATACTCTAGATATAAAAAGTATTGCTTATTACACTTCTCAGAAATCATGCACTAGATTTGAATCATAATCTTACTTCATAGAAATTATATTGTCACTAAGAACTTTATACAGATATTACTTTTCTGAAGTATTATCATCATGCATTTTCATTTTCTTTTAGACATCAAAATAACTAAGGTACACAACAACTTCTAGTTTTTTTTTTTTTTTTTAAATGTAACACATTTTCTTTTGGATACCTTGTACATTATCTCCCTTCTTCAAAACAGTAAAAATTTAATAAAAGGTTTACATGATAAAATAGAAGAAAATAAAGGTCAATATCTCTCTACAAAATGTAAATGAAACAATTTAAGCACTTTTTACTTTTAATAATCAACAATATTCACAATTCTAGTATTCAATAAGATGATAAAATAAGAAATCTTTTTTAAATTAAAGATTAAAATATCTCCAGAAATTGAAACTCTTATAAAAATTACAAGACACATAAAAAAGTTTGACGTGACTTATTTATTTCACAGCTCTTAATTTGTTTTATCTAAATAGCATGTATATAAACATCTCCACAACAAATTTTAATATATAGAGCTAAAATTCTTAAATATATTTAAGGGATAAACTGAGCTGTTTAGTATCATTCAAAGAAGATTCTTCCATTTTAAGGAGTCAATAAAAGTAATTAAGTTCTGAAATGACATGTAATCAGTAATAGAAATATTATTTAATACAATAGCTTCTCTTCACTTTGCTTCTCATCATATTTCTTTCATTGCATTGTATTTCAACATATGCATGCAACAAATTTTTTTTCAATAAGGATCAGCACTTGCAAATTTCTAAATAATTTCAACTGGAATTTTTTGGTTTTTTATTCAAAAATGCAGCATAAATTTTTTTAAGCATCTTCAATCAAATAATGTTTTATTCCAAGATATATTTTTATTAACAATAAAAGAACATTTTTGATTTAAAATATGCCAACCATTATTATACATTTCCAACAGTTATAAGCAATGAATTTAAGTATAATGTTTGCATTTTTATAGATATATATCTTGTAAGTACCAAATTTCAGGCTTCTAAATACATTGATAATGTTGATTATCAAAATTTACAGATGTCAGAATACTAAGTCATCCTTGATTTCACAGTGCAGAAAGTGCTGACAGGTCAATTTATGTACAAAAGTCAATGATTCTTTATGTACAAATACTTCTTGTACATAAATATTTTTATATTTGATCAATAAAATTTCTAGTATTAAATCAAAATATAAAATGGCATATTACAAAATAAGAATTAAATTTTTCAAACTGAGTGATACTTGAAAATTACTCTACAAAAAATATTGGTCTACAGTTATTATACTAATCAGAACTGTTTATGTCTAACAGTTTTTTTCATTTCCTGGTTTTTGAAATAGAGAAATAAGAATTTAAGATTCAGGCAATGAATGCAAAATTAATTTTTTTGAAAAGGCACACTTTTGCTTTGCCACCATAACACAATGTATGATTTTGTACCTTTTTTGCAGAATTAAATGCTGATGTAACATTTCAAGTAATTCAACAAAGTATTTTAGTCTTATAACCACAGTACAGAATAAAATGGCAACGTCTATAAAATGAAAAATATCATTTAACCTATGAGGGGAAAATATATTTTAAAACTGAAAAAAATTTCATACAAAATTAGATAAAAAAAAGTTAATTTTGAAATATTTTATAAAATTGCAATTACAGCAAAAATAATTCGACAAAAATCAAAGCAAGACCAAAATTTTATTCCTCACACAGCCACTTTTGATAAGCGATGTTTCTTCTGATAGTTCCAGTTTATGAACCAAAATTGCTTACATACTTTGGAAGAATGACCCCCATAAGAATAAAATTGTCAAGATTCCCATAGTTAAATTGCAGAACAAAGTTTTCGGTTGAATGTGCCATGTTAAACATCCTATAAAAGTCTAATACATTATCATGTTTAAGCATACATACATAATCACACAATGAATATGGTTTTGCTCATATGCAAATGGAATACAAGACAAATTTATAACTACAAAACTAATGACATTTATTATTAAAACAATCCATATGTAAATAAACTAATTCAACTTTACTGAATACATTTTATATTAATGACATGTTTTTAGGAAGAGAATTTAAGCATCATCCCTAATATGACTAATGCATGTTATTTGACTAAAAAGTTTGAAAAATATAAGCTAACAGTGGAAAAATTACGCAATTTATTACAAGTACAGGGAATACACTAATTTCAAACAGTAAACATAATACACATAAAAGAAATACATAACTGTTTAAGTGTATTCACTTATTGCTTTTACAACCTTATTTCTAAAGCCAAAACATTTTTTTCTTATTTTACTGTTTAATGAATCTAGAATTATTTGGCACAGTGGTTAACAGTTACATGAAAGCTGTGAATGAATTGAATACAATATATTGTACATCCAACCATAAATGCCACCTTTCAACACTTTGGAAAATAATTCATGTACAATTTAAAGTTAATGTTTACCTCATTGAAATTTTAGTGGAAATAACACACAAGAACAATAGCTAAGAACAGCTAGAAAAGTTTTCACAAGAGCCAATTAAATTACACAAATCACAACTGATTGAGTCGAGACTGGAAGAGCTATTCGCATATAAATTTCTTTTTGCAAATATGTAAAGCACGTGAAGACAAAAAAATTACTTTTGAATTTCAATCGAGTTAAATACAAAAATTTATCTGTGTTTATATAGTTTCCAGCACAATTTAAGAAATTTATAAAAACCTTCAGATAAACTTTAAAATTTCAGAACTTGGACAATGAAGACCAACATTGAAGCATAAAGACCTTATTTGTCCATATATAAAGAATGGAAATTATTTTAAATAACTGAAAAAATATTTTCTGACAAGTAGGAGATGTCATTAAAATACATTTCAATCTCAAATATTAGTTTCATTAGATTTTTTAAACATTTGATGATATAATAATAATTTAGAATAAATGTCAACCTTTGAGAATAATACTAACCTAAAATAATTAAAAATTAATGAAAAACTTCTATTATTCAATCTGCACATGAGCAAAACCAGTAATTCAATAAAAAAATATAAAATAAACTACATTAAATATTACCATCAAATACCCAGAATATTAAAACATTATTAACATAAAGAAAAAAAATGATTTCTGGTTGCCTTAGCTTAACAATAAAAAAATATCTTTTATTCTTTACATAGTTATAAACTCTAAGAAAAACTGAATAGTTGCAATGATAATAAAGTAAGCAACTAATAAAATTAATGTTTTTAGTTATAGAATCTATAAGTCATTGACTTATGTAACAAATTAAACACCTGTTAATTATATGTGGTATTTTTATTTTATTGATCATTGAAATTAAATATACTTGACTATTCAAATTAAATTGCATATTTTCTATTTCTTACAGATATACTAATATTGTTAAATAACTATTACATTACTAAACTTTACAACCACATAAACACACTGAGAAAATTCATTTTCTAATTTCAAAGATAATATTGTTTTCTAAACAAAGATAGTATAATAGCAAGTATTCAAAATATTAAAACCATAAAATGAATAAGAAATGCAAACAAAAATGTAACAGAAATCTTTTTATATTACTTCAGTTATTTTCATGTATTTTTATTACCTTAGTAAGAAATTATTTTAAAAGTATTAAAATTATAAATTTTAAATAATATAGTTTTAAATAAATTTTTAAACTTTAAAACTGAAGTTTACATAAAAAAATTTTCTAACTTTTGTTTATTCAAGCATTTGATGATGTGAATAATGTAGTTCATTTTATAAACAACGTATTATAAAATTATTATTTAATTAATAGCAGGTGGAATAATACACACATAAATATAAAGTGAACATAAATTCCATATTACTAATTCAAACATTTGATTTCTTGAGGTGATATGTTTTTAATGATTTAAAATTAGTATTAATATTCTAAGCTAATATTGTTTTGAATAACAGAATTGACAACCTCTTTATTAAATATGAAAATCATACAAATCAACAAAGAAAAATAAAATGCTTGAAACAAAATAAGAATTCTCTCATATCTCCTTGTAATCTAATGAGAAATTCTAAACAAATATATAACACTTTAATAAACTGTTCAACATAGTAAAAAATGTTGTATTTTTATATTTAGACAATTTTAAGCAAATTATCAAATGCATGCTTATTATATAGCAAAACGGAATTTTTTATTAATTTAAAATGATAAAAATTTCAGTCATTTAATATATAATGAGAAAACTACTTTAAAACACTGAAAAGTGTTGATATTTACACTAAACATTGCTTTAGATGAGAATTTATTGAAAAGCTATTTTGGCAACAGCAATAATAGGAAAGCTGAATATTGAAAATTAATGAGTGTGTATCATAACTCATAAGCCAACCCACCCAAAGAATTATAAGAATAATAATAAGTGGGTAAATTCTGAATAGAACACCGACCCACCTGAAAGTATGCAGTGAGTGAACGTCGTTGCGTAAACCAGTCAAGAGAGACACCACAAGCCCGAAACAAAGGTTCAGGTGGACGCAAAGGTCAAATGACCGAAAGAACTCCCAGCAAGTGGTGAGGTGACCCAAACCACTAGGAAAAAAGCACAAAGTGATGGGGTAAGAGAGAGGTTCATTATAACTCACTGTGACTGGAAATAAGTGGGTATAGACAAGGACAAAAAAAGTTGAAATGTTATTTAAAATATTAACTCATATTTGGGATATAGAACTGTTATCCACAAATGATATTTGGTATTTCAATATATATCATTCAAGATATTTCAAACTGAACATTGCATCAAGCAAAATATGTGAATGAGAGCTAGCTAAGAAGTTTTGAAATAAAGGGTCAGAAGTTTCAGATTAGAAATAATATTTTTAACCTACCAACCAAACAATTCAAAACAATAGTATTAAAAAACCAATATTATAATTATATTTAAAGAAGTGGAGCATTTGCTGCTGATTTGATTCTGCTGTGAAAAGTTACACAGAATAGAGAGAACTCACTGAATGTTAAAAGAGGGGTGCTACAAATGCAATTATAGATAATTGTATGTTGATTTCATAATTCTTCCATCACATTTTAAAAAATTTCATGTGTAAAACATAAGTTTAAGGAATTGTTTTGAAAATGATAATATTAGTATAGTACAATAAACTGACAATGCCTGAGCATTAGTTCCATACATAAAAAATTTTAAAATGCAATTTACAAAAAATTGGATTTTGATTGTTACCAGATAAGAAGAATAAATTAGAAATAAATTAAAATTTATTTGAAAGGTAACAAAAAATATTTGAGGACTACAGCAAATCAAGTCATAATCACATATCTCAAATTTATTTCTTAGACTTTTTATTAATGTCATGGTCACCTAATATACTATTGAAAGCTTGTCAAAATATTAATTATTTAAGAAATTTCACAAATTTTTAGTCTTTAATTTAAAGTGAGATAAAAGCTGAAATTATATTTGTATTAACAGATCAAAACCATATGTTTAATTTATATTGAAGGAAAAACATCCCTTTATGCATTATAGAAAATAAAACACGACAATATTACACTAAAACTTAGGAGTCAGTACAATTCAGGCAAGTAAGACTAGAAAAATAATCCAAAAAATTTTAAACAGTGAAAAATATATAAAATGGTTTATAAGTATTTAATGTTTAATTGCATATATATTTTCAAAATTACAAATATTAAGTAATTTTATCACCTCAAGAAATCAAAGAATCTCACAAAATACACAAATTAAAAATTTTCATTTTGGTTTCTTTTCTAAAAATAAATGCAATTTTCAGCTAAAATTAATTCCCTGTAAGGAAAAAAATTAAATACAAATTTTACTAATTGTTATGATTTTTGATGTAGTATAAATAAAGAATATAAGATATTGACAGAATTGGCTTTCTTTCCTACCAAAAATTATGTGTTCAAAAGATTAATTAAATACAAGAATTATAAAATTGAATTCTTAAACTTTAATTACCATATTTTACGTTAAAATACATTATGACAAAAATAAAAGTAATAAAAGAACATTATGGAATAGCTACCAATGCTTTTATAATGAAATACATTATCAAAAACAGATATATAGAAATATAAATATATATTTTGAAAACAAGTCAACTTTATACCATGCCAATTAAACTGACATAAACAGAAATGATGAAATTTATTATAAATGTATGTATAAAATGCACATTATATTAAGTATATAAAATACAACATAAAATGCATATTGTACACTACAAAATTAAGAATAGGTGAAAATAAACTAATTCCATAGTATAATATTTATAAGAGATCAGTTCATATAAACAGTATTTAAAAATGTCTTCCAAACTTTGATTCCAAAATTAGATTTTATTTAGTTTCAATATAAAAGCATAAGTCATTCAAAATGAAACTACAATAATGAACATGGTTGTAAAACAAAAATTTTTTTATAATGGCAAAAAATGTCAATTTTCAGAATATCAATCCTTTTCTGAAGATCAGAAAACCAAACAATTTTTAATAAACTTGTTTTGGTATATTTCACATTGTATAATCACATTTTGGACATGAGAGCAAGTCAAACTTGAATTTCGAACTACTATAAACAAGCATACTTGAGCAAAAGCAAAAGTGCAAATCCTTCTGATGTCAGCTCAGCTTGATTTAAAGTTTAGATTTATGAAACTTTCCACTATATATTCCTAGTATTACTCATGTATATGAAAATATTTTTAACATAAACTCTAATAAATACAGAAAAAATTATTTAGATGCTTATTGTTACAATAGTAAATTTAGTAGCAAAATGAAAATAGATACTTAACAAATAAAACTAAACCAGAATTCTAAGCTCTAAAACTGATTCAGTTTTTAAGCTTATATCATATGAAAGCAAATTTCATCACAATTACTATCCACAGAAAGCACTATATTTATCAACGCATAATGAAAACGTTTTCCTTCCATATTTTTAAGAATACAAGGAAAATAAGCCAATTCTGATAATTTTGTAACATATAAGCATTTTGATAAATTAAAATTTAGTTTTACTTTGTAAACAAACAATCAGCAAAATTTGTTTAATGCACAAAGAACATTGTTATCACATTCTCTCATCTAATAAAATTAATTAGAACTCCTGGCTTTAAATTATTTATAAGTAAATAGGGAGGAAGAAATTTTATGGTAGAAGACCTAATTTAAGGAGGGTTAATGGAACTAGTACAGATATGAGTTATCAATAAGGAATACTAAAATTTAATTTCATTAAGAAAAATGTTCCAGAAAATGCATTCATGTGCTAATTTTCAAAAACAATGCAAGTATTTTTAGATTGATATCAAGATAATAAAAGTATTAATAGAACTAAATAAAAAATAATCTATTGAGAAAGAATTTTTTGAATGACACCACCATTGGACATAATGCAATTGTTACTGAATGCTATGTATCTATTAAAACAGAAAGTAAATTGCATTAAAATATTAAAGTATCAAAAGAAAGGGATTTTATAAAATATCAATTTCTTTAAAAGCAGACAGAAGATTTTAATGAGATTTTATGAGGAAAACAAAGATTAAATCTGTGAAATATTAACTACAAATTTCTGCAACTAAAAATCTACAGAAAAATTTCTTAAAAGAATTATTTTCAATTATTGTTAAATAGAGAGAATGTGGTTAACAATGAAATTTTGCTTAAGAATTGAGAAAAAAAATTATATAAATTAATTGCAGCATACTTTAACTTCAGGATTTACACCAGCTTGCAACAGCCACAGGACACATTCAGGATGTCCACCCTCAGCTGCACAATGCAGGGGAGTTTGGAATGTTTTTGATGACTGAATGTTAATGGTCGATGGCTCAATAGAGGCCACTAGCCTCAAGCATTCCAACTGTAAATAAATATAATTTTAGTAAATAATATAACGACTTTGAAAAATAAATTACTGTAAAAAATACTTCTCAATTGAAGGTAATGTAAAGCTAAAGAACTTAAATTAAATACCTCGTATCTCAATAAAAAAATTTTAATCAAATTTATAAACACATTTCATCATTTAATTTTAATATGATTGCTAGATACTTTATCTTTATGATCTACAGTTTACAGCTAAATACATTTAAATTAATTACAGTTTAAAATTAGAAATGATGAACTTATGTCCAGTAAAATAGTTTAGACTTCATTAAAGTAAACAGCAACTTATTCTAAAGCAACACTGATTTAATATATTGGATTGCAAATTTATGACCTTAATTGTACAAATTCATTTTACTTTCAATTAAAAATGTAGGGCACAGATGCTGTATAATCCAGAATGCCCAATTCTGAGTTTGGTAATTTTTTGGCAGATTTTCTTATGTATTTGGTAACATAGTTTTTATTACATCATAAATATGGAGATTTATAAGAATTATGCCGAAAAATGTATTTTGACAACCCTAGTAATTATGTCATTGGGCACGTCATAATATGTGATCTTGGCAACATATCTTCATCGCCAAAAATTCAGAATTTGGCACCCTGGATTACATAGTATCTGTGCCAAAATGCAGCAATTTGAATATAATAAATATAGGAATCAAACTGATTGAAAACATCATTTCATTTAAACTACAGTATACATTTAATATAAATGTGATTTGTATAACATGTATGATAAATAATTTATATCTAATGTAATTTAACTTTTTAATTTATAATTTAGGCCACATTATGCATTCAAAGCTTCAATACAAATGATTAAATGTAATCAAGCTGAAAACTTACTTATCAATTCACTTACTTAAAGAAATTTTTTCATTTAGTTTTCTTTTTTTTAAATTGCCACAAAAATTTCAACAGCCTCTTTCTAGCATTCCTCATATATTAATGTCTAACGATTTTATAATTAGCATTAGGATTAAAATCAACTAATTTCATGTATTAAATTCATTGTTATTATAAAAAAATGGGGTAACTTAAAAAAATGAAGGTTTTTTAAATAATTATCTGAGTAAATATCTTACAAAATGAAGTGTTTTTACCCCATACAATTAATTTATTACTTATTCAATAAATCAATTATATTATGGGATACAATGATATAATTACTATCATAGATAAAAGGTATCTTAAAATAGAATAAACGCTTGAAATGATTTAAAATAACATTGAAACTTTGATTTTAATTAATTTTTGTAATAAAATATTGACAATTGGCAACAATTTTCAATTAAGTTTTTACTATAAAAATTTCAAAACTTTTTTCAACTCCATCATTTATCATTATTTTAATAATGGATTAGCATAAAACATTTTAATTCTGTTTACGCAATTAAATTATAAATAGAAATCCCTAATTCATTAAACATACTCCTGATTTAAATTGCAATAAACCACACAAAATGGAATTGAATATTGTTTAGACATATTTAAAGCAGCAGACTTATCCATTTAAAAAATCGTAAAATATAATTAAAAAGTATTTGATTAAAAAAGCATGTTAAATTTGTTTTAATTTAGTAAAATTAACACATCGCGTTTATTGTTTTTCTATTGGGAGCAATGCACTTGCATCGAACAAGAAATAAATGGGTGCGGGGGAGAAAATGAAAAAGGTCACCCATTAATAATAAAACAAAATGAGAGAAAGAAAGAGCTTTCACATTGTTTTTAACAACGGATACGGTTTGAATTCAACTCGTTATGCCATGACCAGAAAATCGCCGTCTTCCGTGTTCCAAATAAGGTAAAGTACGTACATACGACGATCCAAGCGGAACAACAAACCATCGCTATTTTGATTTTTTCAGCATAAGGAAAAGAATAAAATCTTTAAAATATTTTGTTAAGATGTGGGCGAAATATATTATCTATTGCTTACAATGAAATTTCGGGAAACTTTGTTCACTATTTTACCATTAAGTTAAATAAAATATTCGACAATTTTGCCATTAATTTAAATGAAAAACTTAAATTACAAAAGCACTAAAATCAAAGAAAAACTTCCATGAAATAGTTGGAAAACGTTGATTTAAATTTTTCAATCTTAGAAGATTTTTCGTTCTTACTGTTTCCAATTTAAATTTCAAAACATTCGCAGAATATTTTGTATTCTGTGACCTTTCACATTAAAAATGTATTTATTTGTTAATCGAAGTATTCGTACCACTATAAAAATTAAATATAAGACATTTTAAAACAAATTTTTTAATGATAAAATTGCTAATATTTTCGAGTAAATAGTAAGAAAATTTTCCTGTCTACATATTATAAAGGTACAGAGATTAATTACTTTAAGTTTCACTAGGGTTCAATTTAAAAATGAATACGTAAGATGCAAATTGTCAAGATTTTCATATCTCAACGTGAAAAGTATAGATGAGTTTATCGCATTAAATGTTTCAACTTGCAATTAGAAGGAAACAAATATTTTCTCCAATTGAAACTATTAATAAAATTTTATTGGAATTTTTGTTTTGCACAGACATTGAAATGGAAATTTTCTTCGCATCGTAATTTATTTCAATTATTTAACTATTTTTAATTGCATTTTGAAAAATTGAGAAATAACGCTAATCAAAAAGGAAAGATAATCGATCTCATATTTCTTTTTAATTTGGAAAGAAGTTAATATTTAATAAATTTCGAACGCAATGACTGAATATAACTGATGATTTTTTTTATCAAGTAAATTTGCAACTTGAATATATTAGTAACGATGATCTCATATTGCCGATAATTTTAGTTTAAACGTTAAGAGTTTTGATCAAATTCATTCTAAATCTCGCATTCCTTTTTCTTACAGGCCATCCATTTTCAAATTCACAACACAGAAGAAATTGCTTTACGTGACGTAAAATTTCACCGTACGCGTAGAATGCGGAAACCCGAATATTTTTAAAAGGACGCCCATTTTGCCTAAACTTAAATTTTTTAAATGGGCTAGTTTTAATAGTTAATCAACACATATTTTCAAACATAGCTATAATTAAAATATTGTTAAAACTTACTGTTCATTCGTAGTATAGGAGAAACACAGAAAAAGGTAGATTAACGTTTAAATTTATAATTAAGGCGATTTTTGATAAATGTCTGAAACTGATCAAAACTCTCAGAAACTTAGATACAGAATTTAAACATAACACAATTAACAGATTTATATATTAAATAGAAGAAACATTAGCAAACTGCATAGCTTATAATGTTTTTGACATTAAATTATCACAAGTATTTCTCAATAATCTTCATATTTTTCTTCTTCACATCTGGAATTAATATAATTAAGAGAATCTTAATTTTTATTTGACAACTTTCAAAATTAATTACATAAAGAGGCCTAAAAATCAGGTAAAGATTTAAAAATTAATAATTTCACATTTAGCTGTTATTCAAAGTAGGAAGATATTTCAAAGCACAAGTTTCTTCTGATGAATATAATACATATATTTCTCTAAACCATTTTAAATGAAGCTTGGAGCGAGTTGTAAATGTGACACTTTCATAAAACTAAATGTGTGTGTGAGATTTCCAGACTTCAGTTCCTAGTTAAACTGCAGTGGGTAGGAATAATTTCAAGAGATAATACTGTTCTGCAGTGAACTTTAATATATACATGTCACAAAACATCTGAAGCATAGCACTTTTCATACACATTAATTTCAATTGTTTGGGTGGCAACAGTGACTAGTTTTTAGTTTAATAACCAATTAATATTAGAAAATTTCCATTAATTGAAACCAATGCAGTACATGACCATTGATTATTCACTGTCTTGCATTATACCTGTGGCGATTTTGCAAAACCTTCATGATTTTTTTATATGCACAATCTAGTAATAGTACAACTAAGGCTCTCAATATTAACAAAATTTTTATGCATACTATCATTGTTAAAGATCTTTGTATGATTTGTGATTCTGCATGATCTGAAATCAGACCTTTAATGTCATCATTAAGGTACTAACAATATTATTTGAGCTTTTTTTTTTCTGCTTTTACCATGCAAATTTTAGTTTTTTTCCAGTTTGAAATGCAAACCTCAACTTTTTTATCTATGTTCAAATTAGTTTATAGTTTTTCCTCCAGATTTATGGATCACCAATTATGATTAAGCACAGTAATTATTATTTTATATTATAGCCTATCAATATGAAAAACAAAGAAATTAGAAAAAGCAATGAATATTTATTCATCTTTCAAAAAATTGTTTTACGAAAGAAAATTTTAAGTTTCTTACTTTAAACTTTCAAGGATTTTTTGTATGCCTGCATGAATAAAAAACTTACAATTATTGATTTTAATATGCACTCTGAAATTATTTCAGGACTTTAAAATTCAGATAACTTTCAGTGGTTTGGTTTGCCATTTTATGACCATTTTTTTGCAAACAAGGGCTAATTCAACCTAAGGCTACAGAATAAAATGAATTTGAAATCACTACAAGCATTCATATTTAAAGCAGGAATCAAATTCATGAGCTGTTGAACAATACCACTAATCATTCATGCCAGTTAAATGCTGTTACTTTGCAATACATACAATTAACGTAAAAATATAATTTGGTGATTGAAATTCTAAAGCATGGTTTAAAATTAAGGGGATTAAAACTGTCTTAAGTTTAAGACAGTTACACATTTAAATTACAATACCTTAAAATAGTTATATGTTTTCTTCAAATATAATTATTTTAGTAAGATTAATAGTATTTTATGTAATATTAATTAATAACATGAATGAAAATAATTAAATTGATAACAATATGCATCATACCTGTATTTTTAATTACTATAAAAGTTTTTGGAAAAATTAAATTTACTAACTTTAATTAATAAAAAAGTATCTTCTATTTTCTTGTATAAACTTTATTACTATATTTCATTACTCAGTGAAATAAATATAAATGAGCTTAATTTAAAAAATTATTTTAATGACAATTTTGAGTTTCTTTAATTCAAAAAATAAATTTTCTTCAAAAACTTAAAAATTAATGCTAATATTTTACAACATCTACAAATAGTTTACTACATTTTTAAGTCATTCTATCCTATAGTCTTTAAAAAATTTTCATCTATTGCTGATATTTAACAGTTTCCGATTGAATACAATTGAGCAGGTAGTGAAAAGATTTTGCAAATGAGTTTAATTCATTTAAGTTTCGAATTTTTTCAAAATATGCAAAAATTTATTTTTACAAGGATTATAAAATAAAAAAGTTTTACAAATCAGGCATATTTTTCTCATATAAGTTAATTAATAAAATGAATAACTAATATAATAAAAAAATCAGGCACTTAATCATTTACATCAATGAAAAGATGCTTTAAAAAGCAATTGCAATTACTCTAATAGATATTAAGCAATGTAACAACAATATTAATTTTTCACATTAATTAAAATAAGTTCTTTATTCAAGCTGAAAAGAAAAGTGCGACATTCATAACTACACCTATGTAAGTAACATTTAAACAGATATTATTTCATTTTGTTGATAGTAAAATTGTTATGTGATAAGATTTCATGCAAACAATTTTACTCAAGTTTCATAATTATGAGTTGGAAGCAAATGTTTCAAACTTATAAACATCCAACTTTTTCTATAACATTCTAAAAATTCCCCAATAACCAATTTTTTATGCTTAATATTATAAATCACACTTTTTTTAATTTTAACTCAATCATACATTTCAAAAGTGACTAATATATTTGAGCTAATATTTTTTTAAAAACTATTATATCTGAGCAATCACAATAAAATGAATCAGAGAAAATCCTTAATCAAATCTTATCAAAATTGTATCAACTAGATTGAATGCCACTCATTGAAGTATTTTTTAATCAATTAGTAATAAGCATGCGTAATTTAGTTTTCATGGAATCCCTTAAAAATAGAATTTGTCATTTAAAAAATAATTGCACTAATATAGGAATTTTTTAAATTAAAATTACTATTGATAATTTCATATTAACAAATAATTTTTTATTACTAGATTATATACACACTAAAAATCAGAGTTTTTTTTTACTTTAATATTAAGTAAATTATTATAAAAATTACATTTATGATTAATTACATTACATAAATACTTAAATATATCTGCTTCATAGATGATACAATATGTATGTATTTGTATGTGTGTATACACAATACACTCTTTGACACTAGCAACAAAATTAATGAAAATTGGAAAATCAATCTGAATTCTACATTTAATTAGATAAATATTAAAGTAATTATTTTTCTTTTAAATTAGAAGCATCTAAATATTTGAATAAATAATTTTTTTACAACCACAACAAACTCTCGTAATATTTATTCTTTTTGACGAGATCTTTTATTATCACAGTTACAATAAATAAATTTCAATGAAATTTAAAATTTTATTTCTCTTAACAGAGAAACATAACGTTGTACAACTGCTAAATACGTAAATTTTATTTCAATAGAATAAATTGGAAACAAAGTTAAAATATATTTAATTTTATTAATAGTTCAATTAAGCTATTCTTCACTTTGGCATTGCTATCATATACCATAAATATTAAATTATAATAAATATAGTAAAAGAGACAAAAGTAAGTACATCAACTTAACACTAATTGTTACCGATTATCGTTAAGCAACTTGTTGATAATCTGATGTTGAAGTTATCAAAAATAATTTTACTTACATGTCCATTGTATGCAGCCCAATGAATAGGAGTCCAATTCTGAAAAGGGTCCTCTACAGCTAAAAGATATTTATTAGTACTCAATATTTTATTTACTATCTTTGCATCACCAGCTTTACAAGCCTCGTGCAAGCAAAATTCCATTGTGATTTTGAATTAAATAAATCGAATACGATTAGTAGTTGAGTTTTAATAAGTTTTATAAGTTAGATTTTTAAGGAAATAAAAATATTACTTAAGCACTTTTTACATGCGAAAAAAACTATGAAGTAAATGCAAATTCAACGTAGCGATAAATCCAATCGATCAACTGCTGCATAGACCGGCGCGGAATAATATTTCGGAGACGCGCGAGTTTCTTCTTCAACTGAATTCTATGGTTGCCATATATTCATTTCGCGCCAAAAAAATTAAGTGCTTTAAAATATTTTAAACATAAAGAAAAATATTTAGAAAGCGTGAAACACTTGAGGAAATAAATTCTTGGCAGGTATTAAATAACAAAATGCTTTAGATTGTTACTAGGACAAAAAGTTAATAATAGAAAATCGTCTTAAAAATAAAATAAGAAAAATAAATTATTGCTTAAATTTATTTTCTTTAGAGAAATTTATTTTACTAATAATTTTTCATTATAAATAATGGAATTACAAGAATAAACATAATAGACAGTTCCAATATAGAATATGAATTTTTATTTTGCTGAAAAAAGAACTACATAATAATTTATTCCAATACAAGTTGTATTACAGATAATTTATGTACTCAGTTGTAATACAATTTATATTGTCATAAATTATGGTATAAATTATTATAAAATTATGTATAACTTAATTATTAGTCGTTAAGTAATGAATTTCTGAAGATAACTGTTTTACATGTAAACTATTTTATTTTTGCTAAATTTTTGTTGCTTGCCAATTGAGACTTTAACATGTATATTAAATTTGAAATATTCACAATATGTCAATACTGGTCATTGTTCATAAATGATATGAGAGAGTCCAATTCCTTTTTAGCTGAAAATAAATATAGCATAGGTTTTCAAACAAATATAAGAACACTGATCGATACATCTAAAATATAAAATTAATAACTCTGCTTTTAATATTCTGTTCTAAAACCATTTACCTTTCTGCATATCTATCATTTTTAATTATTGATCTATTCCTTCATCTAGATATCATTCCATTTTGGTATTTTTTGCCTTAAAGTCACTGTAATCATTTTATATTTTGCAGCAACAATTAGAAAGGAAAATCAGGACTAAACGTAGTAGGTTATATTGCATGGTAAATGAGAATAAAATTTGAAGATAAGTACAGAACGTAATTAAAATGCTTTTTTTTAAATTTCTATACATTTAGAAATTATTGAATAAATAAATAAGAAGGGCTTAAGTAAATCATAATGATCAGTTATTCTTGCATTGTTTAGACAAGAACAGACACTGTATTTTCTTATAAAATTTCGTATTATTTAAAAATAAATTATTTCGCCAACAAACGCACTAAACTAGAAGACCTAGTAGGTCATTTGTAAGTGTTTTCTAAACCTTATTGGCTAGTAAAGATCTTATTTTAATTAGGGGGTCATTATTAAATTGTATTCCGTATTACAGGCTAAACTGACAGATCATTTTGTATAATTAATTTGTATTGATTTTTACAAATTTATTTTGATAACTTCACCCGGAAAAGTACATCCTTAGTTTGATTCACCCTTGTAATTGAAAATATAATTTCGATGAGCAGCACTTTTGTTGAATTTTTTAAATTTTGACTAAATATTTACAAAAACAAATTTTGATTTTATAACTAAAATAATCCCAAGGATTCATCCATAAAACTGGGGAAAAAATGCTTTCTCTTTAGCATTTGAAATATGGAAACCTCTCTTTGAAATCACAGTTTATGAAAACGGAATTCCATATTACTGTTAAATTTAACTTTAATCGTCGTTAATCAGACGCATTTTTCAACCATTATAATAAAACAATGAAATAAAATATCTTTTATTTTTAAGACAATATAACTTTTTGTAAAATATATATCTTAAGTCTATAACACTTCAGTATAGTTTTCAATACAGAGAAAGACAAAAAAGTAATCACACAGTATAATATTTCTAATCAAGCATCAAAATGTTACAATAAAAAAAACCAAAATGAGTAATAAAATAGAAAATGTTGAAAACTAATTATTCTTTAGCACTTATTATTTAAATATAAGTTTCTAATTTTTCATAGAATAAACTTAGGTATAACTTTTACTTTGATAAATTTGCTTCGCGAAATATTATCTAATTAATCATAGCAATGCTTTTATTTTCTAAGAATTTGAATACTGAATCTTTCATTGGTCTTAGAAGCTCATGTCAGTAAAATCAATTGCTTCTATTTGTGGATTAGTTGTGTCATATTGCACTCAGATTACATAAATTTACTGTATCAAAGCAAGCATTTTCAGTAGAACCTTAATTCAGGACATTATATTCATGTTTTCATTCCGAAAATATACTTTATTGAGGATGAAACATCAGTTGTCTTGCTGCAGTGCTGCTTCTTTGTTCACTAATAGTCTTAAATGAGACTTTATATGTTTTCCAGAAAACAATTAGCATGATTCAATGTTCATATATATTAAAATGAATGCAAACTATACAGCATTGATAAGTTGAAATCATTTCAAATTAAAACCTTCAGCAATAAAATATGTAGAGAGATATTGATGATCTTCGAGTAAGTCAACAATAAAGCTGCAATCTATTCTTGGCTTATCAAGTATGAATTTCTTGAGAAAATGTAACATGAACTAATCATTAATCCCTGTATACTTCTAGCCACCCAAATTCCAACACCAAGAAAGACAAGAGATATGACAACAAAATTAATTTTGTTGATAACATGTTGACCAAGTTTCAAATGATTAAATTTAGAGACCTTCTGTGAAGTGTGGTTCCTGCCGAAATCAGTAACCAGAGTAGCCGCCGTTGTTGGAGATCACCGCTGTCACACGCTTCGGCATCGATTCAAAGAGACTTTGGATGTGTTCTTGGAGCACAGCAGACCAAGCAGCTTTCACATGTTACCAAAGTTGATTAGGTGTGGCAGCTGGGGATGTAATCTGGGTCAATCGTTGAGCAACCACAAACCACATGTTTTCTATCGGAGAAAGATTCGGAAAGCAAGCCGTCCAGGGAAAGCAATTCAATCTGGCGATTGACGAAGAACCCTTGAACAATGCGTGCCACGTGTAGTCACGCATTATCCAGTTGAAATATGGCTGTGAGGAAGGACAGTTGGCTCCATCACGTCGGAGATGTTGTTGTTGCACCAGCATGCTTCCCTATACTTAGCCCCGAGTTGGGCTGTACCTGTTGGATTGAGGCAGCCTGGTGGAGTCTTCGGGATTTTGAAGCAGTGACCAAGCAGAAGATCCCCAATACTTGGCCTGCCACCCCCAGAGGTATCCTTTTACTTAGAAGACATTGCAACCACGCCTAGTTTTAATGTGCTCCAACCACCATTAGTGAACACGACGGATCTTCGGTCGACCGGGATTCGAACTCACTACCTTCCGATCATGAGAACGATGCCCTAGCCAACCAAGCCATCAGCCCTGACCTCAGAGATGTACCGCTGACTGTCTAAAGTACCGGCAATGCATACCAGAGAAGGGTGAGAGTGATATCCAATACCCCCCATCCCATAATACCCGGTGCAGGACCAGTGTGGCAGTACATAACGCAGATGTTCAGCATCCTCTCTCCACGGTGTCTCCAGACTCGAATGCGACCATCGTGGTATTGCAGACAGAAGCGTGATTCGTCAATAAAGACAATATCATTCCATTCTGCCGTCCACACCCTTCTTTCATCGCACCCTTGGTGGCGGAGACGTCTGTGGTTCTGCGTCAAGGGTAGATGAAGCAATGGATATCTTGCGGACAGACCACTCTCTAGTAAAGGGACTTGAATGGTGCGCTCAGACAGTGTATGATGCGTTACAGGCTGAATGTGCTGAGAGATATGGTTCGTAATGTGGCTGTGTCATCTGTCACTGCCATGCGCACAATTTGCCTGTCATCACGTGAAATGGTGCGTTGAGGTGAATGCGATCCAACACGTTGGTCCGTCGTACTCTCCTGCATCTAACGATCACATATCTGCATTACAGTTGTTTGGAAGGCCGTGGTAGCCTAGTGGTTAGGGCATCGGCCTTCCATCTGGAAGGGTGGGGTTCGATACCCAATGCCACCAAAGACCCACCGAGTACATGCGATATACGTGGTCGTTAAATCTGTGGAATCGAAAGTCCTGTGGTCGGTCGTTGAGCAGTTACCTTGGGTGCAATGGTCTGGAGAAAATTTACTCCCCCTTCAGATCAATGTCGAAATTGAGGGAGTGGATCCTCTGGTGCTGTCATCTATCGGAGGATTTGAAGAGCAAAGTCGTACGTGCTCTGATTAAACGAAAGACACTCCCAATGGACTTAAAATTCGCACAGCCAAGGCATAGCAAGCTTGGCTTGTCCAAGTGTCATTAGTAACAACAACACAACAACAACAGTTGTTTGGTTTCGTCCAACACGACTACCGATTTCCCATTTCTCTAGTTTGATGGTTTTAATGATAGAAAATGCAATTAAAATTGCTCTTCTGCAAATTGTCTAGAATTTACCTCGTCTGCAAGTTATTTATAGTCACATATTTGTTTTAGAACCTATTATCTGTTTTGCGATTCTGATACAGATACATTCCTATATCCTTTGATCAGACATCCAATTCCATTTAAACTGTCCATGGTCTAGTAGCAGGTTTGTCCTTTTCTATCGTGTGAAAGATCATAGGCTCGATATCAGCCACTGCTGAACAATGCTAAAGGAATAATGTGTTTCTACAAGTACATCTATTGTTTTAATTAAGTTTTCTTTGTTGAGTAAGTTTACATAAGTTTTTTTTTGTGAGGGGATATATATTCCAGCCTCCCTTCTTTATAGGTAATGTGAATATGATCCCTTCTCCACCAAGAATCCAAAAACAATACACAAAGAACATTTAAATGTGTCTTACAATTACTTTAAGCCTTTAACTTTTTCGATTATTTTTTTGTTCAAATTTAATTAATACTGGTTTCCTTACTATACAAATGCTCCTTTTCGAAGAAACTGAGATCAATTTATTTCATCATTTTTAAGTATGCTGATGAAAAATTTAAAAGAGAGAGAGTTTAAACTCAATAATAAAATAGTATCATTTTAGTTTATTGTCACATTTTAATACTTAATTATCAGCAGAAGAAGAATTAAAAACAAATAAAACTTTCAAAGTGTAGTAGCATGTGAATATATAATTTAAATTAAAAAAACTCTTAATTATAATTAAGTTACAATTATAAAAATTATAATTATAATTATTAAATTATAATTATAAAAATAACATGGAAAAATATTTTTTCATTAGAAAAAACAATTATTTGTGTTATTTATACCATTTTAAAAAGTTATTTTAATTGTTACAAACGTTTTTTGTTGTCGCAGATATTTTAAAAATTCATACAGTTTTCTTTTGTGTATAAGTGAATAAAGCACCGAAAACTCACTACTTAACTTCATTATTAAAAATCCGAATAATTTGTGTATTTTGTAAAATATGCAGAGCAAAATTCAACAATTATTTTTAATTATTTAATAACGTTATGATTTTATTTATCTGATAATCAAAATGACAAGAAAAAAATTTAAAATAATTAAGTTTTCATTTTAATATTTTACGATTGTCTCGCAATTGTATAAGCATTTGGTATTCCAAAAGTATAAAATATTTTCAAAATTTCTAAATAGTTTTGATAATTTGATTGGTAGTTAAAAATTAAACACCATCATACTCCGATCAGGAAATAAAATTTTGCTTTTGGATATGTGCCCTGAAGAGCGATTGGAGATACCCAAACTGATTAATGATAGACATCCTAAGCAAAACAGTTATGTCTGAGAAGTAGAGGTAGTGCAAGTCATTTTGAGAAGCGGCTGTTTGTCTATTGTATTATTTATAAATAGAGTTGGTTGCTTTGTTAATACTCATAAATATTTCTAGAATGTTTTTTCTAAAAAACAATCTTTACTGTTTAATTTGACATTAAAAGATTTAGGAAATAGATTATTTTTTATCTGTTCTCTAGATAACATTGCAATATCCGTGTCAGCTGAAATTTGTATTGAAAATATAATAATTGATGAAACGAATGTATTTGGAGCTTTCTTTGCACATTAGTTTAAAATTGTTTAACTATTATTAAAGTAATTTTTTTGGTTATTTACAAATTAAAGACATTTTTTAATCGAATCATGATTAAAATTGGTTCTCAAAAGTTTTGTTCTTTAAAAACTCAGAAAAAATTTTCATGATTCGTTCTTTGGCATAAAAAAGAAATATTTGGAATATTTTGATAATAGATTTTCAATAGGGTTAATTTCGATAAAAAGAAATTTCAATATAGTAATTTTTTCTCTCATAAGCGTTATCTTCGTAAACAGAGATGTCATTACAAGGATTCTGAAATTCAATGAATATGGGAATTAAAATATGGTGTTTTCAAAATTATATTTTCTCTTCTGAGAAGTCATATTTTTTTATTTCAGCTAATAAAATCTGTTTGTGTTTCTAATGTACGTTATGGAATTAGTTTAAATCTTATCTTATATTATTCGTTTAATTATTAATTTGTTTATTATTTGTTAAATTGTATTACTAAAATATAGCATTTGCAAAATAAAAGATATTATAACAAACAAAAAAATTTGTTTTTATTTTTTTAAAGTTTATAAAAATAAATTTTTTCGCACAAGCATTTTCAAAAAAAATTTCCTTTTTATTTAATTTACGTTACTATTCCAGATAAAATTTTCAATAGTTATAAAAATATATTTCAAGCAAATATCGAATAACTATTTAAATTGGAAAACAAATTAATGATAAATGCACAAGTTATATAATATATGATATTTATTTTCCGAAAAACACTTTTACTGATTTTACATAATTTATCAGCTTGTTGTTGTTGTTTTCGTGTGCCAGCTAGGCTGGCAACATGGGGTGCGCTGCTCCACTTTTCCAACTGAACCCTATTTTGGTGTGGAGTCCGACTTCCTCAGTACACACATGCTATAGGGACCCGTTTATAGGGTAGGCAACCATTCACACCTCATTCATACAAGGAAGGGACAAAGACAGGATAGAGAGAGAGAGAAAGTACATCCATGCCCGAATCGGGATTCGAACCCAGGACCTCCTTATCCGCAGTCAGGCACACTGACCACTAGACAAGATGGGCGGCTTATCAGCTTGTAAAACTGTTTAATTCTTTTTCTCTAAATTTATAATAATACCGGATTAACTCTAGAAATGCAGCTCATTCTTTGACACCATGAGGTGGACAGCATAAAACATTTTACGGCCTACCGTATAAATTGTTTTCTTGGAACTATTTTCGTAGATAATGGGATCTGTATCGCAAGGAAGGAAACCTGGAAAATTCCACAGCACCCAACGTGTATGCAGAAGGCAGGGGTGCAACATTCGCCTTCTTTGTTCAAAAGCGACTGCGTTCGAATCCGGGTTCGAATGCGTTCTCAAGAACACTATCCTACCTAAAAAATATTCACTTTTTGAGTTAAAACAAAATGAGAATCTGCATATAAAGTATCTGTATATAAGCAAACCATATGTTAATCTAGCTATTAATTATGCCCAGCTTACCAAAATGTGCTTTTAAAATTTGTTAGCAGATCAGAGATTAAAGATGGGTAGAAAAAACTATGCAAATAAAATTAAAAAGGAAAAATCGGAATTTTTAAAGTCAATCTGTGAAAAAAGTTTTTAAAGAATTTAGAGAATTCACTTTCAGTGCATTATTTTGAATTTTCCTTAATCAAATGATTAAGGAAAGCCGATCGATGGCTGAGTGATTAGCTGACCTGACTCCTGAGCTGTGGGTCTTGGGTTCGAATCCCGGCTCGGGCATGGATGTTACTTTTTTTTCTGTTCTCTCTTTGTTTCTCTATCCTTTCTTCCGTGATGATGTATGAATGTGGCCCACCCTATAAACGGGTTTGTGGTGGTATGGCGCGGGTAACGCTACTCGCCTCCGTGACTTGGTTCACAGGTGCCCGCTGGGTAACGACACATGAGTAGCAGTTTCTGGCCTTGCTGTGGCATAGGGTTCGTTACCCAAGTGTGTGCCCGTCGTTGGAAAAAAAATGTTTAAGGAAAAAATTGGATGGCCAGATAGATTTTTTTTTTTTTTTTGCTTATTCATGAAGAATTTTTGCAAAATTATGTAAAACCAAAATTTTTTTAACCAACCAAAAACTAATTTTCCAAGGTTTTAAAATTTATGTTTTTATATAACTGAATAAAATGCTATTATAATTTTCTTTAATTTTTCTCAGAAACGTAAGTTTTCTTGAAATATGATAATTGGATTTTTCAATAAAATTTGTTCATATGAATTGAAATATGTGCTCTCATTATTATTTTAAATAAACATTTCACAAGAATTTATTTATTAATGTCAAATAAATAAATGATTTTGAAACAATGAACATTTGATGATATATATATTTAAACTTTAAGATATCTACATTTTTGGTATAATAGCATGGATTTTGATGTGTGATCAGATTGTTTCGATTTAAACCTTCATTAGGAAGAATAATATTTATTTTACTTATGTGTGATAAGAGATATAAAACGTAATACTTTTTATATTTAAGTATGAAGCATAATAATTCACATCTTATTACACAGCAAAATCATAATGTATACAAAACCATTAATATTTACAAAACACAAGCATGGATTGTTTACATTTCGATTCTTTTTTTTCTTTTTTTTTTTGGACAAAAGTTGCTGTTGTGCCGCAATAGAAATATTCTATGATTGGTAATAGAAATTATTCTGAGAATAGAGTATTTGTTGGTTTTGGAAAATGCGCGCGCGCACGATAAAGACTATACTAAAATTCAATCCGTTCTTTCTGTATCGAAAAAAAAAAAGAAATTTTCATTTTGAAATTTATATTATTTTAATTTTGCAAAATAGATGTAACCCTTAAGCTTTCCCTACAAATTAGTGTTAGAAAGATATGATTGTTAATCCGTGCTTAGGACAAAATCATCTTGTTTTCTATTCTCGTCGAAGAACATTCATATTTGGCGGGACCATTTGCCGAACTTTTTCGCTAGGATTTAGGCCATAGGTTCCCAAAGTGGTCCAGGTGGACCCCCAGGGGTCTATAGGAGACCACACGGGGATCCACGTAGACGTGAAAAGAAAACAGGGGTTCACAAGTTGTAAGTAGGGGTCCACGAAAAGTGTTTTGGTTTTCAATAATAAAGAACAAAAATTTTGAAGTTTTAGTGCCGTTATATCAACCTGTTAACAAAAAAAGGGGGGGGGAGCAGATTGAATATTACAGAACGGGGAGATTTGAGGTTACTTCTCAAAACTAAAGCCAAATGTTGATAATTTGCTGTCAATTCATCAAGAACATCCGTCTCATTAAAAAAAAAAAAATTTTTTTTTTCATTGTCGATTTACATTTTAGAGTTCATTATTGAGTTTTTGTCAATTGTTTATTGTTTGTAATAATAAATGTTTATAATTTTGTATAACCACAAGTATTATTTTAATAAATAGGACACAAGAAAAAATGTGGTGCTTTTTTTTTTCTTCTTAATAACCCCAATTTATGGTATTTTTAGGAGTTTTGGGAATACAATAGAAATGCAGCAGCAGGGGGTCTACCAAAAATAGGAAAACTTTGAAAGTGGTCCACGCGAAAAAAAATTTGGGGAACCCATGATTTAGGCTCATATTATACAGGTGATCCATTTGGGCTGCGGCCCTGAACATTTAACGAGTCAAGTCACTTTCCAGTAAACTTTTAGCTGCATTTCCAGCAATGTCTGAGCTTTCTTTCATTATGTGTGAATATCCATATCTGCTGCGTTCAGCATAGTGGAACACGATCCTGTATGATTACTGTATCTAAACGATAAATCTTGCCTTCTTTCATGATTATTTTTTGGGCGCTCCGTGGCTGAGTGGTCTAAAGCATCACCGCTAATCGCTTGAGAGCGTAGGAGTGTGGGTTCGATTCCCTCCATGGCCCTGGGTGTTTTCTTCGTTATTCTTCTGTGGTTGTACATCTGTCATTGTGCTATTTGTCCTGTTATCGACGAAGACTTACAAGCGGATCTCAAGAATCAAGCATACAAGTCTGAATATATGTAATGTAATAAAATAAATAAATAAATAAATCATGATTATTTCGCACAATGTTCTCTTGGCAAATTGAAAAGACGAGACTACCCTTACTCGGATCATTTTTGCGAGACAATTACGCGAATATCTTTTGCTTAATGTTAATGTACTTTAAAAAGTAAATTTTTTATTCATTTTTTAACTATGTATTAGCCGCCCAACTTGTCTAGTGGTCAGCGTGTCTGACTGTGGATAAAGAGGTCCTGGGTTCGAATCCCGGTTCGGGCATGAATGTACTTTTTCTCTTTCTATCTATCCTGTCTTTGTCCTTTCCTTGTATGAATGGTTTGTGAATGGTGGCCTACCCTCTAAACGGGTCCCTATGGCATGTGTGTACTGAGGAAGTCGGACTCCACACCAAATATGGTTCAGTTGGAAAAGTGGAGCAGCGCACCCCATGTTGCCAGCCTAGACGGCACACAACAACAACAACTATGTATTCATTATTCTTTGAATTATATACTGAATATTACAATAAGATCAAATACTTTTTTTCACAGATTTATGAGTTCTTGAAAATTATTTTATTTATTTTGTGTGATTCCAAGGATTTTAAATAATCCGTCGCTTATTTGGTAAGAGCTATTGGTGATACAGCAGGCATGGCAGCAGAAAGACGCTATTTGGTGTGGAAGATCCGCATTTGATTCTACCATTTTTGAAGAACGGAAGATTCATTTATATTTCTGCTGTCTGTGCACATTCATCTGTCTGAATGGTTTGTTTGAGAGTGTTATTAGTTTCCTTCCTAGAGTGATTCGTGAATACAGCCTTATTCATGAAAAGTATCCCAAAATGGCAAAACTTGTTAGATGTTCAAATATCTTACGGTAGCTTTCAACTGTCAGGTTATCCACATTTTGTCAAATGCTTATTAGTGTACGTGTGAAGGTCTAAAATTCCAGTTTTTATTGTAACTTAATATTTGGAAGGCAGCAGGCTCAATACCTGATCCGACATAGATAGTCATTCTGAGAAGCCATAGATATGTTTATCTGGTACTTTTCCATTTCGCCGGCGCAGGCGATAAAGTCGCCAAAAATGATACAACCGGCGCTAGAGGGAATATCTCCGCTGGTAACCTTTTACTGCTACGTTTCCAAAACATGTGACGGCCTTTTACTCTGTCAACCACTTTATTTCGACTCTTTTTTTTTCCCATTTCATAATTTTATGCTATGTTGCTATATATACAAATTTAATAATTTCATAAAATCTCTCTAGAAAAAATCGGACTTTAAAAATGTATCTTAAAAAATAATAATCGTAACAAATTCACATAAAAAATTAAAAAATAATAAGATTTTGAAATATGCATAACCGATAAATTGTAATCTAATATAATAAGTAAATAAATTGAGGCTCTGGCACCCATCATTCCACGCATAGCGTGAACACGAGAACAACAATTAAATAAATAAATTTCAAAATTTTTATGTAAAGCAACATTATTTAAAAATTTTTATGTGTATACTGTGTTGTCGCCAACTGGCGACTTAATTTTCGCTTGGCGAGATTTGCGCCGGTGAAACGGAAAAGTACCGTTTATCTTTCATAAGGCCTATTGTCCATCTATTGTTGTGATGTAGAGGGGTGGGTGTATGCTCAGGTGTCCATTTTGTCACTTGACCATTGTTCAAAATTAAGAATTAGTTAGCTGAGCTCAGTAACTTCAGTAGACAGAAATATGAAAAATTATTACCGTTATCTAGTCAACCTAAATGTGTAATTGAACCACTATTAGCTATTCGTATTAATGTTTCGAAAAACTTAGCTGGGGTCCAAAATTTTTAAGGAACAAATTGATATGACACTCAAAAATAAAGAAAAGGTAATTCGTTGAGTTCTTTGACTACAACACTTCTGAATTATAGATTAAACACTTTACATAAAATCCAATGACATTTTGGCATCAGATAGATTTATTTTTATCCATTTAAACTTGTTTAAAAACTCTACACATACTTTACCATTTCGAAATCTTAATCAGTTTTGTTGAAGAAGAGAAAGTTACACAAGAAACCAGTTCATACTCCGATTTCACAAAAGTAGGTTAAACATCCAGAACTTTCGTTAGTGTAAAAAACAGGAAATAAAGAAATTTGACCGATATGAAAAGCGAAAGTTTCATATTTAGTTCATGTATTCTGCAGAAGTTTTGCACATACGAGTGTTTTCCGAATGTAATTGATTAATTTTTCTTTTTTTTCCCTGTATAAATGTATTCATTTAGTTTATAATTGCATTAAATGCCTATTTTGTTGTTGTTGTTACTGATGACACTTGGACAAGCCAAGGTTGCTATGCCTTGGCTATGCGAATTTAAGTCAACTGTCTAGTGGTCAGCGTGCCTGCCTGCGAATAAGGAGGTCCTGGGTTCGAATCCCGGTTCGGGCATGGATGTACTTCCTGTCTCTATCCTGTATTTGTCTTTTCCTTGTATGAATGAAATGTGAATGGTTGCCTACCCTATAAACGGGTCCCTATGGTACGAGTGTAGAGCAAAGTCGTACTTTCACCTTCATGGTGTTCTGATTAAAACGTAAGACGCTCCCAATTGACTTAAATTCGCATAGCCAAAAGATAGCGAGCTTAATCAGAGCACCATGAAGGTGAAAGTACGACTTTTACTCTTTAAATCCTCCGATAGATGGCACCACCAGAGGATCTACTCCCTCCATTTTGGCATTGATCTGAAGGGAGAGTAAATTTCTCCAGACCATTGCACCCATGGTAACTATTCAACGATCGATTACAGGACTTTCGATTCCACAGATTTAACGAGCATGTATATCGCATGTACTCGGTGGGTCTTTGGCTGCATTGGGAATCGAACCCCACCCTTCCGGATGGAAGGCCGATACCCTAACCACTAGGCTACCACACCCTTTTTTTAATCAAAACATACAACCAAGTTGAAAATAAAATGAATTTTTTTTGTTAATTAATTAATTTTATTAATTAATTTCGAGTTGAGGAAATTAAATTTTGTTCAAAATAATTATTTATTTTAAATATAAATCATACATTGATGATTTGACTATAAAACAAAAACATAACAACAGAATATGGATAAAATTTGAAAGAAAAATGAAAGGAGAACATAAGCAATTATACTTATAAAATTTTAAAATGCGTCATAAAATACTAGACAAACGATATTTTAGTGCTATTTCAGTAAAACATCCTTTGGCTGGTGTTCAAAGTAGGAATCTTGCACTCCAAAAGAGCAATCACCATTACGCCACGGTGAGTTTTGATCACTGGGATAAATATAATATTTTTTATTATTTAAATATTTTCATTATAGTACTTTTATATAAAGAAAGAATACCAGCTCTTATCTAAAAAAGGCAGAATGAGCATAAAAATGAAAGTGAATGTGAAACAAAAATTATGATGTTATGAATTACTAGAAATTTGTTAGAAAAGCAATTACCCTTACTTATTGCTGACTAAAGACGAATATGAAAATTAATTTTATGTTTAATAAAATAAATTTCCTATTTATTTTTTATTTTTTCAATCGGTTTTTAAATAGAATAATAAAATATACATAAAAATAACTAATAAAATAGTTAAACACTTTATTAAAATGAGATGAAATCGATCTTAGTGTATTTTTTAAAGATTTACTGAAATTATTTGTAAATTTACATTGTTAGAAAATGTGTACATTATAGAATCTATAGACTTAGAAGGTAAAAAATTTTAATGGCAATATATATAATCACAGACTTGAACTATTCATTTAACAACATTTTGTCCTTAACTCACGTACTTATATATTTTAGACATACGAAATACAATTTGTCGTTTTACCTCAATTTAGATTAAATACAGATTAAGAGGAAAAGTGGAACAAGACTGAAAAAGAAAATGCAGCTTTTATGTCAAACCAATTATATAATAATTACCCCCATTTATATTCTATAATTAACATTGCGCAAAATAACTCTAAAAATGCTATGTATTATATAATAAATCATTTCTTCAGATGAAAATCGAGAATGATTTCTACAGGGGAAGAGTATTGTTAAGTAACTTTAGAGCCAAGAAGAGTTATTTAACAATTTATTAAATAAAAATAAGCATTAATTTAAATATAACGGTTTAATTTTTCACAAAAAAGAAACACTGTCATTCGTTAATTCTCAAACCAGAAAGACAACTCAGATTTTTTCTTTTTTATTTTGTTGCCAAATTAATTTTTTATACCTTTAAATTTATAATAGTTTGCGAATAAAGTTTTAATATTTTTTATTTAATTTTTTATTTAATTTTTCGTAAATTGTTTTCCATTTCCTACACCAGGCGTTATATAAATAACTCCTTTATTTTGCATACTTCAGCAGGAGGTGCGAAATTACAGCTGGAATTTCATTACTCATGCAATACATGGGCATGCATTATAAAGGCATCAAAGATGAGAAAAACCTTTTTTAAGTTTCCTTCTAAATTCTTCAGGAATTTTTTTTTTTTTTTTTTTTTTTTTACAAAACACTTATTTTTTTCATAATGAAAAAAATTTATGCAAATAGTGAACACTTTTACAAAATAAAATGAATAATTTTCTAACACAGTAATTAAGCAAAGTTACGAGGACTCTATATGGTTTTTCTAGATGACAAAGAATTTTAATTTCATGTGGGAAAAAAGTATTCACTCACATTGATTTAATTAAATGAAATTTTTATTTTAAATTTAATGTTTAGTGCTAAGTCCATCTGCATCAATAAGTGATTGTAAAAATATTAGTTTCCCCTTAAAATCTAGTTTTTTAATCAAACTCGATTTTATTTTTATTTATTGTCTGGCCAAAAATGTTTTTCCTTCACTGTAAGTTGTTGTCGTGCGCCAGCTAGGCTGGCAATATGGTGTGCGATGCTTCACTTTTTCAACTGAACCCTATTTTGGGGTGGAGTCCGACTTCCTCAGTACACACATGCCATAGGGACCCGTTTATAGGGTAGGCAACCATTCACACCTCATTCATACAAGGAAAGGACAAAGGCAGGATAGATAGAGAGAGGAAGTACATCCATGCCCGAATCGGGATTCGAACCCAGGACCTCCTTATCCGTAGTCAGGCACTCTGACCTCTAGACAAGTTGGTCGGCTCACTGTAAGTTTCAAGTGTTATAAATTTCAGCTATAATTAACATCTTATGATTTCGAATACATTATTAATTCTCTGGTTGAGTTATATAACCTTTGTACTTTTGAAACATATTGATCTCGAATTTCGACTTTGATTACATTTAGATTAATGTAAATGCCGAACTAGCAGCTGAATGATTAGCATTTGGACCTTCCGCTCAATAATTTGCGTCTTCGATTCTCATCTCATCATGTCAGAAATTAGCTTAAAACTTAAAGCTCAGTTCAAATTAACCCTTAATAGCAAAATGTGATAATCTTCTGTTAAACATCATTGTATCCATGTAGATAGAGTTCTTTTACTCGCTAATATGGTGCGAGTTATGATTTAAAATACTCTGGTGTCGAATGTAACCAGCAAAGAGAAATTCTGTTGTGTTGTTGTGTCTCAATCCTTCAGGATCTAGCGGCAGCTAGATCAAATCCATGATTCCATGCACCCTAGCAGAGTCAAGCACCAGGAGAGGGCTGTTGCGAACATCCTCTAAAGTGAGCCCCAAGCAATCGAGAATATGATGCGGGGAAGCCGGCAGCAGATAAGAGAAATTCTAGTACTTTCCTCGAAAATATTTCTCGCCCTTAGTTATTACAAGCAGTGTGCCAAATTAATATTTTTGTTACCTGTTCTAAGAATTAGAAAAGTCAAAGTCGCTAAAGAATGATTTGCTTCAGGCCTTCAACAAAAGTGCTCTTCAAAACTTAAGCAACACGTGTTTTTTGCCATACTTCCATGAAAAATTATGTGGGAGACATGAAGTCCAGAAATCAGATACTGCATTTTGCATTGAAGCAATGACGAAAGCATAGTTTTATAAAAAGTAGTCAGGAAATGCATACAGTATGGAATCAAATGGAAAAACGTTTCATTGAACTCAGTACCGTTTGATATTATCGTCTCTCCAAGAAGATCAAGCAGATATTTTTTACTAAGGAATGTTGTCTTTGCATTATTGTAATAGTTACTCCATATCGTCTCGCGAAACTCAGGACTAGATTGTCCAACGTTTCTTGAGGTAAGAGTTCCAATTTCTAAGTTAATATCTGTTTCAACTGTTAAGTGTTCCTCGGAGAATGTAATCGCACCATAAGGTATCTCTCCAGAGCATCCTATATAAGTTCTATCGGATTAAAATCAGAAAAGTACCTTGACCAATCCATTCGAGAGATATCTTTCCCTTCCAAAAGCTGTTGATCAACAGGAGTCCGAGGTGTCCTTGTATGGTAGTTCATAAAAACAAAGCCTGCTTCAATGGCATCTAGAAAAGACGCATATGTGGTAAGATCACATCCTTGTAATAGTGATCTCGGGTTACGGAGCCCTTGTTGAATCTGTGGAACTCAGTCCGCCCGTTCACATAATGCCTCCTCAGACGACAATTCCAGGATCACCTTAGAGGTTTCTTCGTGATGTTTCGAGGATGAAATGGCGTTTCGAACTTTCTCCAAATCAAATGGTGTTAACAATTACTTGTGGCATCGAAACGACACTCATGGAGAAAAAGGATTTGATTCCATTGATAAGATGTCAAGTCTTTGCGTTCTTTCCATCACCCTAAACATTGGCCGAGACATCCAACTTTCAAATGGATACAGTGTTCTGGACTTCAGGTGAATTGGTGAAGTTGTATGGACACAGTAAATAGTGACACTCGTTGCTGAATATAGTTGCTGAGCAATAGCACTTGCTGACTGATTTAGAAACGTTTTCATCTGTTGGACGATATAATGGTCATCCACTGAAATTGCTTTCCTGTGGTGGTCACCACCAACCCTTCTAACAATTGTATGTAATGGTATTAATACACCATGTGTTTTTAAAAAGCATTACTATTGGTTTCGACTATCAAGCTATCCAGCATGCCATGAAAGCTCATCGGGTATATTTTAAAAAACAATACCACGGGTTTCGACCATGAGGCTGTCTATCACGAGAAATCAAAATAAAACATTAGTAGTTAATATTCTTCACTTTAGATTTCATTCATTGCCAAAAATATCCTCATTTTTATAAAATTAAATTTTTAGAGTATCTTTATAAACGTTGTTATAATCTTGATATACTATTTTTCAATCCAGCCGCTTTGAGATACGTGTTCGTCAAATATTTTATCTCGTCAGTTGCCTTTCATTTTTTTTTCTTCAAATAAGATTAACTTTACTTGAACATATCTCAGTAGTTACCAGAAAGATTTAAAATAGTGATATGATGCTTTTAAAAATAGGAATACAGAGACAAATTCTTTAACTTTTTATATAGAGCATTTCCTAGAAGTAACTCCAAACTGAAGGATTGATACTAGTAGGTATATAGAAGGAAAAAAATTGACATAGAGTATGGTATAACGAACTGCTGTTAGTTCCTGGACATCAGCAGTAACTGTAATTCTTATCTCGTGAAAGTATCTTATGAAGGTGTAACTACGAAAAGGAGAAAAATGAGACTACAATAAGTAGAGAAATAAACAATTATTTGACCGTAAGGATTTTGTGAAGATAAATTATTTTAAGAGTTATTCTAAGTTCCAGTTGCCTTCAAAGTTTACAGCTTCGAAATAACGATTAGCAGTCGCATTTTAAGATAACTAGGTATATCAGCATTGTTTGTTGTAGCGATAGTATTGTCTATGCCATGGGTTGCCAAACTTTTTTTTTCTCGTGGACCACTTTTAAAGTTTTAATATTTTCGGTAGACACCCTGCTGCTGCATTTCTACTGTATTCCCAAAACTCATAAAAAATATCACCCTAAATTGGGGGTGCTAAGAAAAAAAAATTAGCACATTTTCTTTTGTGTCCTATTTATTAAAAAATACTTGTGGTTGTACAAAATTATAAACATCATTACAAACAATCAACAATTGACAAAAAATCAAAAATGAACACTGAAATGTAAATCAACAATAAAAGATAGTCATACTTTTAATGAGACGGCACACGGGCGGCACTTTGCAAATCTCGACATGTGGTGTACGCTTGTACTATTATCTATTGTTCTATTCATTTCTGTGTTTGAACTGAGTCTCGAATATTTTTGAGTAATTACCTAGTGAATGATGCTACCTGCATACGTTGATAGGTAAATCCAAGACAAAATTTTTGCTCTTTATTATGAAAACCATAAAATTTTTCGTGGACCCCGACTTACAACTTGTGAACCCCTGTTTTCTTTTTACATCTAGGTAGACCCCCGTGTGGTCTCCTATGGACCCCTGGGGGTCCACCTGAACCACTTTGGGAACCTATGGTCTATGCTATGCGATCCTGTATAAATATATAGGTGGCTGTACTTCTCCTGAGTTAACCCTTTCGTGGGTCATTTATATTTCTTTTGAATTCCTCCAAGTTTTTCTTTATATTTTATTAACAATTAAGCAACGGCATTTAAGAAAAACATTTTATTTTGCTGAATTTTACTTTTACATTACAATCTTTAAATTTCAGGGGTGGGAAGTACCTTTCCCACGGAACCATTTACAGTCATAAAGAAAATTTATTTTAATGGTGATTATTTGCCATGAAAAGATGAGAAGTATGTTCCATTGCACAAGGGTACATTACATTCTGCACAGATGCATCGGGTACTCTTTTCTTTTCCTTTTGTGCTACATTTCCTACAACGTCTATAGTTTGGCATATGACTTCCCACAAAGCGCACATCATCCGGAACTGCACATTTAGTTGCTTGGAAGCCAGCAGGACGTCCTTTCCTTTTTCTCCCGTCTATTAACTGACGAGCTAATGCTATACGGAATGCTAGCTGGTCTACATTTCTGTTTCTTTTGTTCGCAATATTAGATAACTACTAACGCAAAATGTACTGAAATATACGAAATAAGAAAGTGTTATTACAATAAGAACAGCGTTTTACTCACGTATGCAGCAGAATCGTTGAGCAATACAAGTGTCACACCGAAACAGATGTAGTAGGACAAATCTCCCATCAAGCTTTTAAACATTCGAAACCGAAATTGCCGCCAATTCCATTCACTCGATTGAACACTAGATGGTTGCGCTAAACTGAAGCGGGAAATTGTGTTCCCATCGTTCTAATAGCAGCGTCAATGTATGTTGTTGTTGCTTATGACACTTGGACAAACCAAGCTCGCTATGCCTTTGGCTGTGCGAATTAAGTCAATAGAGAACGTCTTTCATTTGGATCAGAGCCCACGAAGGTGAAAGTACGACTTTGCTCTTATTAAGGTACCTCGTCAATTTGAACCACGGTCAGATGACGAGGCCACACCTGAGCTGGCACCCTCCTCTCCACATCCATGCCACACCAGCGGAAGGACTTTGGACGTCACAGATTAACATGGACACGTCCCCAACCCACGGATTTCCAGCAACCCAGTGAAGGAGAGTACACCGTGGTCACCCTCCCAACCACTGCCCGCGGCAAATGAGGCTTCACTTTGCTGAGCTTACGGGAAGCGGCGTGAAGCTACTGAGCCTCTGGAGCTCGCGTCAATATATTATAATGGGAATTGCGCTTCCCACAGGCGTATTTTGTAGGATCTTGTAGGTGGGAAGTAATCTTCCCACGGCCAACGAGAGAATTAAGGTATAATCGAAAGAAAAATTCAAAAGATTAAGGCATGAAAAGCGAAGCTAAGTAACAAATGTGTCATATCTAATCCACTTTCTGGACATTCTTCATTCCTGCAATCAGACATCACTTTGAATCACTTTATAATGTCTGCTAATCAGAAAAGTTAGGTGTTGAAATTTATTCATTGTCCTTATCTATGCTTAAAAAATGAACAACGATTATAAGTTTCTTCTGATTTTCTATTTAGTTGATTTTTATTAATTTACTTCGAGCATTACATTGTCCTGCAGTTCCATCATGTAAAGTTTTTAATAAGCATTTTTTTCATACTTATTATTGGTATTTTTGTCCTATTCGACTTCACATTCTTCATAAAGATTTTTTTGTTTTTCGTCGCAACTAAACATTACTTGTAATACCAAGTCTTATTGCAATATTTTTCACTAGATGCTCTATCCCTTTTCAATCTGTCATCACATACGCTGTCCATAAGGAAAGAATGCTCACTTTTTCGAAACTTTCAATGGAAGGTAATTTCTAAAATAAAATTTGCTAATCAAAATTTCACATGTATCTGCTGAATCATATTTCTTATTGAATAAATACCGGTAGTACAGGTGATAGAACAATTTGAACTGTTATAATTTTCTGACGTACTTGTTACATGTTTAGCTTATTCTTCGAAAAGTGTTTTCAACCAAGTAAAACATAAAAGACATGGATCCCACAAATATTTCCCCCCCCCCAAAAAATGCATGGATTAGTATTCTTATAAATTTTTGTTTTTCTGATGATTTCTTTGAAGATTTTTTGATAAACTGTCTAGAAATTTTGGAGGATATTTCTAAAGGATAAAATTTTTTTGATGGCAAAACTTGGTCTAACAGTTAAGTGTGCATTCTTTTTAGAATAAAAGTTCCACGATGGAAGCCAGCTTCTGTTGATAAATGGTAGCTATGTGAGGTATTGCTGCTTTGTTCATCTCATCTGCATCTTCATGAGGCATAAATACTATTAACTAAACTCTGCGGCACGACAGTCCATGTGGACCAAGGCCTACAGTGCCAATTTCTGTTTTCAGGACTGAGGGGCCCTGGTGTGCAAAGCATATGTCCCGATTAGGTGGTCAGTCCCTGTGATACGTTTAATCGTAGGCTTCATAACTGGGCACTACTATTTCAGAAAACACCTCCATAAAATGGGACTGTTTCAGCAAGACCCTATCTGCAGGAAATGTCATACGCAAGAGGAAACGGCCAAGCCTATCACTTATGAATGCGAGGCTCTTGCCCTCCCTAGATTAACTTCTTTAGACATCATCCATTCTAGAGAGTTACACCTAGACTCCATTAAAGGGTTATCGGACTTTATTAATAAAGTGGGTGACCCGAGCCACTGGAACTAGGAAACATTGGGTTCGGAGTTAATTGTACAAAATGTTGATAAAAGCAGAGATGCCCAATGACATACAAACCCAACTCTAAGAAGAAGAAGAAGAAGAAGGTGGTCAGCCCAACGCGAAATCCCTGGTTGAAGCATAAATATAGCCCATTATTAATGAGAAATATTCCAGAAGTAAAAACTGTAATGGGTAATTAAAATGGTCTTATAGCATTCTTGAGCTGCTAAATCGCATTAAAATTTTAATTTAAAAATGAATTTAAAATTCTTTTGCTCTTTTTTTAAAAAATCATTTATTCTTCTAAACTACTTTTTTGTTTTATTTAATCTTTTTATCTGTTGAACAGTTTATTGTCTTTGATAATTATTCAATATCAATTTATTTTCGAAAACAAGTTTTTCTAAGATTTATACAATTTAATTAAAAAAGAGATGAAAATATTGAAAAATTAAAGAATACGGGCTTTGGTTGCATCAATATCTTATTTTACGCGAATATTTTAGAAATCACATTTTATTTATAATTGAAATGTCGAGAAAAAAGAGATTAGAATTTCATTATAGTGAGGAAAAATAATTATTTTCTCTGTTTTCCTGGAGTTAAAAAGTAAAGGATTCATCCGGAAAATGTATTTGGGCGATGAAGTCATCGCGAGACTGTGTACCGGTACAAAAGAACAACGGTAATAAACAGTAAGCACCCCTGTCACTTTGGCGTGGAACCAAGGCGGAAATTCGGTCGTTGACCGTGTTTGGCGAAAAAATTGCATCACAGTTACTAAAAAGAACTTAAGATAAAAGTGGGGAGGAAGAACATTTTCTTCCATTTTACCAATTGCGTGATTTTCTTAAGATTTGTGCCAAGTTTCTAAAAATACACACCATTGAAAGAATCAGACTGTAGGTGTAATAAGATGGCAACTAACGCGCCAAAGAATACTCACAACTTTAATTATAGCAGACATGATTGAACTCTTGGCATCTTTGCCCACATCCATGAATAAGAAATTCAAAATTAACTCTAATCAATAGTTGCTAATCATTTCACAAACATCTAAATACGAAATCCAACAATTGAATATACTTTTAATACTTAAATGCACTAGTTAAAGATATCAAGTATGGTATTTGTAGTAATTTTTAGCATTTATTTTTTATTTTTGAGACCAAATTTGTCTTTAAACGTTTCGTTAAAATCACCAAGAGATTTCAAGAAAATGTAAGGTTATAACTTTTTTTTCTAAAGCAACTTTTTGGAAATTTAAATTTAATGAAATTTTTATCAAGGATAAGGAAATCATAAATATTTGGTGATTATTTTTATGCTTCAAATCACCCACCAAATACTGATAATTTTGCGGTAGTTAGATTTGGTTCAGTTAATAGAAAATTACCAATTTTATCAATAATTGTCAATTACTAGTCAGTCAATAAATGCGTATGATACCACAACCATTTTTCGTTTTGATTATTTGAATTTATATTTTGAATTTTTTTGTATGTTTATTGTTTTGTGTATTTGATTTAAATCTCATAACAGATTCAATTACATTCTTGGTTCACAAGTACATTCATTTCTTTTATAAATTGTTATCTTTCGCGTAAATTATGGCAGTAATGATCGCCAAAAACTCAATAGAGCTATCTTCAAAATTCATAGCAAAAAAAATTGCATAGAGGTTATGAAAAATACAATAACTGTTATTGTTATTAAAAAAATAACAATAACAGTTACTGTATTTTTCAGGTATTGTATTATATAGTTATGTTAGTAACAGGTATTGTATTTTATAGTTATTGTTGCATCAGAATACTTTTCAGTACCTAGCCCATAGTCGGGCTCTCCTTGTTAATGGAAGGAGCTGAGGAAGTCTTCGCAGTTTAGAAGCAGGGATCAAGCAGAAGACCCCCAATACTGAACCTGCCGCTCTTAAAGATATCATTTCACTTGGAGGACATTGTAGCCACTACGAGCACCCGGTAGCCTTTACTGAACTCGATAAAGACGGGATTCGAGCTTATCACCTTCGGATAATGAGAACGACAACCAGGCCACCACCATCCCCCAATTTTTGGCATATGGACATTGTTTGTGTATTTTATTAAAATAAAAAAAAATTTGGAGTGATGATTTCATAGTAAACAATACAAATTATTTTTAATACTTTGCTTGGTTTTTGCCAAAAGTATTCGCAGCATATACAAAAATTCCTGCCGACTAATTGCCTGAGTGGTTAGCGTTCCTGACTCCTGAGCTGTGGGCCCCGGGTTTGAATCCCGATTCGGGCATGTATGTTTCTTTCCTTCTCCGTTCTCTCTGTTCTTTCTTCTGTGATGTTGTATGAATGTGGCCCGCCTTATAAACGGGTTTGTGGTGGTATGGCGCGGGTAACGCTACTCGCCTCCGTGACTTGGTTCACAGGTGCCCGCTGGGTAACGACACATGAGTAGCAGTTTCTGGCCTTGTTGTGGCATAGGGTTCAACCCTCTTGTGCCCGCCATTGGAAAAAAAATTCCTTAATTTAAGTATATTACTTAGAGTATGAAATAAACGGATCACCACAAAATTATTTCGTTTTATAGAATTTTAATTTAATATCTAGTGAAATAACTTTTTAAAATTCGTTCATAATAAATATAAATATATTTTTAAACTTTATTTATAATATATAAGTAAAATAGTAAAGAAATTGCAATTTTCTTAGAGATCATGTAGTACTGGAAATTATGAAAAGTGTGATTCTTAAAATATGTATTCTGAAACATTTTATGATAGTTGTATTGAAGTATAATTGTTTAAATATGATTTGATATTATGATACATATAATTTGCATACTCACATTTACATTTACACTGTCTCTGACATTCAGTTCAACAGTTCATGGGTTCGAGTCACATCTAAAGTATGGATGCTTGTTCGGAATCCGTTTTAAACTGTTAGTCCCGGTACAACTAATCCTCATGTGAGAAAGTGACCATTGAGCAATAAGCAGCTCAAATCACAATCTCTAGAGATAATCCGCCAAATAAAATGGAAAAAGAATCAAAAATAACCAAACGGTGGATACTTTGATTTTTGCCAAATTTGACGAACAGCTTGATGTCTTTATATTCTAATTTCAGTGTAAAATTTGTAAAAAAATGTTTTTTTAATTCACCTAGAGAGACGAAGATGCTATTTTGTTTTTCGGGGACAAATGTCGTTGATTTCCTTGTGACGAAAATACCTTGAAAAGATTATATCTTTAGTACTCAAATTAAGATAGTTGCAAAGTTATAGCCATCGGAAGTTATAAGCAAACAATAAACATACAATAAATCCTTAGATCAGCTACCTTAGAATTATACAAACAATAATGCAGTAAAAAAAAACGCTCCCGACAATCTTTTTCGTTACGAGAATTTTCATTCATTTCAATATTTTAGCTTATTCTTTTCTTTTTTTTAATGGAAAGCCTGGTTTCCCTTTTGCGTGATATCTTTGCAAACTTGATAATGAAAAATAACCATTTAATTAAGTTTTTATTGTCAAAAGGTGGGAATTGTTGACATCTGATTTCGTTTATCAAGTCATTTAATGCATGCTGAGTTTAGGCAGTTTACCTTTTGTGAAAGGACACGTTTGGCCGAGATTTAATATCCAGCCTCACATGGATTAGTTAAGGCCGCGGTGGCTTGGATAGTTAGGGCGCCCTTCTCATTATCGGAAGGTAGTGAGTTCGAATCCCGGATTAACCGAAGGTCCATCGTGTTCACTAATGGCAGTGGGGTACTTTAAAACTGGGGGTGATCGCAGTGTCCTCCAAGTGAAATGCTATCTCCGGAGGCGGCAGGCCAAGTATAGGGGGTCTTCTGCTCAGTCCCTGCTTCAAAATTGCGAAGACTCCACCCGGCTGATTCTCTCTAACTGGTAGAGCCCATCTCAGGACTAGGTACAGGGCAGCACGCAGGTGCAACAACAACATGGATTAGTTCAAATTTGAAGCTTTGTGGTGGAATGGGGCTGCATAAGTTGCTCAAATTGCATCAGCAATATAATGACAAAAGTTTTAAACCTTTTTTTTTCAAAAATTATTATTATTATTTGGCAAAATGCACGAGAAACTCAAAAAATAGAGTAAAAATAATTTTTTAAGAAATAAAATAGAAGAATCTATATTGAAGAGAAAAAACAAATTAATACTGTCTAATAACTGAAACAGCTTGTCGTGGTTAAGTTCATTATCACTATTAATTGGGTTTTCATGCGCTCTATAATTATTTTTTGCTTTTAAGAATTAATTGGACCAGAATTTATATTTTAAAGTTGTTTTCCAGTCACTATAGGCACGTGTGTTCGAGCTGAGAATTGAAGCCTGAAGACAAGGATTTTACCCATTCATCCTCCAACCTCTTGCTCAACTTGAACCGAGGGAAGAAATAATTATATATATATATATATATATATATATATATATATATATATATATATATATATATATATATATATATATATATATATATATATATATATATATATATATGTGTGTGTTAATAAAAGATAACTAATTTTCTTGCAACCTTGTAGAAAGTGCTTGTATAGCATATTTTCCTAAGCACTTAACACATGGATGGCCTTGTTCTTATCTCATCGCTCTCAATCTTAATATTCCCGCCTGTTAGGTTCTCACTGAAAAAATAAAAAACAGTATCAGTGTCTGACGTGCACTTTCAAATGCCTAGGCATCGAAAACAAACATTTTAATGCATCATTTCAATAGGTTATCAGTGAAATAGTGTGTGATCATTCTCTTTTGATTTCATCCATTGTTAAAGTTACCAGACTCTCGATAAAGTAAATTGTTTAACTATCGAAATAATAATTAAAAAATTTGATAACTAATAATCAAAATATTTTTTCACCTTATAATATAGTTGATCGATTTGTCAATAAAATTATATAAAACAAACTAATAGATAAATTTATATAAGTCTCCATCAAAACTATATATGTATATAAATAAATTCTATGTAATATTATATTGTGATGAGTATTTTTATACTATTTATTTTTCCTTTTCTACATGATGGATTTTTACAATTGTACTTCATTTTTTGAAACATTTTTACAAAATATATTTATGAAAATAAATTTTATTTTTAATTGTAAGTAAAATGTATAAAAAGATATATAAAATCTTTTGCAATTTAAATATAAAACTCACATATAAAAGACTTACTGAGAAAATTTTCTAATTTCATACACAGATTTGTAATTAGTAAAATACAATTAAGATTTGCATTAGGTTATAAGTAAACTATGATACATTTACATATATTGTCAAATAGTTAATTACATATGATATGCAGAAAAATATACATAAAATTTTCAGATTTTAATTGCACTATGCTAAAGTTTTTTTTTTAAAAAAAGAGGTAAAATGATTTAAATGGGTGTTTCCAATATATATGGGCTTATAGAATACGAAAGCATTAATGAGGAGTTATGGACTGGAATAAATTTAACTATAAATAATAGTATATATATTGATGTTAGCTTTTTTTATTGAAAAATATGAAACATGAAAGAAAATTGGAAAGACTACAGAAACAAAAGGTGTGAGAAGACTTCGCTATGTAGCTTTTGGTTATTGGTTGAGAAGTCTATACAAGAGCTCCTTTGATAAAAAAAAAATGTTTCCAATTTTGGAATTTCTTAGATATACGGAAGAATTATTCATTTTAACGTCAGTAGAATCGTGGAAGTAAGAAATCAATAAAACTGACACTTATTTACTTGACATATTCACTTAAATCAAGCCTCTTGAATTCACTTCAATGAATGAAATTTAAATGTCTGTGATACATCTTCATATGCTTGATTGTTAATGGCTGTAATTAAAAGCTTAATTAAAATGTATGCTATTAATTAATTGAAATTGATAATTTTATTCTAAACTTTTTCGAAATAATATCTCTATATTGTTTAAAAATTTTTCTAATTTTTATATTTACTTTACTTTATTATAATAATTTCTGTTAATTGCATTTAAAGGGTAACTGTATGAGACTAAAGAACTATATTTTCACGTGGAATTTTTTTGCCATAAAAAATGATCATTTGGTTTGCAAACAGTCGCCAGTTTGTGTGCAGCCTTTGACTACGTTTCATAACACATACGTATGAACAATTAAAACTTTGTTAGTAATCAGAGCCTATAGACACTTTTGCATAATTTCTTAAAAGAACCAATTCTCGATTAGTGTAGTGTTAATAAATGGAAATAATTTTAAAGTGAAATTTTAGAAACACTTTTTATCAAAATGAAATAAATCGCAGCAGTTAAATAATTGAAATTACAATTAAAGGTTATACTCCAACTTTTCTTTCATATTAATAATAAAATCATGTATTATTATATATTGTATATTAATATCATATTAATAATGTAAATATTTTTAGTATTTTTGAGAAATGCATCCTTATATTTGTTTTTATTTGAAGATTTTTTTATAAATTTCCTTTTAAATTTGACCTTTAGTTAATATTTTAAAAAAAATGTTATCTTTTATAATTAGCAATCCATATAAATCATTTTAGTCTCTGATTCACTCATTTTTAAGCCCTAAAAAATAATAAATTTTAAAAAATAAAATAAATAAATAAAAATTTTTAAATAATATATAAAATAACAAAGTAATATAATTCAATCTTATTAATCAATCAAACTCTAAACCAAAAATCAGGAGATTTGTTTTAATTCATTGATATAAACCAGAGAGTTCGGAAAAATCAGATAATCTTTTAAAATAAATAAAAAAAAAATTAAGGATATTTCAGATTTTTAATTATTTTTAAAATTGATTAAGAAATCGAAAATAGTGTCAAAATTTTTTTTTTATCTATTTGGCAAATTGTTTTCCTCATTTTTTTTTTTTTTTACAATAATGTTTCACATAAATTTTTCAGTATCAGTTCAGTTAAAAAGTATTTCCATGCCAAGGATATTTCCAGAAAACTACTGTTGCTATCTTTCTGGAATAAACAAAGATGTTTGCAAATAATAAAAGCAAGGGCAGAAACATCTACACATCCTGTAAAAGGGAATCAGTTGTCAGGTGTTTAAATAACTGTTATCGGTTTTGCAACGGAAAATTTGAAGTGTCTTTCCATGAAGCATGTCAAGGTAAAAAATAAAAAATTGCATTAGATATGCCTGACCTTGACGGAAATGTGAAAGATATATTCCCTGAATACGAGTGCCATCTCCATAACCAGACACATAAAGCCCTAACATAAATCTCATGGAACGCTGAACTTGGCTAACAAATCAGACTTTATTTTCGCGAACACGTACTTGAACATATAAATATTTTCAAACAGGTTTATTTTAAGTTAACTATACAGCTTTTTCCTTCACTTTTTTTAGACTGAAAACGCAAACATTTTGTCAGTAATCTGTTTTTGTTTGAAAGTTGAATCTGATAACTTTAAATAAATGATTATTTTTGTTATATTCATTAATGACAAGAGTTATCTTTATTAAAACTCACTTGAGGGCACATAAAATAGTGACCTTGCACCCTCTTCTAATATCTGTATCTACATCATTTACATGCTGATTAAGGATAAAAAAAAATTTTTCAGTAAAATGTTGTGAATGTAATCACGAGTATTTATAAACATTTAAAAAATTAGTTTTAAGCAAATATTATATTTTCTTTTTTATATTATAAAGACTTTATAATATAAAGAGACTTGAATATAGAAAATAGTATAGAAAGTTCTGTACTATTTCAGTATAGACTTCAGAATAGAAAATATTCAAAAACAAACTTTATTGAATATTTTCTATATTAAAGTCACACTGTAGTTTTTTTCTTAGATAAGCATGAACAAAAACGGTAAAAAATTAAATAGTTACACTAAAAATATGAGCTATTTTGTTATAGCCTTTTGCTCGACCATTTAGAAGCAATTTATCAAAAAATAAATTTAGACTATAGGTTCCCAAAGTGGTCCAGTTGGACCCCCAGGGGTCCATAGGTGACCACACGGGGGTCCACGTAGACGTGGAAAAAAAACAGGGGTTCACAAGTAGCAAGTGGGGGTCCACGAAAAATTTTCTGGTTTTCATAATAAAGAACAAAATTTTTGGCTTGGATTTACCTATCAACGTAGGCAGGTAGCATCATTCACTAGGTAGGTACTCAAAAATATTCGAGGCTCAGTTCAAACACAGAATTGAATAGAACAATAGATGATAACACAAGAGAGTGTACACCATATGTCGAGATTTGCAAAGTGCAACCATGCGCCCGCTCGTCCGGGTTCATTGATGATTTTTTTGTTAATTGTTGATTGTTTGTAATAATAAATGTTTATAATTTTGTATAACCAAAATTATTATTTTAATTATTAGGACAAAAGAAAATGTGCTACTTTTTTTCTTCTTAACACCCGCAATTTAGGATGATATTTTTTAGGAGTTTTGGGAATACAATAGAAACATAGCAACAGGGGGTCTACCGAAAAAAGTAAAACTTTGAAAGTGATCCATGAGAAAAAAAAAGTTTGGGAATCCATGATTTAGGCAAATGGAAAACTAAAGATGACGCGTAAATATTTTATTTCGACGAATTTCAAAATTTCTAAAACTATTCCATTTTTAATTAATCCAAATCAAAAAGAAATCACTAAACTTCTTCGATTAACATTCGGGAATGAAGGAGGTCATTTTGGTACTATTGTATTTAGCTGGTTTCCTTGCTCCAGAAATTACATTTCGTTCCTGGATGAAGAACAAACAAGAAAAGCATACTGGCTGTAATTCGGAATAATGTTACATACCATAGAAGAATGATAATTGCTGTAACGTTAAATGATAAACCAAGTTCCTCCTAAACTTACAATTGGATTTCCTGCCATGCATAAAATTATTCATAAGAACTGCACATGAAAAATTCTTGCCATTGGATTCTACGTAGTTGGTAACAAAAAGAGGAACATTAAGAACGCTTAAATTATTTTAAGATGACGAACATAGCTTTATTTCGCCAATTATGACTGGTGATGAAATGTATACACCATTTTGTGAAAATATGTCTTGAAAAAAAGTGATGAATGCCGTTTTTTTACTAGACATTTAGGCAGAAGACAGATTCAACCGGTGCACTAAAGCAAGTATCTAACTGACTTCATGAAGCCAATTAGAAACTTGCGGACGGAATGATCTGTTTAATTTTTAGAAGGAAAATAAACATGATTCATCTTGTGAAATGTACTCAGTAATCGTAGATGAATCAGTATTAATCGTTTGCATACTGAAAAGAAGAGAAAAAAAGTAATTAAAATTGCACATGAGTTTTGGTTTATGGTAAAAAAAAACATTTCTATTAATGCCTTCAATTTTTGTGGGTCTTAACGTATAGAAAACAAATCTGCTCTGCAACGTATAGAAAACACATAAACAACCATCGCATTTGATGTCTTCTAATGTTTTTATTATCGAAAATAAAGTATCTAATTATTACAATGCAGAAACCTAAGCAAGAGGGGGAAAAATCTTTAGTTTTTTACTTTTTTATCAAATCAATTTTCGATGTAATTGAATGGAAGCAATAGTGTAATGCTGAAGTATACATTGCAAATTATTAAAAGGAATAGAAAGCAATACCAATTGTAAAAGAAGTTTCTGTTAACAACTCCTAAAAAATTTAAAAATAAAAAGAATATTTATTTTTATAATGCACTACCAATCGCCGTAAATGCAACACCCGGAAAGAAGCATGCAAATAACAGATTTATTTACAGCATGCATTAGAGGAGATGAGATATGCAAATGATTAGAATTTCAGCGCAGACGCACATCACACGCGCACTTGTGACGCCACTTCAAAGCGCTATTTAAGGCTTGGAGATTTTGACAATTTCAAATTCGGCAACTGTGTTTTTCTTGCTTTTTTCATAAAAGAAAATAAAGATCAATAATGCCTTGAAAAAAACAGTGATCATTTTTTGATCAAGTATCCGAGTATCACAGCGGAAGGACAGTGGCCTACCGAGATTGTGGATTAACCTTCAGGGAAATCGGTAGTGGTGTTGGACAAAATACCAAATAATTGTAATTAGGATTTGTGATAGTTGGATGCAGAAGGGTGTGACGGACCGACGTCATCGATAGCATTCACCTATGGGTACCACTTCTCATGATGACACGCAAATTGTGCGTATGGCAGTGATGGATCGCTCAGCCACATCACGAATCATAGCACAGCACAGTTAGCTAGTAACGCATCATTCGACGCCGTTAACAGCAGAGTGGTTGTCCGCAAGACGTCCATTGCTTCGTCTACCTGGACACAGAACCACAGACGTCAAGAGTGCGATGAAAGAAGGATGTGGACTTCAGAATGGAATGAAATTGTCTTTACTAACGAATCGCACTTCTGTCTGGGTACCCTCCACTAGCGTGAGAAGTTGTTGCGTTTTGGAGCTTGGCTCCGTTGCAGCATTGGGGCCCCTGTCACTTTTTTTTTCTTCTTTCCAGCAAGTCCCATCTAAACTGGTAGAACCCTTCTTGGGTTAGGTACAGGGGACTTTGCTGGTGTATACTATACACCACGATGGTTGCATACCAATCTGGAGACATCGTGCAGAGAGAATGCTGAACAACTTCCGCCACACTGTTCCTGCACCGGGTATTATGGTATGGGGTGGTATTGGATATCACTCTCGCCTTCCTCTAGTACGCATTGCCGGTACTTTAACAGCCAGGGCTAAATCTCCAAGGTGTTAAAGCCATTTGTCCTTTACCTTCAGGGCTTGCTCACAGCCATATTTCAACAGGGTAATGCGCAACCACATATGGCACGCATTGTCCAAGGGTTCTTCGTCAATCGCTAGAATGAATTGCTTCCTTGGTCGGTTCTCCGGATCTATCACCGTTAAAAACATGTGGTCCATGGTTGCTCAACGATTGACCCAGATTACATCCCCAGCTGTCACACGACATCAACTTTGTCAACGTGTTAGAAGTTGCGTGGTCTGCAAGTCTTGAATCAATGCAGAGGCGTGTGGTAGCGAAGACCTTCAACAATGGCGGCTACTGATTTTTTCAGGAACCCCACTTCACAGAAGTCTATGAATTTAATCATTTGATACTTGGTCAAAATGTTATCTACAAAATAAATTTTGTTGTGATATCTCTTGTCTTTCTTGGTGTTGCAACTTGGGTGGAGAGCAGTGTTTTCACACAGAAAATATGGAAAAATTGTAAGTTTATCATTTTAATAATTTACGGTCAATGTAATTTTTATAGTAAAATAGATAATTAACAGAATTTTTATTTTTCAGTCCTTGTAGTATTCTTCAGGTGGGCCAGGGCATATTGTAATTTTAAAATCAAATTTTGTGATATAATACATATTTAAGAATAAAAGATATTTTTAAATTATTTTTAATATAATTAAACTTCTATAAATGTCCCCATGAAAATTCTCTTTAAAATTATTGCTCCGTAATTTTTAAATAATCAAATAAGGATTTAATATGCTTTTGTTTATTCTGAATCTACCATCATATAAAGATTAACAGGAGCTATAACTGTTTATAAAATTTTTTAAATAATTATTGTCAAAAAAATAAAATTTGTTTCCAGATTTTTTATACTTGGTTTTATTAATCGTTATTTTCAGTATAATTTACAGAGCCATAATATAGGTCTATTGTTTAAGGAACTTTTTAAACACTTTTCTAATTACGTTATCAATTTTTGAGACTAACTAAAAAAATTAAAAAATATCAAAAGACTTGTAAACAGTTATATATTTAATATATTGCAAAGCATTTAATTTTTTGAAACCTCAACTTCCAATTTTTTAATTTCTTTTTATAAAATTACTTAAGTGAAATATTTTACTTTTGAAAAACCCATCTCAAATAATAGAATTTAAAAAAATTAACTTTTGTTTTTTAAGGAAGCAGTCGAATTTTATGAAATAATTTATTTGAATTAATTATATTGAGTAAAGTTTAAAAACTATCATAGGTAAAAAAAAAAATATATCGCTTCAAAATATTCCATTAGCAAACAATTGTGCCTTTTTCAATCCCAAAGGAGAATGTGAATTGCTTTACAATGAAAAATATTTTTTTTTTAATTTGTCATTATTTTAATGAAAAGTCACTCAAGATATAATTTAAAAATGGTTTTGTAGTATTTGCGCGACACTTAAATTAAGTGGATGTTAACAGCTCATACAAAAGTCCTACACATGCAATTTAAAAAAGGTTTGGTGCTACTTGAGAAAAGTGGTCCTTAACAGCTTGTAAAAAATGTCTCTGACACAATTGGAAGAAGTTGGATTGGCATCTGTAACAGAAGGAAATATTAGTTTCCTTTTAATTTCTTAGTAATTATTATGCACAATTACATTGAAGCCTTTAAGATATATTGAAATGAAGCAAGGAAAATTTAACTTGTCTTTATGGATAATATCAATATAAGTGAGAATAATGATGTATTACAAAATTATTCTCTGATGAGATGTGGTTTATGCTCTATGGTTTGTGGTTTAGGAGATTGGTCTATGGTTACTTTTTGGACGCGAGCACTCATTCAGATGGGACAATTTAACGAGGACTCTAAAATTATTAGAAACAGCCATGGCAAAGATTAGAATTGAACCTAAAATCTCTCAAGCAAATGGATCGGATGGTAGTCCTTTAATTGCCGGTTGATATATAGTTTTAATACGAATATATGGTGAAGAATGTTGTGATATGTTCGTATACAATGTTTATAGAAGGCATTTGCCTGAAGAGAAACTGAACTTATTCAAGTCAATCATTTAGAACATGGGTTCCCAAACCTTTTTTTTTTCTCTCGTGGACCACTTTCAAAGTTTTACTATTTTTGGTAGACCCCCTGCTGCTACATTTCTACTGTATTCCCAAAACTCCTAAAAAATATCACCCTAAATTGGGGGTGCTAAGAAAAAAATGTAGTACATTTTCTTGTGTCCTATTTATTAACATAATACTTGTGGTTATACAAAATTGTAAACATTTATTGCAACAAATAATGAACAATGGACAAAAATACCTAAGCAGATGGAGATGCATTAATGACAGGCTCGGCATGGACATTGTAAACAAACTTAAGAGTTACTCTTCACATAATGACATTCATCTACAGTGGATTCCCTCCCATGTGGACCTCCACTTCAATGACTTGGCCGATGAAGGAGGGCTCTGCTGAAACAACTGAAAATGGTGGACTACTTACGTTTAGTGAAATTTTCTCAAAGGTCAAAGCCGAAAACAGCAAGACATGGAGAATCCCACCTACTCATGACTGGTACGAACAAAACCATCCTGTTGCTGCCCTGGAGCTGAAGGGCAATAGGAAATTGCAAACCACCATTACCAGGCTCATTACTGGACATACTCGCACCCTTACATTCGTTCAGGCTCAGAAAGTGTTTCCTGTGTGCCTCAGGTGTCATTTCCACCAAGCTTCTCCGGACCATCTGCTCTCCTGTCTGGATTTGGAGAAGAGAGATCTTTTGTAAAACCCTGCGCTGGTTCGGGACTTTCTCTGGGCGAACGATCAACTGGACTTGGTCTAGATTGTACTAGATCAAGTGGAAAAAAGAACAACAACAATGGACAAAAAAATCAACAATAAACCCTCAAATGTAAATCAACAATAAAAGACGGTCACTGTAAAAAATGTTAGCTTTTGAGGCGGTTTTACCAGAATATGGCTATTATAACACAACAGAATAGAATTATTGCAATAAAAAAATGACCGCGGAAACACCGCGCGCTTTAAATGAATCGCCGTCATCACGTAAATAAATATTTTTAAACAAAAAAGTACCTAAGTATCTAAAGTTTAATCTTCCCTGTGGCTTTTTGTTCTTTTATAGAAGTTTTGAATAATCTCTAGTATATAATTTTTACTACATAACTATCTACTACACTCAAATAGTAAAACAAATATAATATGATTGATAAATTACAATATACAACGAAAATATGAATTACAAATAGGCAGGTACTTACTTTTTCAGACACTCCAAACACTGACATCGATTCGCTTTTATGTTCAAAATCTCGGAAACAAATGAGTAACTTTTTTTTCTTGACATTCGTATTTATACTAATGTAGATTGCAAGCACAGCGCAAGTCGCATTTCATCCCTTTGCAGGTCCAAACAAGCATCCCGGACGAGCGGCACTTTGCAAGTCTCGACATGTGGTGTACACTTGTACTATTATCTATTGTTCTATTCAATTTGAACTGAATCTCGAATATTTTTAAGTACCTACCTAGTGAATGATGCTACCTGCGTACGTTGATAGGTAAATCCAAGAAAAAATTTTTGTTCTTTATTATGAAAACCAGAAAATGTTTCGTGGACCCCTACTTACAACTTATGCATCCTGTTTTCTTTTCACGTCTACGTGGACCCCGTGTGGTCTCCAATGGACTTCTGGGGGTTCTCTTGGACCACTTCAGGAACCTATGATTTAGAAGGACCCATTTAAAAATCTCATGCGATCCTATGAATATTCGAATAAGTCAATTATCACCGACTTTGAAATAACAATTATACATGTACTTCCATTATGATGACATTTTTCCTTGTCTTTAAGCGTTAATTTTCAATGAAAGATATTGAGATCTATGTTTCTGATGGCGTAACTGTAAGCACGTTAATGTTTATTAATAGGTACATTACGAGGATTAATCAATTCATATGTAAGCATTTTGATGCGTGTGTGTTGTGTGTAAACTGTAGTAAAACGAAAAAAAAGAAAAAAAAAGGAAACGATGCATTCATTGGCAGAAAAATGGTTATCTCTCAGACCTTCAGTTTGACAGACCCATGCGTTCGACTTACCATTCGGGTGTCCATTTTAAATAATAGGTCAGAGTCGACTACCACATTAAAATATTAGTTTTTAAAAAGAAATTAAAATTCATTTGCTTTTAATTAATATATAATAAGATGTTTTAAACTTATAAGTATTCTTTAAAAATGTTTTTATAGATTACTTATAAGTTTAAAACCTTGTAAAAATATTTTATATCAATACCAGAAGAATTTTTTACATTACAATAGAATGAATAACTACTTAAATATGTATTGTACCATGTACAGATTTGTTAAAAGCACTACACTGAGATGTTTTTACAAGCAAAACTACTCGGATGCCGGAAAAGTACTCTGAGGCAACTTTTAAAATGAGTATAAATTTAGATACAGTTGACAAAATGCTTATTGGTACACTTCAATTTTAGAATTTTATAGCAAAATAAAATAAGGCAACTAAGTTAAAATTGCAGAAATATATTCTATTGAGGTAAAATAATAATAAATATCAACAAAAAAAATAATCACATAAACTTTAGTTGATTAATGAATAAAGCTTTATAAAAACTGTACAAAAAGAGTGTTTGTACACTTACTTAGTGACAAATTTTAAATATAATTATTTTATAGAAATTTAATACTTTGTATGCATTCCATTGGCTTTTACAATTGCTTCAAGACGTCTTGGCATTGATTCTATTAACTTATTAGTGGTTTCTTGATATATATTTTTTTCGAACTTGGGCATCCAATAGCATCCACAAATTTTCAATTGGATTTATATCCTGGGATTGTGGTGGAGTTTCAAGGCGTCTTTGCGCACTATAAAGCAACCATGTTTTAGTAACTATCGCAGTGATAAGAAAATGTCTTTGATACCCAATTTTCTAGCACTGTTTAATAAGTTATGCCGCAACACATCAATGTAACCTAAAGATATCATTTTTGTGTCAATAAAGTGTAATTTTCCAACCCCGCCATGAGCTACACAGCCCCAAACCATCACCTTTCCACCACCATGTTTCAGGGTCTGAAGTACAATTTTACTATCAAGGGCTGCTTTATTTTTTCGCCAGATTTTTCGGATACTAGGAGTTAAAAAAATTTCAAACTTACTCTCATCTGAAAAAATAACCTTTTTCCAAAAGTCCATTGATTTGTCTTTGTATTTCATAACAAATTCTAGATGCTTTTCTCTATTAACTTCAGAGATCATTGGTTTTTTTCTAGGAATTCTGCCCTTTAAACCAGCACTATGTAACACATTTCTTATTCTTTGAGCGGTCACTCTAATGTTAGAAGATGTCAGGAGTTCATCTGCAGAAATTTGTGGTTTTCTAATAGCTGCTTTAACAATACTTCGTTTATTTCTTGAAGTTATTTTACTCGGGCCACCTGGCCTGCGTTCATTATCAACGCGTCCAGTATTTTTATATTTTCTTACGATATAACCAATAGTTGTAAAGGGTAACTTAACCATCTTTTGAATTTCGCGAAAATATTTTCCACTTTTATTAAGGTTAACAATATGAGTTCTCAAGTCTAAAGAGACTTCTTTTGATTTCGTGGCCATTTCTCAAATTTTCTCTACGAGTGACCTTCACTGTTAAAAAAGATAATCTTCAATGTGTTTAATAAATACAAACTATCCAAAAAATTAACTATCATGTGAAAAATTGCATGAAATGATAGTAATACTTACTGGAGATATAGGTGTACAAATATACTTTTTGCAAGAAAACATTCCAAGTTTGTAAGATTTAGGTTTTATTTTCAATTATTTCAAAATATTTTTTTCGTTTGCTTAGAAATTAACAACAAACTCACGTTCACACATTGCAAGGAATAAAATAGCTGCTTATATTTTTCTAAATTTTAAAAAAAAGTGGTGTACAAATAATCATTTTGCCTACTGTATGTGATAAAGATAGGAAAGATTTTGTAATTAGAATAGAATTTTCATCACAAGCACATTGAATCAAAGAATAAATAAAATTATAATTTTCTTCACATCATTTAAGCTCTGAAAAAATACGTAGTTTTAAACAATATAAGTTACACGTAATATTTGCTATCTACAAAGGCAACATTTTAAAATATATTGTGTAGTTAGTTATTGAACAATTTGCATTTGTTATTAGTTACATAAATCATATTTTCTTTAAAGATGTTGATATCAGAATGTTGAAAAATATTTGATTTACAAATAAATTCTTTTTATTATTTTTTCTATTGAAGTTTCTCACTTATATTTTTGCCAACATATTTTCATTAAATTTCCAAATGTTTTATTTCTAGTGGCAGGGCAAACACATGGAATAACACAAATACACAAAAGTAGATGTTGGATTTAATATCAATTTTTTAAAGTGTTGGAAAATTTCATAGCTCATGAAAACATTTTATACATCTAGACACACACACACACACAAACATTTGTTTTAAATATATGAATTTGGATGAGAATTCAAATATTTATATTTTACAGATATTTATAACAGCATGTCTGAATTTTTGTCTATTTTTCATTGACATTCTTAATGTGTTCTGTGCTGTAGTTTTTTTTTGAAGTTTCTTCTATTTTTATTTGCATATTTTGGATGAATTTTTTAATTTTGCATGAGAATCTACTAAATTTCCTTGAATGAACTCCTTAGAAAACAAAAACAAATTTGTTCTTAAATACACAAGTGAAATGTTTCAATATTTAAAATTTATAATAAATCAGATCAAAGAGCTAATTATTTCCATATTATTTACAATAAAATTTGGCAAGTCTAATACATAAACATTCTTCTTACCTTATACTTGAATAAAATGCAATGTTAAAGAATAATCATGCTTGTCACAATTTCTTACTATCTACCTTAAATTTCAAAGTACTCAAATAAAATGAGATTAGTAGTTTAAATAAGATGCTTTAAACAAATATATTTCAGTTTGTACCACATTCTTCTTTCACTTACAAAATAATTTAATACATATGCACTTTTAAGACAGGATGTGTAACTTTAGGTTTAGTTTGTACATTGCAAAATGGATGGATGCAATAGCCATGAATAGCTGTTGTAAGAATTTTGTATAACCATTCATGCTTTCGCAAAGAGCTATCAAAAAATGTTGGGCCAGTAAGACAAATGAACTAATCTGGGAAAATGAAGAAACACATAAATATATCTGAAAGGCAAGAGCCATCTTGTATTCTTTAGTGCAAACCTTGCACTTTAAACTATGAAAAGCAGGATCTTATTAGGTAATGGTGAGACCTTTTGATTTGACTTAAAAAATTTTTAACATAAAAAAGTAAATCAAGAAAGTACACTGAAATATAATTTACTGCTGGACACATCTATGGTGACCTTGAGATTGTTGCAATCACAATACATCCTTCCAGGGCTCAGTCACTGATTAACATACATGTGAATAAAGGAATAAAATATACATATAGCCAATGTCACAACTGTTGTAATTTTAAGACATGAAATATATTATTTTGAAAAATATTTGACTTCATTTCAATAGTTTGCTCTCATATTTAAATGAATAGAAATTATTTGATAAACATTTGATATTTTTAATTTAATTAGATTTTACTTAATACATTTTTGATTTCTGCAAAGTTATGCTTAGAATTTAATTTCTTTTGATTTTATTTATTTTACTAAATTGATAAAAATATACATGAAAATAACAAATTTGAATGACACATGAATTGAAATAATAAATTTGAATGAATTTTTAAAATATGATTATTGATTCTGAGTTAATTTTTTCCATTACAAAATATATAAAATTAACAAACTACATAAAATATATGAAATTTTCAATTCAATTAGATACAAATGAAGTCACACACAAACAGAATTCATACTCCTATTCATATATTCTATGATCAAAAACAAATAGTTTCTATTTGGTCCAAATATATATATATATATATATATATATATATATATATATATATATATATATATATATATATATATATATATATATATTTGAAAGTGGTATTACATGGTGTCAATATCACATTAAAATCATAAGTAGTTTTTTCTTATTTATTTAATTATGATTAAAGAATAATAGGTATATATCTATTATTCATCCCCATTTTTCTTACAAAGTAAGTTGAATTTTGCAAAATTCATACTGTAACACTCCAGATTATATTGTCTACCTTTAACAGATGTGTTTATTCAGTTTTCCGATATTCAGTTATCAATAATATACTTCGGCAGGAGCATTAAGTAATTTAGTGTGAGAATGTTAAAGAAATGTTTCCTGCATTAAAGGTACATCAATTAGCTTTTGGTCACATGGACAACATGTTTATAAATTTAACATCCATAGTCTCAGAAAACTTATAAATATATAAGAAAACTTACACGCAAATTATCTTCTTAAAGAGACAACTTTATAAAAAAATCACTTAATATATATATTTCCAACAAAAATATGATATTGCTAAACTTATACCTAGTTGACCACATTAGAATAAATTTTTAAGTAACATAGTTGTCCTAATACATCAACTGAAACAATTTCATGAAAATTACTAAAATCAATATCTTGATTTTTTATAATTTTATGAAAGTGCTTAAAATGTAATAAATTTAAGTTTAAGAAAAATTACATATATTTATGATACTAAAATATGAACAATTTAAATTGCACAAAGGATTATTATAGTCTATTTTTCATATTTACAACATGTTCTTCTCAGTAAGATTTGACTAAAAAACTAAGCTCAGTTGCATGATAACCAATATGGGCATCAAGACTTGTATGTTTTCAAGACAGAAGGACAAGGAGTGCAGAGCATGTCATTCAGGTTGCCAGCCTAATGTGAAATCCCCTGTTTAGTTACCAAGCATGCTTGGTACTCAGTTTTCTTGAACAAATGAAGGGATGAAAGGCTGAGTCTGCATTGCCCAACCTGAGTACCGAATCTTGAAGCTGTGCCTTGGGAGTGCACAGCGCTATCACTACGCCAAGAAGTTTCATAAGACTAGACAGAGAGAATTTTTTGTTTGTCATAAGAGAGAAAACTAAAAATTTTTCAAGTATTTAGCTTAATAAGTGTAATATCTATCTTCTGTACTTAAACAATGACTCAAACTATAGAAAATGGTAATTTTAAAAGTATAAGATACCGGGCATATCCCTGGCTGTTGATCTACAAAACTCAAAGAATGGTTCAAGAATAAATAAGGGAGTTCTCAATGAATTTACAGTTCCCCGCATGTCAGTGGACTAATTAATGTGTCAGCAAGAGATAACTAAGGAAATTTCCAAGCATACATATTGATAAATATTAGTCTTATAATACTAAAATGCAAGTTTGAATAGAAAATTTTGAAAGAAAAATTTAATTTAAACTCTAGTCTTTATTTATAAAAGAAGTACATGAACAAGTATAAATTTTACGATAATAATGGTCATATGTGTGTGAATAGTAATAAAAGCATTAAATATGAAAAAAACAACAACTTAGGAAACATTAATAACTTGGATTCAGTTTTGAAGCTTGTCTGTTTTACATAATATTATGAACAAAATATGAAGTTACTCCAGTACTCATCAAAATTTTAAGGCAGTACTTAAATATTATTTAAGATATCTTGGGATTTCTGCGTAGTTAGAAAAACATTTAAGAAAGTCATTGTGCTTCATTTTTACATTTAAAACCTAAAGGAAAAACTATGGGTAATAACAATTTATTTACAAATAATTACACTTCAATGGAAAATAACTTATAATTTCAAATATTTATAAAATAATCTATTCTGTAGCGAGAATATTGGTAGTCTCATCAACAGTGTTCATAGGTAACGTTGACTTTACAGTATAATCTAATTTACAGGAAACAACGTGCAATGAAGGAAGTACATGGGAGCCACAAGTGCATTTGGATCCACCGACAAAGTCAAATGAACCAATTCTACAATTACAAGTAGGACAAAACAATTTCCCTTTCATCCAGTTACCATCATCAAGTTGATTTTTTACCCACATAGGTATAAGTTCTTCCCTTAAGTACCAAACATTAGATCTGGGATTGCAACTTTGATTATCATTTGTAATTGGAAATAATGGTTGATTGTGACAATTTGATATCTGTTCTTCACAGAAAAGCAAATGTCTGCATTTTCTACATTTGAAAGTGTTAGAATTCCCATGATCAATCATATTTTGCATATATGATGGATTAAATGAAACCACTACGGTGCAAAAATGTATTAGTTCTCAATGTTTGTAAATAATAGCTGAAATTGAGACATTACAATTACAGTTACAACTTAGATATACAAAAGTCAATAAATATTTGTTTAATATTTCATAAAGATTACTTCTACTGAATCAAAATTTGAAAAATTAAGTTTATGAGTTTTATTTTCAGAATTAACTACGCAAATATTTTTTTTTACTTCTTTATTTCGACCGATGTATTTATTTGAATTGAAAAATATACACTAAAAAAATTATACGAGAAACACATTCATCGTCAGTGTCGCCATCTAGTGAAGTATTTAAATTACACAAGAAGTTCTTAAAGATGCAAAATATTTAATCATAGTTTGTGGCTCCATCTATTAATTTATTAAAAGTAAATATTTCTTAAGTTTCATTAGCAATATTATTTTTTAAAGAAATGATTATTTAAACCACTGAAATTAAAAGTAGAAATATTATCAAATTGAAGAAACTGATTTAAGGAAAGAAAATATCAACAATATCATTATTTTTAAATAACATTATTAGACATTTTAAAGAATGAAAAATAAACATTTTAAGCAGTATTCATCGTCACAATTTTCTGATCGATCAATTTAAATTCAAAATTAGTTTAAAATTAAAATGTAGTGAGAATGATAAAAATGCACATTTTTATAACATTAAAAAATTATTGAATAATTTTGAAAAACTTTTCTTGGAATTCTAACCAAGTAATTTTTTTTATTAAAAAATATTATTTATTTAAAAGAAAATATTTGGATTAATGAGAAAGTGATATATTAATTGATTATCAGTCATTTTACTATCCAAAATCACAGAAATCAATTGACAGATGGAACTGCTACTAAATTAAGTTTTATCGATTTATTATCAGAAACAAGCCCTTCTGTAATCCTAAATTTTTCACTTATGTAAAAATAAGGACAAAAATCCCTTTCTTACAACGATGCATGATGTTTAAAAATTATTTTATAAAAAGCTATATGAAAATCTCCTGTAATAAATTTTTTTCAGAGCATTTTGCCCGTTGCTTCTATAATTATAACTGAATAAAATATATTCCCGAAAAAAAATGGCGGATTGTTCTAAATTGCGAAATACGTAAATTTTGAAATCTGTTTATTTTGTCATTATTTAATGTTTTCTTCAATACATTTTCTCTTTCTTTCGTACTGAAATTATCATCTGATTTTAACTTAGTATTTGATTGACTAAGATGGATTATTTTTGACAATTTCTTTTCAAATATAAATATACACTTACCCAGCAAACACAAAGCTGCCGGGCATCCATCGGGCCGCTGCTGTCAGCCGTCTTGGCCAGCAGCGGCCCGCCGCTATTTGGCCTCGTCGGCTCCGTCAATAAAGTGGTCGTCGTCATTGCTGCTGGGCCGGCAGTACGGTCCGCTGTTGGCCCAACGCCGGGTGGCCATCAATGCCATATTGGCCGCATGTGGCCCATCTAATTGCCAGTACGTGCCCATATACGGTTATCCATCGGCCCTTTGCCGTTTGGCCGACGATAGCCGCTTTCACCGACGTAGGGCTGGTTATGGTTATTTATTTCTATAAATATTGAATTCATTTTTATGTTAATATTGTATATATTGTTAAAGTTAATATGGAAGTATTGGAAATCCATCAAATTAATACTGAATATATTTTTGTGATTCTAAAAGACAATTGTTATCCATGTAATTGTCAAATATCATTCAGTGCATTTTTAGTTTTTAATTATATAAAGATTAAAAAAATATGAACTACTAACTCATATTTTAAATCATTTTTTTGACAATGCTATTTAAATTTTATAGTTTTATTTTAATAATCTAAATTTTATTTAAATAACTTTTATATTCTGTTTTTAAAATATTTTGTTATTACAGAATTTCATTATTTTAATTTAAAAAAATCTTGTGTAAGCAAGTGTCAATTTATTGCTAAAACTGAACTTGAAGGTATAAAAGAATTCCAGTTGTTTTATGATAATTTAATAGAATTATTTTAAAGCACACACACATATATATTTTCTTTGTATATAAATTAATATTTCATTTTCCAAATGTTTAACTCCATGCAACAAGATGTTGAGAAAAATGATAAAAAGTATAAAGATTAACATTTTTTATTACTTATAAAAATTAACAAAACAAAAGCCATAATTAAGTGAAATGTCTCCAAGCAACAAGATGTTGAGAAAAATGATACAAAAGAATACAGATTAAGATTTTTTATTACTTATAAAAATTAACACAACAAAAGCCATATATAAGTGAAATGTCTAAATATTAATGGAATTAACATTTTTTATTTATGATAATACTGAAAATAAAAAAAGTATCTATTTTTATTTACATTTGAAAATAATTTTTGCAAAATTTTTTTTTAACATTTTTAATTTACAAGTTTTTATTTTTATTTTTGTGGTCCACCTTCCGAATTAGTACTCTGGAACAAATTTCTCCTTTTGTGAAGATTTTCACTTTGTTGTAATACTCTGAAAATAAATTTAAAAAAACAGATTGTTAAACTGATTCAATTTAATTACAAAAATAGAAACAGCAGGATGTTAATAACAGCCCAGGTAAAAAACAGAAAAAAATTGAGTTGATATGTTTATATAAATCAGGTGAAACTTCATGCATAACACTTATTTTCACATATTTAGGTATTATTTCACAGTATTAATTATTTGAATAAGGAGAATCCAACATAACTATTTTTAAACTTACAATATTTTACAGTCAAAGCAAAACAAGCCAAGCACTTGAATAGGTTGTGAATGCCTATAATAGTGTCAATTTTCATTCAGAATTAATAACTCATAAAAAAGATTACTAATACAATTCTTTTATGATGGAATCTTTTACTTAATTTTAGTTTTATCTCTTTTAAAAAGGGGGAATGGTAATTTGTAATATTATGTCCACAATGAGCATGCTTGGGAACTAACTGGGTGTTTTACGTTATGCTGAGCACCAAATCGGGACATGTGCTTCGCAGCCCAGGGGCTCTCGGTCAGGAAAACAGGCACAGTAGGGCCTTGGCCCACATGGTCTGTCGTGCCCAAGTTTAGTTTTAGTTTATATTCATATTGATATTTCAATATATATGTATACATACACATTATAATAAATAACACTAAGTAACAAATGAAAAATCAACATTCATCAATTCTGACAATTCTTTCATTAAAAATAGAGACAAATAATTGGGTTAAATGAAAACAATTTCAGTTGAATGACTTAATAGAAATTCTAAACATCTGACTTCAAAAATTCAATGTAATGTTTTAAACAGAATTTTACATTTTCAAGGTTATAATAATAGAATGTAATTAATTTATAGCATACACTTTGTATTTCATGCTTTAAAAAAATCATATTGAACTAATAAAAAATGGTTAATAAAATATTCATCAATGATTTTAAAATTATTTTTTACACATAACTACAATTACAGATAAGTAAAGTTTATAAAATCATAGTAATTAAAATAAATATTGATGAATTTTAAAACATATTGACAATCTCGAATTATTTATACAATATTCTATGCAAAATCTTATTAACATGGAATTTAGTTTTTTATTTTTATTTTTTACACTACCTGTGATTACAGATTAATGGAAAAAATTACGTCAATCAATGCAAAAGATTTACAAATTTTGAATACATGCATTCTAATTATTGCAACGTAAATTTACATCACAAGTAATTATCCTAATCATGACTTATTTAGAAGTAAAAATGTTTTACATAACTTTATAATTCTTATTTTACACAAAGTATTAAATTTATATTTAATCCAATATTATTAGAAAATAAGTTATTGATTCTGGACTATAGTTTAAATAGGTACACTTTACATTGGAGTGGGGAGATGTTAGAAACACAATCTTCAAAGCTAATGTATAAAATGAAATATTAGCAAAATAGCCATCAATAATAAATATAAGCAATAATTTGTTACTTTACTTAAGAAATATTACCTATATTTACTTGCTAATAGTATTTATAATTACAATTATTTGTTAATACAAATAATTAAAAAAATTGTAACACAAGGAAATAAATTATCTGGCTTGTAATTACCAATGATACTGAAAAATATTAAGGAAAATTTTGTATTTATGGTTAGATGTGGTCATTGATCGAGACTACATATAAGCATAAAATACCTATTAAAATAGATACTGTTCATCATAATTATATCACGTAACAGATGTGAATTATTAAATATGAAAATGAAATGAATAAAATAAACTCATTTTTTTATTCTTACATATTTTAAGAAAACTGCTTAAAATTAAAAAAATAATCTTAATTTTAAGAAAAGTAAAATGAATAAATAAGTGTGATTTTACATTCGAGGCTTACAGTATAAATGTATATCAAAACTAAACAAAACATTACAAAGATTTACTTATTTATTAAATGTTTCCTGTATATTCTTATTAGCATTTATTTAAAAAATATTTTCTAAAACGAGTTAAAGTAAAACTATATTTGTCAACACAATATTACAACATATATTTATTTTAAATTTTTACAACTGATTAATTTGCATAGTCAGAACTACTCAATTTGTAAATTAAATTTCCCAAGTTACAAAAAAATTTCTTATGGAAAAAAACTCATTTCACTTTGAGTAAAAATATAAAGGAAGCACTTAAAAGATTTCAGAAATTTATACACTGTTCTTAATTTAATGATTAAAAAAAGGTCAGAAATATATCAAAATTTATTATACATTTAAATATTTTAGATACATATTACTCTTCTAACATTGGTATTACTCACTTATTGCTATTATTCATATCCAAAAAGAGACTTGTTTTTGTATGTAGATCATTATAATAGCAGCATTTTAAAGGAACTGGTTTCGCAACTTCTGCAGCATGACATATGAGTAGATAGTTCTGTAAATAAAAAAATATCTATTAGTTCCAAATGAAAGTTAATTTGACACAAAAGGTCTTATGCCTTTATATATGCAGAAGATAAAATATGCTCAATCGGGCTATGTTGGTTATAGAGGAAAAGGAAAATGTCTTAAAACTTAAAATTGATTAACTACACGAGAATATATATAATAAGGTCACTTTCCAGTATAATATATTTATTTATACCAAACGTTATTGATAAAAAAATTTTCTATAACAAATTTAAGTTTTGCAAGAAGCCAGAAAAAGGATAAAATGCATAAATAAAGAAGACCTAACTATTTCCTTTATGTAATTTGTCAATATTATTTTTTTCTAAATTTAGATTTCATGATTATTTGCAATCCGTCAACAGCTGATTCAACATGTAGAACAGCTGTAAAACAACACTTCCAACATGTTAATGAATGAAGTATCAATTTTTAAAATATTAAAAATGCTTAAGTGATAAATAAGTTTAAACTTAAATTGTTTTCTCTAATAAAATTAAGAAATATTCTCTTCTCTAATAAAATGATTAAATTATTCTCAAGGTGAATATCACAAAACTTTGCCTCTTTGATAACAAGTGGTGTTTTCTTCGACCAATATCTGAGCTTTAAGTTTAATCGTTTTATGTTATAAATTACAATAAGAAAAACAACAAACAAAATAATGTCAACTATCAAAAATAACTTTAACCCCTGTATTTTCTGTAAAATACTCAAATAAAACTCACAACAAAAGAGATATCGTGCAATTAAAAACAATTAATAAATTTAGCAATATATATACAGGGTTAGCAAGAAATAAGTTTCCCACTTCAGAGGGCTGTAGAATACGTTCTATTTGTCTAAATGAGATAAAATTTGAACTACAGATAATTCAAATGATGCGCTTGACATTTATTAAAAAAATAGTATAAAATTTCGCCGATAGATGGCGCAGTAATACACATAAAACATTTGATATGCTTTATAAATGTTAAATAATAATAATAAAGTAGCATTACAACTGTTCAATATGCCCCCCTTCATTTTCAACAATGTGCTCTAATCGCAGTGAGTAGAAGACTGGATTGGCTTTCGTCCTCTACAGGGAAGAATTGCAAGTTGTCCAGTTCATTCAAATTTCTGCATCATCTTGCGTAACGCACATGGAGACATTAGACCTCTTCGTATCTGCTTCATACGGCGAAATTCTTTTACAGCTTCAACGGAGTTCTGCTGGTTCTGGTAGAACAATTTTACAAGTAGCGCTTTTTCTTGCAAAGAAGGCATGATGTGCAGAGAAGTAACTAATGCTCGTTCAGAATCCGCCTTCTTTTTACCCAAAGATAATGCTAATAGGCATGCGCTGTAAAGCAAATGACTTTTCATATTTTCAATATATGCAAATAAGTACCATTAGTATTACAGCGCCATCTATCGGCGAAATTTTGTACTAATTTTTAATAAATGTCAAGCGCATCATTTGAATTATCTGTAGTTCAAATTTCATCTCATTTGGAAAAATAGAACGTATTCTACAGCCCTCTGAAGTGGGAAACTTATTTCTTGCTAACCCTGTAATATATATATATATATATATATATATATATATATATATATATATATATATATATATATATATATATATATATATATATATATATATATATATATATATATATGTACATGTTTGGAAGATTAACCTAATTATGCTTACTATATTAAAACAATAAAATAAACATGCAGTTTACAAATGCAATATTTTAAACATTATTTGTTATTATTTTGAAATTGTATAGTGAATTTCAAAATTAGAAGTATCTCTGAAACTATTTCTCTTATACTCATTTTACTGGCATATTTTACTAATTTACTTTGTTTAAAATTATGTTTAAGTTCTTTATTTAAGTTCAATTTTTTAAAGAGAAATATCAAAAGTAAATTAAAATAATTCTGACATTATATCTAGGACAATATTGTCATCATAATCACACTTTGTAAATCAGTAAAGGAAAAAAATATGTATGTTAATGTGTATGTATATACATATAAGATTAAATATATCATTTACCCATTATCCGGTTGACTATTTACTATAACAATAAAACCATTTACGTTACTAAAAAAGAATCAAGTAATCAAAGTGTCAAATGTTTGAAAATTTTAATCACTTTCTCTAAAATGTTAAGGGAGAAATACTCTAGTTAACTTATATTTTCATTAAAACAGATTGTTTGAAATTTTTGTTATTTCATACTTCAATTTTTCAGTCATAAATAAAAACATAAAATGTGAGTTTAAATATAATTAAATATGTAAACACAAGCGTAACTACGAAGCTGCTGCATCTGACAGCATTCTTTACACTGAAATACTTAACATATTGCACAAGTAATTTAAATATGATAATATAGAATTGTTCTATATGAGCATTTTTCAAATACTTGAACATTAACTTTTCAACAGATCAGATGTTTTTTTAATTTGTGGCAATTAATCTGTCAAATTCCTACAGAAATTGTAAAATTTATTATTTTTAGTATTATATTTTCAAGTTTATACAATTTTTTGGTTTTAGATACAAAAATATTTTGTTAAGAAATCCACAGTAATTTTAATGGTTGACACAGAGTTATACATAAAAACCATGTTATAAGTGCAATAAAATATTTTGTAATGTTTATGCATTGTAAAGTTTTTCATTCCTTAAAACAGATGTTTGAGAAGCATAAAATTAATGTCGAAATTCCCTAATATCTAAAGAAATAGCCCATGAATATACAAACGAATGGTTTTTTTCAGTAGCATATAACATTTCAAGACTAACTATTTTATTTATTTTAATATAAAAAATATATTTTAGGAAAAAATGTGTTTTCGTACAGTGCGCTTATATGGTATTTGTGATTTATGATTCCCGCTTACATTGATGACAAAATTCCCTAATATCTTAAGAAATACCCAATGCATACACAAACGAAAGGTTTCTTTCTATAGAATATAACATTAAAAGACTAACTGTTGTATTTATTGTATTATAAAAAATATATTTTAAGAGAAAAATGTGTTTTTAAATAGGGTGATTATATGAAATGTGGGACTTCTGATTCCCGCTTACATTGATGTCAAAATTCCCTAATATCTTAAGAAATACCATATGTATTTACAAACGAATGTTTTCTTTCAATAGTATATAACATTGCAAGACTAACTGTTGTATTTATTGTATTATAAAAAATATATTTTAAGAGAAAAATGTGTTTTCAAATAGTGTGTTTATATGGTATGTGGGACTTCTGATTCCCGTTTACATTAATGTCAAAATTCCCTAATATTTTAAGAAATACCCCATGTATTAACAAACAAATGATTTCTTTCAATAGTATATAATATTACAAGACTAACTATTGTATTTATTGTATTATAAAAAATATATTTTAAGAGAAAAATTTATTTTCGTATAGTGAGGTTATATGGTATGTATTATTTCTGATTCCCGCTTACATTGATGTAAAAATTCCCTTATATCTTAAGAAATACTCCATGTTTACACAAACGAATGGTTTCTTTGAGTAGCATAAAATATTGCAAGTCTAACAGTTGTATTTATTTTATTATAAATAATAAATTTTAAGAGAAAAAGTGTTTTTGCACAGTGCGCTTATATGGTATGAGTGATTTCTGATTCCCGCTTACATTGATGTAAAAATTCCCTAATATCTTAAGGAATACCCCTTGTATACACAAACGAGAGATTTCTTTCTGTTGCATATAACATTTTAAGACTAACTGTTGTATTTATTTTATTATAAAAAATATATTTTCAGAGAAAAATGTGTTTTCGTATAGTGCGCTTATATATATTTGTAATTTCTGATTACCACTTACTTTGATGTCAAAATTCCCTAATATCTTGAGAAATACAAACTATATACACACACGAATGATTTACTTCTGTAGAATGTAGCATTGCAAAACTAACTGTATATTTACTGTGTTATAAAAAATAATTTTAAGAGAAAAATATGTTTTCGTATAATGCGGTTATATTGTGTGTCTGACTTCTTATTCAGGCATACATTGATGTAAAATTCCCTAATATCTTAAGAAATTCCCCATGTATATACATACGAATGGTTTTTTTCATTTGCATGTAACACTACAAGACTAACTGTTGTATTTATTTTATTATAAAAATATATTTTAGGAGAAAAATGTGTTTTCGTATAGTGCGCTTACATGTATGTGTGATTTCTTATTCCCGCATACTTTGATGTCAAAATTCCCTTATATCTTAAGAAATACCCCATGTATACACAAACGAATGTTTTCTTTCAATGGTATATAACATTGCGAGACTAATTGTTGTATTTATTGTAAATTAAAAAATATATTTCAAGAGAAAAATGTGTTTTTAAATAGTGTGTTTATATGGTATGTGGGACTTCTGATTCCCGCTTACATTGATAGCAAAATTACCTAATATCTAAAGAAATACACCGTGTATAGACAAACGAATGGTTTCTTTCAGCAGAATATAACATTGGAAGACTAACTATTTTATATATTTTATTATAAAAAATATATTTTACGAGAAAATGTGTTTTCGTACAGTTTGCTTATATGGTATGTGTGATTTCTGATTCCCGCTTACATTGATGTCAAAATTCTCTAATATCTTAAGAAACACCCCATGTATACACAAACGAATGGTTTCTTTCACTAGTATATAACATTGCAAGACTAACTGTTTTATTTGTTGTATTATAAAAAATATATTTTAAGAGAAAAATTTGTTTTCATATAGTGCGGTTATAAAGTTTCTGTGATTTCTGATTCCCGCTTACATTGATGTAAAAATTCCCTAATATCTTAAGGAATACCCCTTGTATACACTGTAATGTCTCACCATCGGCACTTTCGATTTTAAGATCCTATGTTTTTTTTGTGTGTTTTGTTTTGATTTTCAGAGAGACTCTCATTGTACGCGAAGCAGGCGAGAGAGATTGTCGCGAACCCATACATGGCTCCTTGTAAATTTTGTTCATTTTTTAATTAAATGTGTATGTTTCAAAATTGGAGTCATTTATTTGTTTGTTTGTTTCATAACAAACTTATGTTTTTGGTGGCAGCGGTTTGATGCTTTTTTAATGCTTTGCATTAGCATCCATTATGGAAATTAATTATGTGCACTATATTGGATTACGTGCCGCAATGTTGGAATACAGGTAGGCCATTTTGATCAATCTTTCTCTGGCTACTATTGAAAATAAATAGTTTGGAATGTTATATAAATTGATAGAATATTTAGTTTCAATCTTATTTACGTGGTTTTCATGTTATATCAATTAACTTTGTTTATAAGTTTGTAAATGGTGTATTCCATATTACAAAGCTAATTTCTGTATTTCGTGTATTCGAATTTACAGTGTTCATGCTATATCAATTAATTTTGCTTATAAGTTTGTAAATGGTGTATTCCATGTTACAAAGCTAATTTCTGTATTTCGTGTATTCGAATTTACAGTGTAATATTTTTTATAAGAAAAGTGTATCTTATTATAAATTTGCATTTCATAATTTTTATGTGGTTGATGTATTTCAATTCACGTAGGAATATGTTAAAATAACTATGTTGTTATAGATTAATGTGTAAAATCGAAAGTACACTTATATTTATAATTTTTTGAATGTTTCACTGAAAGTAGATTTTATGAAAGTAATATATACTTTAGAAAGGTTTTGATTTCGTTATGTGAAAACGAAAGTACATGATTACAAATAGATTTGAATTTAAAGTAATGTGAGATTTATTTATATGTTTTTGATTTTTGTTTGTAAAGTATCAAACTGATTCATTTGGTATTTAAAAACGCATATGTTTATTTTCATTGATAAAGATTTGAAAAGATATTTTCTTACTGTTTAAAATATCGTACGTTATTATCATTTTCATGTCGTGTATGATTAACTAACTAAGTTTATTGATTTAAAATCGAAAGCTGATTTCTGGTTTAGATTAGTTAAAGCTTTTAATTTATATTGTTGTTAAGAATTGTAGTGTTTTATATTTTGAATTAAATAAGGATTCAAAAATATGTATAATTTCATTTTCTGATTTAATATAGTAGTATTTGTATAAGAATCTGATTTTATAAAATTTATACATTTTTGATTAATAATTCAATTTATCTGAGTATCAAGTATTAGCTTGGTGATAAAAAAACTTGAAATCGAGAGTAGAAGATTTAATATTAAACTTGTTCTTCTTTTCAAAATATATGATTTGCTGTTTATACACTATTTGTTGTATTACAATATAGTTTGTTTTCGTTTAAATTTTTAAATGTTATGGATATGTTTCATATTAGTAGAGTGTGTTAAATAATTTCAATAGTTATTTACGAAATTTTGTATAAAGGTGGGTGTAGTCTGTTTTTCCTCTCATTATTGCATCTCTTCTGAGATAAAGCGTTAATAAATAAAATGGCTTTTTTAGCACGGGGGAAAAAGGGAGATTTAGTAGAAGTAGCTGAAGAGTTAGGGGAAATGGTTCCAGATTCTTTTAAAATCCCAGATATTAAAAAATTAATTTTAACTAGTAAAAACTTTAACGAGGAAGAAGTAAAATGTATATTAGATAGGGTAATCGAGGAAAGAGTTAAAAAGGAACAGGAAGAAAAAGAGGAAAGAGTTAGGCGAGAAATACTAGAAAAAGAGGAAAGAATTAGGCTAGAAGAAATAGAAAAAGAGGAAAGAATTAGACGTGAAGAAATAGAAAAAGAAGAAAGAATTAGACGTGAAGAAAGAGAACATATTTTAGTAATGAAACGTCTAGAAATCTCTTCAAATGCTGCAATTTCGAACACAGAATCAGTTACAAATAGGACTGAACATGCTCAAAAAATTCAATTAATGCAAATAACGCCAAAATTCGATGAAAGGAAAGATGAGATGAGTTTATACTTAATAAATTTTGAGCGTAGAGCAGAAATGGCTCATATTCCAAAAAACGAATGGGTAGTTTATCTTGTAAGTGCTTTACCTTCAGAGATATCTAACATGTTAGCTAGAGAACCTCCAGAAAGGGCTGATGATTACGATTACGTGAAGGAAATTATTCTTAAACGATTCAAGTTAAATAGCGAAAAGGCATTCATAGAATTAAAGAACACTTTAATAAAGAAGCCTGTACTTTACAGTCCAGACTTTCAAAAACAATTTATCATTCAATGTGATGCCTCAAACTTAGGAATAGGTGTAGTTTTATCTCAGAGAGATCAAAATGAAAATAAACACCCTATCCTATTTCTGAGTAAAAAATTTTCAAAATCTGAGAAAAATTATAGCACTATAGAAAAGGAATGTGCAGCAATAATTTTTGCTGTTACTAAATTAAAATATTATTTAGATGGTCAGTATAAATTTATTATCGAAACTGATCATAACCCTTTAGTTTGGTTAAAACATCATACAGGATCTAATCCCAGACTTTTAAGGTGGGCTTTGGTACTTCAAAGCCTAAATTTTGATATTGTTCACAGAAAGGGCAAATTACATCAGAATGCCGATAGTCTCAGTAGAATGCTGAATAACCAAACTTAATTATTTTCTTTTTTCTCAGATATTCAATTAAAATGTTTTTTTTTAATACAAATTTCAATTGTTGTTACATGTGTACATAATAAAAAAAATGTTTTTTATAGTAAAAATGTGTCTATTTGTAAGTTTAGTTAAGGTTGAAAATTCTGTTGTGTTAGATAATTATTTTGTGCTATTTTGATATAATTTTATTTTATATTTAATATTATATAATTCCATATAATTTTGTGTTTCAGCCAGAGTCCGATTGATCAGGGCTATCTGTAATACTAAATTTTGCTCTTTGTTGTTTGTGTGTGTTTTTTTCTTTTTTATTTGCAGGTTGATTTCCTTAGAATGAGAAAAAGAAAAAAAAAAAACAAAACTCCGGGGAAGGAAGGAATAATTTAGTCTGTAATGTCTCACCATCGGCACTTTCGATTTTAAGATCCTATGTTTTTTTTGTGTGTTTTGTTTTGATTTTCAGAGAGACTCTCATTGTACGCGAAGCAGGCGAGAGAGATTGTAGCGAACCCATACATGGCTCCTTGTAAATTTTGTTCATTTTTTAATTAAATGTGTATGTTTCAAAATTGGAGTCATTTATTTGTTTGTTTGTTTCATAACAACACAAACGAGAGATTTCTTTCTGTAGCGTATAACATTACAAGACTAACTTTTGTATTTATTGTATTATAAAAAATATATTTTAGGAGAAAAATGTGTTTTCATTTAGTGCGCTATTATAGTATGTGTGACTTCTGATTCCCGCTTTCATTTATGACAAAATTCTCTAATATCTTAAAAAATACCCCATATATAACTAAACGAATGTCTTTTTTCAGTAGCATATAACATTTCAAGATTAACTGTTGTATTTATTTTATTAAAAAAATATATTTTAGGAGAAAAATATGTTTTTGTATAGTGCGCTTATATGGTATGTGACTTCTTATTCCCACTTACATTGATGTCAAAATTCCCTAATATCTTTAGAAATAGCCCATGTATACACAAACGAATGGTTTTTTTCAGTAGCATGTAACATTACAAGACCAACTGTAGTATTTATTTTATTATAAGAAATATATTTTAAGAGAAAAATGTGTTTTCGTGCGCATATATATATATATGTGATTTCTGATTCCCGCTATTTTTGATGTCAATATTCTCTAATATCTAAAGAAATACCCCATATATACTCAAACGAATGTGTTCTTTCAGTAGCATATAACATTGCAAAACTAACTGTTGTATTTAATTTATTATAAAAAATATATTTTAAGAGAAAAATATGTTTTCTTATAGTGCACATATATATATATATATATATATATATATATATATATATATATGTGTGTGTGTGTGTGTGTGTGTGTGTGTGATTTCTGTTTCCCGCCTATTTCGATGTAGTATTCTTTAATATCTTAAGAAATTACAAATGTATACACAAACGAATGATTTATTTCCGTAGCATATAACATTAATAACTGTTGTATTTATTTTATTATAAAAAATATATTTTAGAAGAAAAATGTGTTTTCGTACAGTGCGCTTATATGGTATGTGTGACTTCTGATTCCCGCTTACATTGATGTAAAAATTCCCTAATATCTTAAGAAATACCCATGCATACACAAACGAATGACTTCTTTCAGTAACATAAAACATTGCAAAACTAACTCATGTATTATATAAAAATAAATTTAAGAGAAAAATTTGTTTTCGTATAGTAAATAAGCGAGAATCAGAAATTAAACGTATTATATTGACGTACTATACAAAAACTCATTTTTCTTCGAATATACATTTTTTATAATGAAACGAATAACAGTGTTAGTCTAAGAAAGTGATTTGCTACTAAATAAATTCATTTATTTGTATGTCCATTGGTTGATTCTTAAGATATAGGGGAATATGAAAGTCAAACTTAGCGGAAAACAGAAGTCACACGTACCGTATGTTCGCACTATATAAAAACTCTCTTTTATCCTTAATTATATTTTTTGTAATAAAATGAGTACCACAGTTAATCTAAGAATATGATTTACTACTAAATGAATGCATTTATTTGTGTGTCCAATGGGTATTTCTTAAGATATACGGGAATTTTGAAATCAATCTTAGCGATAATCAGAATTTGCACGTATTAGATTGACGTACTATACAAAAACTCATTTTTCTTAAAATATATAGTTTTTATAATGATATGAATAACAGTGTTAGTCTAAGAAGTTTATTTACTACTAAATGAAACCATTTATTTGTATGTTAATTGGTTGATACTTAAGCTATACAGGAATATAAAAGTCAAACTTAGCGGAAAACAGAAGTCCCACGTACCGTATGGGCGCACTGTATAAAAACTCTTTTTCTCCTAAATTATATTTTTTGTAATAAAATAAATACCACAGTTACTCTATGAATATGAATTACTTCTAAATGAATCCATTTATTTGCATGTCCATTGGGTATTTGTAAAGATATACGGAAATATTGAAATCATTCTTAGCGAGAATCAGAATTTCCACGCATTATATTGACGCACTGGACAATAACACATTTGCCTTCGAAATTATATTTTTGATAATGAAAAGAATACCACTGTTAGTCTAAGAAAGTGATTTACTACTAAATGAATCCATTTATTTTTATATCCATTGGGTAGTTCTTAAGATATTTGGGAATTTTGAGATCAATCTTAGCGAGATTCAGAAGTCATACGTAGCATTAGGGCGCCCTATACAAAATATCATTTTTCTTCGAAAGTATATTTTTTATAATAAAATGAATACCACAGTTAGTCTAAGAATATGATTTACTACTAAATGAAACCATTTATTTGTATTTTCATTGGTTGATTCTCACGATATACGGGAATATAAAAGTCAAACTTAGCGGAAAACAGAATTCACATGTCCGGTATGGGCGCACAAAAACTCATTTTTCTCCTAAATTATATTTTTTATAATAAAATGAATAGCACAGTTAGTATAAAAATATGATTTACTACTAAATGAAACCATTTATTTGTATGTCCATTGGTTGATTCTAAAGATATACGGGAATGTAAAAGTCAAACTTAGCGGAAAACAGAAGTCACACGTACAGTATAAGAGCACTGTATAAAAACTCTTTTTTCTCCTAAATTATATTTTTTATAATAAAATGAATACCACTGTTAGTCTAAGAAAGTGATTTACTACTAAATGAATCCATTTATTTCTATATCCATTCGGTATTTCTTAAGATATTCGGGAATTTTTAAATCACTCTTAGCGAGAATCAGAAGTCATACGTAGTATAAGGCCGCTCTATACAAAAACTCATTTTTCTTCAAAATTATATTTTTTATAATAAATTGAATACCACTGTTAGTCTACGAAGTAATTTACTACTAAATGAAACCATTTATTTGGATATCCTTTGGGCATTTCTTGAGATATACGGGAATTTTGAAATCAATCTTAGCGAGATTCAGAAGTCGTCCCTCGCGCCATATGGGTGCAATGCACAAAAACTCATTTTCCTCCTAAATTATATTTTATATAATAAAATGAATACCATAGATATTCTAGGAATATTATTTACTACTAAATGAAACCATTTATTTGGATATCCTTTGGGCATTTCTTGAGATATACGGGAATTTTGAAATCATTCTTACCGAGAATCAGAATTTCCACGTATTATATTGAAGCACTATACAAAAACTCATTTTTCTTCGAAATTATGTTTTTTTATAATGAAATGCTTAGCACTGTTAGTCTAAGAAAGTGATTTACTACTAAATGAAACCATTTATTTGTATGTCCATTGGTTGATTCTTAAGATATACGGGAATATAAACGTCAAACTTAGCGGAAAACAGAAGTCACACACCGTATAGGTGCACTTTATAAAAACTCTTTTTTCTCCTTAACTATATTTTTGTAATAAAATGAATACCACAATTAGTCTAAGAATATGTTTTACTACTAAATGAAACAATTTACTTGTATTTCCATTGGTATTTCTGAAGATATACTGGAATTTGATATTAAACTTAGCGGAAATCAGAATTCCCACGTCCCGTATGTGCGCACAAAAACTCACTTTTCTCTTAAATTATATTTTTTATACTAAAATGAATACCACAGTTAATCTAAGAATATGATTTACAAATAAATGAATCCATTTATTTCTATGTCCATTGGGTGTGTCTTAAGATATAGGGGAATTTTGAAATCAATCTTAGCGAGAATCAGAAATTCCACGTATTATATTGACGTACTATAGAAAAACTCATTTTTCTTCGAATATACATTTTTTATAATGAAACGAATAACAGTGTTAGTCTAAGAAAGTGATTTGCTACTAAATGAATTCATTTTTTTGTATGTCAATTGGTTGATACTTAAGCTATACGGGAATATAAAAGTCAAACTTAGGGGAAAACAGAAGTCATGCGTACCGTATGGGCGCACTATATAAAAACTCTTTTTACTCCTAAATTATATTTTTTGTAATAAAATTAATACGACAGTTAGTCTATGAATATGATTTACTACTAAATGAGTCCATTTATTGGATGTATATTGGGTATTTCTTAAGATATACGGGAATTTTAAAATCAATCTTAGCGAGAATCAGAATTTCCACGTATTATATTGACGCACTATAGAAAAATCATTTTTCTTCGACATTATATTTTTTATAATGAAATGAATACCACTGTTAATCTAAAAATTTGATTTACTTCTAAATGAATCCATTTATTTGTATGTCCATTGGGTATTTCTTAAGGTATACGTGAATTTTGATATTAAACTTAGCGGAAATCAGAATTCACACGTCCCGTATGGACGCACAAAAATTCACTTTTCTCCTTAATTATATTTTATATAATAAAATGAATACCACAGTTAGTCTAAGAATATGCTTTACTACTAAATGAAACCATTTATTTGTATGTCCATTGGTTGATTCTTAAGATAAACGGGAATATAAAAGTCAAACTTAGCGGAAAACAGAAGTCACGCGTACCGTATGGGTGCACTATATAAAAACTCTTTTTCCTCCTTAATTATATTTTTGTAATAAAATGAATACCGCAGTTAGTCTAAGAATATGATTTACTACTAAATGAATGCATTTATTCGCATATCCATTGGAATTTCTTAAGATATACGGGAATTTTGAAATCAATCTTAACGAGGATCAGAAGTCCTACGTAGCATTAGGGCGCCCTATGCAAAAACTCATTTCCATTTTTCTTATATATTTTTTATAATAAAAGGAATACCACAGTGATTCTAAGAATATGATTTACTACTAAATGAAACCGTTTATTTTTTTTCCATAGGTTGATTCTTAAGATATACGGGAATGTTAAAGTCAAACTTAGCGGAAAACAGAAGTCACATGTACCGTATTGGTGCACAATATAAAAACTCTTTTTTCTCCTTAATTATATTTTTGTAATAAAATGAATACCACAGTTTGTCTAAGAATATGAGTTACTGTACTGTATGAAACCATTTATTTGTATTTCCATTGGCTGATTCTGAAGATATACGGGAATATAAAAGTCAAACTTAGCGGAAAACAGAAGTCACACGTACCGTATGGGCGCACTATATAAAAACTCTTTTTTCTCCTTAATTATATTTATGTAATAAAATGAATATCACAATTTGTCTAAGAATATGATTTATTACTAAATGAAACCATTTTATTTATGTCCTTGGGGTATTTCTCAAGATATACTGAAATTTTTAAATCAAATTTAGTGGAATTTAGAAGTCACACGTGCCGTATGGGTGCACTATACAAAAACTCCTTTTTCTCTTAAATTATATTTTTGTAATAAAATGAATACCACAGTTAGTCTAAGAATATGACTTACTGCTAAATGAAATGATTTACTTTTATGTCCATTGGGTATTTCTTAAGATATACGGGAATTTTTAAATCAAATTTAGCGGAAATCAGAAGTCACACGTGCCGTATTGGCGCACTATATAAAAATTCCTTTTTCTCCTAAATTATATTTTTTGTAATAAAATGAATACCACAGTTAGTCTAAGAACGTGATTTACTACTAAATGAAATCCTTTATTTGTATGTTCATTGGGTATTTCTTAAGATATACGGGTATTTTGAAATCAAACTTAGCGAAAATCAGAAGTGATAGAAAGTCTGTATGAGGATATTCATACATACGCTCATCATTTAAATACCCTGCATGATGACTTCAAAAATAGGTTTGAAGATATTCTGTCGATGGATCATATGGATCATCCATGCCATCATGTATCATAACCCCATTTGATGAAACGTAAGAGGTTAATGTTGTATTACAAGAGGATCTGCTTGAACTCAGCAGCAACGAGGAACTGAAGATGAAATTTAAAAAAGGCTATCAAACATTTTGTCTGCAGCAAAACCCCTGAAAAATATCCTAGGCTTTAGGAAATGGTGAAAAATTTTAATAGCGTTTCCATCGTTATATCTTGTCGAACGAAGTTTTATTGCCGTTACCAACCTATTAACGAAAAAGGTGCGAATTGAACATTACATGACGGGAAGATTTGAGATTACTTCTTACAAAACTAAAGCCAATTATTGATAATTTGCTGTCAATTCATTAAGTACAGCCGTCTCATTAAAATTATGACTATTTTTCATTGTTGATTTACATTTCAGAGTTTATTACTGATTTTTATCAGTTGTTGATTGTTTGTAATAATAAATGTTTATAATTTTGCAAAAACATAAGTATTATTTTAAAAATAGGACACAAGAAAATCAGCTACTTTTCTTTTTTTCTTAACACCCCTAATTTAGGGCGATATATTTTATGAGTTTTGGGAATACAGTAGAAATGTAGCAGCAGGGGTCTACCTAAAGTAGTAAAACTTTGAAAGTAATCCACGAGAAAAAAAAGTTTGGTACTCATGCTTTATAGGAAGGTACGGTTCTTGAACGTAGAGCCAGATTTTCGCCCGGTTACTCATCCTGAAGTTAATGGTGAATACCGTTTCAGCTTTGGCCCGAGATTTCGCTCGTACCTAGCGGTCGAGGTTGTTGGTGAATACGGTCGTCAGATATATACAGCTAATGCAGTTGATAGTGCTAAACATATAATACAACTATTGCATAATTTGAAAATAAATGAGCAAATAACCAATTATAAAATGTTTATCAAAATCGTTCCATCTAACTAAAATAAGTTAAATACATTAATTAAATTCCTTTTAAAAATATCAAAAGATTTTGAATATAGCCTTTTTCTAGATGAATAGAGACAAAAGCCGGTGTAGACAGAACAGTTTCCAACCAACCAGACCGACCAATGTGTTTCGTCTGCACTTCTGTATTGGAGTGTGCGGTGTATGAAACTTGTTTATAAATATATGTCTATAGTGTACTTTATTGAGAATAATCATGACAGCCTTTGAAGGTATATATTTAAGATACTAAAACGTTTTAATATTAATTGAAATGTATTCTATTATTAATTTTATTTATAAAGGTTTGTTAAAACATTTTTACCATTTAAAAATTGAATAAATCAACACATCAAAGGAAGAAATTCATTAACTTGCTTAAAATATGCATTAATTTCAAGATATATCTGAAATTTGTAACATTTTATTGAAAATCAAAACAAAGATAATTTTAATACTGGGTTTCTGTAATATAATTTATAGGAACAATATTTCTAAAGAACTCAAATTCACAGATTTATATTTGGGAATAGAAGCGATTGCTTACGATTATTATATAAATGCCTTTATTTCTTCTATTTCGGACACCCATTTAGGATTTTAATAGCTTCTGTTTAGTATAAGGTACATATTAGAAAACAATTATGTCACTTGAAGCCGTTTGTTCCATTTTTTTTAAAGTTTAGTCTGGTTAACCATTGGAATGATTATATTCTCTAATAATATAATCCTTTCCAAAAGGGAATTTCCCTTATATAAGCATAGCATTTATATGAGTAGGATTTATTTTTATTAGGATTCTATATCTACATGAATTTTGGTTATTTTGTCATTTCAGGTGTTCATTGGTAAAACTTTTCCGAACCACCGAGTAGTCAATGAATTATTAATTTTTATTCACAAAAATTTATTTATTGTGGGAGCAAATATTTTTTACAATTCCCAAGCATTGAAATCTGACTAGTAAAAAAGAAAAGGCGAAAGTAAATATGTTGTTATTAGCAATAAAAACTCACTAACAATTCAGTAAAAATGAAATATTGAATGTACACTCTCAATCGTAAACAAGATTTCCATGTAGAGTTAGTGTGAATTTTCTTTCTAAATGTGATGATTTTATAATTTGCTTGTGATTTTGTTAGCTATTGTCTTAGGGTCCCTGAAACAGAAAAATTCCAAACATTGATGGGAAGATAAGAACTTTAAAAATTAAGAATTGGAGAGAAAGATGTTAATAACTATACATGTAAGCACCCTGTGTTTTAATTTAAAGGTTATGAATGCCATAAAAATATATTTTTACAGATAATTTTCAAGTAAATAAAAGTTACCTTATTTTTAATTTTGATACTAAGAAGATATTTAGTATTCTAAAATATTAATATTCCCCATAGCATTATAATTAAATATTTAGTAAAAGCTTTTATAAAATATTCACTGTTTATGTATATATTTGTTAAATATTTTAATAACAAAATGTTATAGAAAGATAAAAATGTTGAATCTTATTAATTGAAAAATAAAAAAAAAATCCTATGTATATAATCCTTCTGCTGTAATTTTGAATTTTTTGACGATTCAAAAATGTTTTGAAACTGACATAGTTGTTACATCATGGTTTTTAAGTAATTAAATCAGCTTAGTAATGTTGAATGAAAAATAATAAGTAAAAATTTACATAGGAAGAATTAAATAAATAAGAAAAAAATAATAAGTAAAAATTTACATAGGAAGAATTAAATAGAAATATTAAGATTTCTTTAGAAATCTTAATATTTCTTTTACAAGAAATTTTTACAAGAATTGTAATGTAAATTTATAGTTAAAACAATGTTTTGAATTGACCAGTTGTTAAACAAATTGTTGTTGAATAACCATAGTACTTTCAATCTTCTTGATGCAATTAAAAAACCAAATTGTCTGAGAAATACTAAAATCCACTAAAAAATTAATAAAATTTAAATATATGCCTAAAACCATGTCATCTGTTCTAAAAATTAGAATGGTTTAAAATCAGTCTCTTGCATATTTCAAATCATTCTTATGTAATAACATTTTTGCTGTATATATAAAAATATAATATAATTAATGATTGCTTTCAATTGAACTATTTTATTAAAAAATCTTGTATTTTTAAACTTTATAAAGATTGCAGTTTAGCATTGAATGTGAAATATTTTCACAAGACATTTACAAAACTTCTATAAAAATATTTGCAAAGCAATATGTAAGATGGAAATTAACTAGGAAATATTCTAGAGAGTAAAAAATAATAAACTTAAAAAATAAGTATTAATATGCTTTATTTGATATTAAGTTTTACTTTTCATAAAAACAAATGATAAAAAGAAACTACTCAATTGAAATTCATTCTATTGAAGTTATTTATAATCCAAAGGTTGATGAAATAATTCACAATTAAATTTTTTGCATGCAAAGAAAATAGTGGGTTTTTCTGAAAAATTGAAGACCATTCTCTCAGAATGGGGCTATTTCTCTATTATTTGGGATGACATATTTATTTTAAAATTATCTGTATTTACTATTTTAATTGCCATAGCTTATGCTTTTTATTGTATTCTCATTGTCTGTATGGATGACTATTTTGCATCAAAAGACAGTGGGACATCCCAGAGTAAAGTTTTAGCTTACAAAACTATATAATTAACTAATAGTATATATATATATATATATATATATATATATATATATATATATATATATATATATATATATATATATATATATATATATATATATATAAGAATTTTTTTTAAATCTAGTAATGCTGGAATGTTTAATGTAGTACAAGATAAAGGAAAAATTATATGTCCAAAAATATGCATACATTTTTATTTTGATAAGGGGTAAAAAAATGAAAAACAAGCAAGCAAATTGTTATTAAAAAGGTCAGTATTTAGAATTAATTTTGATTCACTCATATATATATTTGATCAGTTCAATAAATCTGATAAGGATCTACTGTGATATGAATTGTGAATATATAGTTCCTTTTATTTAACTAATTTAATATTATTCAATTAGAATTTGAGTTTTAAAATTTTGTATGAAAAATAATAACTGTAATTTTATTAATTATTGACATTTTATTAAATTATTTTAGAAATGGGAGTTTTAACTGAGATAGCTCAGGCTGTCGAAGAAATAGATTGGAAGTAAGTTTTTTATAACGTTTCATAATCTGTGTTTTAAGTGTTTTTTTATCATATTTTTTAATTTTAGCTTTTTTGTTCCTAGTTCTTTCTAAATTTATGCTGTCAGATATGAAAGTTTCTTCTGGAAAAAATTGAATTATATTATTTTCCTATTGTGGTATGATTAACAAGTTTGAAATTTACTGTATACATGCCTGAACCTTTTTTAAATCTGAATTCGAATATTTTATCTATGAATGATTTAGGCTGTCTCAAAATATTAAGTTTTCTCTCTTTTATTCCAAAAATTTTATTTATCGATGGAAGTATTTATGAGATTAAATATATATTTAATCTCATAAATACATAAATAGGTTAAATATATATATATATATTAAATATATTAGGTCAGCTCAAATTCAATCTTACATAATCATGGTACTGAACTTAAGGTTAGTATGAATGGTTAAATTCCTTGTTTATTCATTTATAATTGTTATTTATTTCTTGAAAGCACTGTTTAAATTATTTACAAGTTTTAAATGATAAAGTACATTATTTAACTTTCACATGAATGAAAAATGTTAGCAATATTATGACATAATAAAATATAAACGAATATTGATATGATGAATTTCAAAGCACAAAGAAGCTAATATATAAAATGTTTATTTTGTGCGAAAGAATTACTAGAAATACCACTTTCTAGCTCTATGAAAAATGAATCCTCTCTTTTATCTATATAAATAAATGGTTCATAAATTTAGTGAGTATACTGATTGTCTGATTAATATTTTATCTTATAAAAGTTGTCTAGGTTTTTATAAATAAAAAAAGCACTATATATGTATATATATATATATATATATATATATATATATATATATATATATATATATATATATATATATAAATTTTAAATGTAACGAAACTGCTAGAGAAAACCTTAAAATGAAAGCGGGTATTTGGAAGGCAGCCAATGAAAATACATGTCATTTGGAAAGTAAATTGGACTTTGTTTCTTTATATAAGAATTTTCTACCTTTTCTTTAATTTTAAATGTAGATTAAAATTTAAAACTGTTAAACCTTTAGAAATTTAGTATTTTATACAGGACCATCATCTTTTTTAACCCTTTCAGGTGCACTACCCTTTAAAGTTGAAATATTAACAAAGAAATTTGTAGGCAGTCTATTTAGGCCTATGAGTAGGCAGTGAAAATTTTGTAAAGATTGCATGTACCATTTCAATTTTGTGGGTGTTCCATCACATGAAACACTGCGCTGCAAAGATCGTGAAAGCCAACATTGCAGTGAAGCCTATATACACGTAAATGTTTTTGCATATGAATGAAAAAATAATGCATTATACCTGCGTAGCAGATTTAGTGTGGTCCAGGATGCATTACAAGAAGGCCTGCTACTCTACATCATAAAAAAATAAATAAAGTAAAATAAATATTTCTGTACAATTTTTTTAGTTATCCCAGTAAGGTTTTGGGGCTGCATAGAGGAGCCTGGTTGAGATAAATCATCGCTATCATTTTCACTGGCATCCGACACAACATTATCAGACTGAGACTGATCAAGTGGTTTAGGAACATATTTCTCTGTATTACTATCACTATGTTCTGATTCACTAATAAAGGGCCATTTTTTAAGCATTTTTATTGCTTCAGGAAGACTAAGACTTCTATGTGCATTTTATTTGCAATTAACAAATTAAAAAAATAAACTAGAAATTAAAATTATATTTGCAAAAAGTAAACTAAAAATATATAAATTCAAAAAATATAGATACACATATTCTAAAACGAATAGCAGCGAAAAGAATAGTTAAGAGCATAAAAATGCTTCTCTAACTAGAGAGGATTCAAATTAACTGATATAATCCCATACCACACTGAAGCTTCCCAATTCCAGAGGCCAATAAGGGTGTAAAAATATTATCCATATAAGTAATCCTTCCTTGTACATTCCTCAACATTAGTTTATTACACTCCAAAAGAGAGAAAAAACAGTAAAAAATAAACACAGATGTTCCCCTTAGCATTGAGTTCAAGGCTAATCACGCTCTGAATCGCTTGAAGGAAAAGTGCTGTTCAACGCAATGTTCCAGGTGATGGAACACCTTGTTTTATCAAATAATTCTGCGTATACTTTATGCGTAAAAAATTTAAAGTAATATAGAATCAATAGTTCAAGGTATAGGCAACAAAATAACATAAAAATTTCTTTTTAATCAATTATTTTTGTGTAAGAAAAAAAGTCTGGAAATATTCCTTCAAAATAAAGGGATTTAAATAATCTGCTATAATTGAAAATTATTGATTGTCTTATGTAGTACTGCCATCTATTATCGAAAAAGAGAGTTTAAAGAACATTTTAAGCCAAATTTCATTTCTTTATCATAAAATGCCACAATTTGGTAACAATTTAAAGTTTGGTGTTCTATCATTTGGACCACTGAACTTCGAAGGGTTAAGATATTTTTGGATTCATAGGGATTATCTAGCTTTCCAAGATAATCTTGACATTAACAACAACAACAATAGTATTTTATATTTTACAATTTTTGAATATATATATATATATATATATATATATATATATATATATATATATATATATATATATATATATATATATAATTTGTTTTATATAATTACCTATAAAATTATCATTGCTTTTTTTTGTTAAGCATGTGTATTTTTTAATATATTTTCTTTTTTAATAAGAGGGCAACAAGAAATATACTTAATATTTTATTAATAATCTATTAAATTTTGTAAATGTATTTTAAATTCAATGCAATTAGAGCATTTTATACAACTTAGAATTTTAAATAACTTATAATGATTATATATTTTTTAAGCTTACCAACCGATGTACAAGCAGAAGCAATACCATTGATTCTAGGTGGGGGTGATGTTTTAATGGTATGTTTGTTTTTTTGAAATTTTTTACTTGAAAAATTTATTATTTGAAATGAAAAGAATTTTTATTATTTCTCCACAAAATATATATTTTACAATTTTTAATTGAAAATTTTTATACATAAAATAATATTATTATTTTGATTTAATATTTTTTTACTAAGAATATATTTAAAATTGTTAATGAAAATTTTTATCTATTACTTTCATAATTAAAAAATCTAACTAAAAAATTAAAATTTAGATTTCTTTAGACACTAATAATCTTACTTATTTTTTCCTAAAAAAGGTGGAGTAAGATATCCTTGTAATGATTATATAAAATTAAGAAAATAACCAAAAATTATAAATGTAAACACCAAACAGTATAACATTTCAATATTCTTTTCATTAAAACTGAATACACAGGCTTGTAAATTCGTGAAAATCCATTTACCAAAGAGAGGAGATGAAGGTTTTGGAATTTCATTAGCAACCCAGAATGGATGCCTGTCACGTATTTGAAAAGAATAACAACTATATAAGAAATCAGGGGGTTTTCCCGATTTCAAATTGCTAAATCTAATCTAAATAAGAATACAGTAATCATATTAAGAATTAATTAAAATATTCTGTTTTAAAATATTTCAGAAGGAAATATGAAGAAATAAAATAGCAAAAATAATAAAAAGTAGATAAAAATATCTTAATAAAAATTACATGTAATAACATCTACTTAATAATAAATAAATTGAAGAATTTCAGAATTAGTAAATGAATTTTTTTATATATTTAAATGAAATAATTTTGATAAATCCAATGGTACTAGATAGAGTTCTGCAAATTATTAACTTATAAAAGTTCAAATTTCAAAATTTGTTTAACAATTTTATATAATATTATCTCATTGAGCATTTACACTGAAAACTACATTTTAATTTAGGCAAAATGTATGGTTTATACAAAAACATCATTTCATGCAATTCCTCAGATTTAAGAATTTCTGCCATAACTATTAAATTAAGAAAACAAATCTGAAATAATTTGAAAAATAGAACAATTCTTTAGTTTTGTTTATTATTAAAAATTTAAAAATACAATTTTAAAATTAAAAAAAATTTTTTTTAAAGATATTTTTTTTTAAAAAAGCAAGCTGTAATTTCACTTATAATGGAAAAATTAAATACTTAAAAAACAATTCTTGCGATTTTATGCCTTCAGAAAATAAATTGAATAAAATACTATCATAATGGAATGAGCAGAATTCTGGAAAATAATTATTTGCCATCACATAGATAGCCTTCTTTCTAAAAATGTCCTTATGAGTAACCATTAGCCTATGGTCCAAACTTGCTTCAGAATTCAATTAACCAAGTCTATAGTTCTACAGTATTGATGGAAGGAATCCTGTAGGTGTCTTGTACATGGTCTTTATGAAGATAAAATTTTCAGTTAATTATTTAAGCTTTCTTTTTAATAAATATGTTATCAATCACCAATCCCATGATAAAATTTTTTGTACTTTTTTTGTCTGTTTATCAGCTTTTTCAGTGTACTTTAATTTGTGAATTTTCTTATAACTTTTACTTAATTTATATAACTGAAGAACAAATTATTTAATATCTGAGTAATTTCCTGCAAATGTGTTAATATATGTATGTATACACAGCCCAGTCATATTAATGTGACCACCATGTACTTTCGACATCAGTTTTAAACAACCAATCATAGAAGGCAGATGGTCTGGCCAAAAGGGCATGATCATTAGTTTTCAGGTCAAGAATAGAAGGAGTTCCGAGTGAACTGCTCACATGCTGCCATGGTAAAAGTATACTGTGCATGACTAAATGGGACTGTCTAAAATCAATGACATGGCAAATGTGGTGCACTATGGGCCATAGATGACTAAGGTAAACAACATTCAGGTGAATAGACATGTTATCATTGAGTAACTGACCATCCAGATGAACCAAGAGGCTACCAACAGTGTCTACTACACTGCTGTCCAGTGAATGTTGCTACATATTGGCCTTTAAAACGGACACCTGGTTCATGCACATATGCTGGCTGCTGTTCAGGCGATGAAGGCTGGAATTCGCATATGAGTCTTACAACTGGATCTCCACTGCGTGGTGATATAGTTTCCAATGAATCTTGTTTTATGCTTCATAGAACAAATGAACTTTGGCAGATATAATGTAAAATCTGAAAGCAAACACCTTTCAGCTATTGCTGGAGTGTTCCAGACGAAAGTAATATTGTCTGCAGAATGTTTTCCTGTCATTCTCTGGATTCACTCATCATTGTGAAAGGCCCAATGAATCAATACAAATATGTATCTGTTCTGGCGGACCATGTCCACACCTATATGTGCATTGTTTTTTTTTCAGGATGATGACATATACCAGGAAAAATACAATGTGTCATACAGCTGGCAGTGTACATGTGTGGTTCAAGCATCAATATGAATTTACAATTTTCATCTGAGCAGCAAACTCATTTGATTTACCATATCAAGAATTTTGTAGGACTGTCTTGATCAAGTTATTTATAGCATGGATCCTGACCTGTGTAATTTAGTGCAGCTGACCATGGCACTGAAGTTGGCATGACTCAACATTCTAGTGAATGCTTTCTGGAACCTAATTGACTCTCCTCCTGTATGTCTTGCAGTAGTCCACTCTGCGCGAAAGATGGTTATTCTGAATTTTGATAGGTGGTCACGTTAATATAAATGGATTGTGTATATTTTATATCAAAAGTGAATGTCTTTTAATATTGGCATGTATAACTTTGTTGTAATAAAAAGAAATTTGATTTCAATTTTTTTATAATACTTAAATATATGTTTAAGATTATTAATACTTTTATATGATTTAAAAATTTTATAAAATTTATTGCTTTGGTTTATAAAGTTTTTTTTTTTTTTACTATTAAATTACCTTTAATGTAAAATTTCACCAACTTTACTGTTAACAGATATTTTGTAATAGTTACTAGTTTTTTCTAGCTAAATTGTTACTCTCAAATGCTCTTTTTTATAAATCATTATTTTTAAAATGTTTATAAAAAAGTGCAATTTAAATAAAAAAATAATAACTTTTAAAAGTAAAGTATTTTATTTTTAAAAGTTATTATTTTTATTTAATTTATTTTACATGTAAATTATATTTTACCTTTTTGACAATTCCCTAACAGATTATTTTTCATTATCTGAAAACTTAAAATCAAAACCCTATTGATTATGATCAATAATTAAATCTCATTCTGTTCTGATAATAATTCATAAATGTTTACAAAAGTGAGAAGTTTCATTTTTTATTCACACAGCATCTTGATCTAATTATAATTTTAATTTTTAAAATATCTTAAATAAAAAATTGGTATGTAAAAGTAGATTTATTTTCTTTTAAGATTTATAGGTATTATTTTTAAGTCAAGAACCATTGTTAGCTATTCATACTTCTTACTACTATTCTTCCTACTTTAATATAATATTCCAAATGTTATACCAAATATTAACAAATCAGTTCACTTAATTTCTTATGGGTTATCATCATTTGCTTAGATTGCAATGTTATTGGAAGAAACAAAATTTTGGATTAACAACCAGTTAGCAAACAAAACTTTATTACTTGTTGAGAGTGCTTTGTGTAAGTCTGCTTCATATATAATGATTTATCTTTATTCACTTTAATAGGAGAAAAAGTGTCAAAATGTATTTATTTTTTATTAAATATCTGCATTTAATAATCTTTCAATAAAAGTAAACTTACCATAATTTTTTTTATTTGCTGAATGTGACAGTAAATATTTTGTTGAAAAAATAAATATTGTACTCCAATGTAGACCTTATACAAATTTCATTTCATTTTACTTTTATTTTAATTAATTCATCATGAAATAAAATTAGGAATCCATTTAATTATATATAGTCATAAATGAAACATTGTCCCTATTTAGTATAAATCAACTTACCTGATGTAAATACATCAATATAATTAGTTTTAATTAGATATGTGAATTACTTAAATATAAATGATAAATACTTTAACTAAATTTTATAATTTCAATATTAAAATGTTAATTACTAAATGAAAAATATTCTTTCACTTTTACTGTTCTAAATTGTTTGAAATGTAAGTCCTTACATTCAGTATAATTGTAAAATTTTTTGTGTGATCAGTTTTATTCTCATAAGTGTGTGCACTATGGATCTTTACATTCAGTACAATTATTACACTTCATTTACAGTGGTATTTTTATTTAAATTTAATAAAATGTGATTTTTTTCTTTGCATTTAAATTCAAGTAAATTTAACTGATTGAAAGTTATTAGAAATCAAGATGTCAGATTTCTGTGTATTATAGGCTGCAGAAACTGGAAGTGGGAAAACTGGTGCATTTTGTTTGCCTATTCTTCAAATAGTATGGGAAACTCTAGCCGATCAGAAAAGTGGGAAGATTAAGAAATCTGAAGGTGGAGGAAGTGCACCTCAATGTAATTCCATATGAAAGTTATTTTAAATTTATGACAGTTTCTCTTTTAAAATTTATTTGATTGAAATCAAAAAGTTTAATGGTTTTATTTTCATAAAATAGTATTTTTATTATATTGATGTAATTTTAAATAACATATTTTATATTTAAAGAATTGCTCATTTAAGATAACTTTTGACTTAATATTTTACTATATACGAGAAAGTTTTTTTATGTTTCGATTTTCAAAGGACATATTTTATTTATATTAATGAATTATCTGAAATTATATTTAAGTATTTTTGTTCTTTTATTTCCTATAAGAAATACCTTATAAACTTACCAAATATTAATCAATATATGTGTTATTCACTTTTGCTCAAATAAAATTAATTTTTATTCTGTTGAATTCATATACATAATTATGTCTTTTTTGTGCTAATTATAACTTGATCATGTTGAATACTTTTTAACATGATCAAGTTATATTTAGCACAAAAATTTTAAAATTATTCTATTAAATAAATCTATTATATTAAAAATAATTTTTTTTATGAAATTTAATATTAGTAATGGAGGAAACTGTATTTAATTCATGCTATTATTTAAAATAGTATAGGAATTTATAATAGTTATTTGAAAAATTTATAAACTTTTTCATATTTGCTATTTATTATTTCTAGGAAAATAGCATATTCATTAACATTAAAATTTACTCCTTCTTTAATTAACTTCTGAGATTGAATGCTCATAAATATCAAACAGATATATTTTAAAATTCTATTACGCTATTATAATTTCTACTTCAGTCATTTTCAGCATTGTGTTAGCTTCTTGTAATCTTATAAGAAATTTTACTTATTGTACTCAATATTTTTCAAAACTACTCATACAGTCAGATACATATAGGAAGTATATACTTTAGTTTTGTTTTAAAGTATAGATTTACCAGTATTTTTTAATTTGTATTGTTTGAAAATAAACTTACCACTATAATATGGGTTTAATAGAATTGTCAAATTTAGCTAATTCTGTAAATTCACTAATTAGAATATTTGAATTCAGTTAATATATTTTATAGTAAATTTTTAAATTTTCTTTAGAATGATATGCTTTAATGAATTATATTTAGGGACTTTTTATTATGTGTGAGACATTGGAAAGTTTTATATTCTCTTATTTCTTTATAAAGCATATTTTTAGCTTTAGTTTTTAATTATAGTAACTTCAATTGTGAGATGAACTAGAATCTTATTAGGAAAGGAAATAGGATTTTATTATATAAGTTTTTACTATATTTCTTTTCACGTTGAATCTATGCCATCTAAGATTATTTTTGAGACTTGTTTAAATTGTTCCTACTTTAAAGAGTATTGCTATCTGAATTAATAATATAGTATAAAATATTATAGATCATTTTAATTCACATGTAAGGTGTAATTAATTTATTAAAGGAATTTTTAATTCATTATTATAAAATATTTTTTAAATAATGAATATAAAAAAATGTGTAGTTTTCTCTTTTAAAATTTGTAAAAAACAATATAAATTGTAAAAAGAATAAAATTTTTATGTATGAAAGGATGTAAAATATTTGGTAGAAAATAATGCATCGGAAATAAAGCTATAATAAAATAATCTTTCTGAAAAATATTAAATTTAATATGTGAATAAGTTACTTGAAATTATTAATTACTTTGTACCTGAAAATTTTCTTTTCTAAAATTGATGAGTTGACTTCTTTAGCCTCTGCACATTATTTTTGCTATGTAGTAACTTTGCACTCGTGTTTCTGAAAATAGCAACACCATGGAGAAACATAAAAAATTAATGAAATTTATTCCACATATTACTGATATTGATACAAATGAATGATGATTTTGCCTTGGAAATTTGATCAGAAATCAATACTTTGTGTGTTCACCATGTTGAGTAATGACAGCCTGTATATATCATAGCATTGAAACATACAAGTTCTGAATGTAATATTGGGGAATGTCATTCCAGATGGCTTTGACTTGATGCAAAATCCAGTCTTATTGCATGGGTCCCCAGCTATATGAGCAAATCATCAACTATTGGAATCCCAAACTGGTTCAATGGATGACATATCTGGGAAATAAGCAAGCCATAGAAGAAATGAAATATGCCATGCATTGAAGTAAGCTTTTGCAGCCTGAGGAACATGTGTACAGGAATTATTATTCTGAAATGCACCTCTGTTGAAGTATGGGAGGGTCTCCAGCTCCAGATTCCTTTATGTTGTTATAACTTTTAGATTGCTCACAATTTGCAGCAAATGGGATCAACAGTTATACCTTATTGTTGCCCACACCATGATGTCAGCCGTTTGTAAGGTATAATGCTGGATAATACACATGAGAAAACAGACATACATAGTCCTGCTGGTGAGCCCTGGACTGTAACTTTAGGTTAACGGATTTTGAATACTCGCACATCACCAAGTGCCTCGCAATTTTGAACCACGGTCAGATGATGAGGTCACAGCTTAGCTGACACCCTCCTCTCCACATTCATGCCACACCAGCGGAAGAACTTTGGATATCACATGTTAATGTGGACATGTCTCCAACCCATGGAGCTCCAGCAAACATGAGGAAACAGATGTTATCTCCTGTATTGTTATCTTCCTTCACTTGGGAGTCTTCTGTTTGTCTCTGCTTCTAAATTGCAAAGACTCTTAGCTAGCTGCTTCATCCTAACTCGTAGAGCTTCTCTGAGCTAAGTATAGGAATGTATGCTAGTGCAACAACAACTCTTCCATCATTATACTTCAAATTGTATCAAGATTCTTTAGAGAAAACAACTTGCTTTCACTGGTCAGGCCACACAGCATGTTGCTAAGTCCATTAAAGCTAGCAGCATCAGTAATTCAATGCAGGAAAATTCTGGAGTGAGAACCTTTGCACACAGTTGATGCTGTAAAAGGCAGTGGTGAACTGTGGAACTTGATAATAAAACAATTTCTAACGTTTTATTGACACATGAAGAGACTCTGTGGTCTGTCACAGGCATGTAAATGGGGCATTTGCCCTCTTATGTAATTGTTTTACTGCATAAGTCATTGCTTTTTGCCTTGTTTAGTTCTCCTGCCCATTTCGTATAAACATGTTTTCCTGCAATTTCTGAGTAAGAAGTACAGCCTCTCACACACACACACATACCGATGATTCATATGAACTCCTTAAGTTATTGGTTTGATACCCTCAAATTTTGACAGTGTGCATTGACCACTAATAAAATATTTATCACAAACTGAAGATGATAAACAGATTTCAATACATCTTTACATTTTTTATATACATGGAACAAGTGGCTGATAAGGAGCTGATTCTAATTCCACACTTGAGAAATTGCTTTGTAATTCTATGATTTGCATGTTTTACCTCACTTTACATTTTCTGTGAATTTGGTTTGATTTGCATAATTTCTTTCAGATGTTACAATTTTCACAACTAAGAATGTATGTAAAATATTAACTGTGACTCAACAAGATTTTTTACATTACTGTGTAAAAGCTATAGTTTAACTTTTGTAAAAAATTGTATTTATAGAAAATTAACTTTTTTCTTTAAATAACTATTAATTTTTACAGCTAATTCATAATTTTTATAATTTTTCATTGAATAAAATATTTACTTTAAAGATTGTGTTGGTTGCTTACTTAAATTATTTTTTATTGTTAGCTACAAAATGGAGAATGAGCTATTTTGATCGAGGAACTGCTTTAGGTAAGTATTTTCAGAAATTATTTTTCTTTGAATTAAATGTTGTACAAAAAATAAATTTATTAATGAATCTTAGTTTCTTTAAATTAAAGAAAGTTTACAAGATGTTTTATCAGTATAATTTTTTACAAAATTATAGAAATTTGGTTATATATTTAGAAATGGCTAATTTAAGAATAAATTTAGAAATAAGGAACTGTTTATATAATTATGTCTTTATTAACTAAATGTATAATTTTTTGTTTTTATATTTTTCTTTATGGACAATTTAAAGTTCCTTTTATTTTCAATTTAAGATATTTTTGAATACATAGAGATTTTATACAAGATATTTTTAAATTCTATTATTAATATGTATTAAAAATGATAATTCAATAAGAATGCAGAAATTTATTTCTTGCTATATATATATATATATATATATATATATATATATGTATGTATATTCATTATTGATATATATATATATATATATATATATAAATCTCAATAATGAACAGAAGTGTCTTTGAGTCTTGTGTATCTTTGATGAGTCAAATATTTTCTCATTAAAATCTTTAATTTTATTTTTTTCTGATGCATTTAGAGTGGGTAGTAATAATAATTGGAATTCAATGTTTATGCATGCACAGGCATACACACGTACACATGTGCTGCTAATACAAATTCCTATCTCTGCTGATTTATCCTGTAAGGATATACACAGAATGTTTAACTTTAAGGGTGGTCAAGTATATCAATTTTAATGAATGTAAATAAATTTGTCATGGTTTTAAAATTTTTAAAGAGTGATTTTTCTGAGCCATCAGTTACTTTGTTCCAGTTTAAAATTTTGAACTGAAATTTGTTTAAATTGTTTAATAACATGACTATGAAGAACATCAAAAACGAAAAATCAAAACTTTTATAAAAAAATATATTAAAATTAAGGTTTTATTGATAATAATGAAAAAACTTCATGTCCAAATTGTAATAGCATAATTAAAAATTGAAAAATTAGATATTTACATTGACATTATGAAGAAATCTTCACTTTTTAACTCAATATATATTCAATTCATAATTAAAAACCAAGAACCTTACTGTCTGATTTTTTAAAATAATAATAATGTCTGTTAATTATAGTTAGAAAAATGTCCCAATAAGTGAAACTAATTTTCATGTTGGACTACATGCTTTTTATGGCACAAATAATTTTGATTTATATGGTTATTTCTAAAATATAAAAACATTAAATTGCAGCTCTCTTTAGTCTTTTATATGCCCACCACAAGTATATATGTATAAAAAAATTTCTTGTTATAATTTTGTACTGTAAAAATCAAAGTAAAAATAAAAGACAAAAGTTTTTTTTATTGAAGACTTAACATGCTTTTGTTATGACTTTTAAAATTGAAACCAACAGGATAAAATAATTTAATTTATAGAAAACTAAAAAATTTTTATAAAATCTTACTAAAATTTAAATTATCATTTTTTTCTGGAAGATTTTTGTGATAAAATACAAGTATAGAAATTCATGTATATATTACTTCCAAATCTTTAAAGCTATTAACATGCTTATTACCTAGCTAATCTGAGAATTAATTATTTTTAATCTATTAATAAACTGAATCAAGAGTTTTTTTCTCATTTTACTTAGGCTATGTGTACCATAACAACTTTTAACTTCTGATAATTTAAGTTAAACAAATTTTTTTCTCATTTATTTTAATTTTTTAGTTCCCCTCTTCCTTCATTTGGTATCACCAGCATTTTATCTGCATAGTTTTTGTTTTGCATAATTTTTTATCAGCTATTACTAATTCTATTTCTGTTTTATTTCCTCTTATTAGCAAGTAAATTCTTTTATGGTGTAGGTTTTTTTTTAATTGATAGATTGATTCTATCAAACCAACCTGTTACTCTTTGATTGTATTAATTTGATTCTGTTAGAATCATGAAATAAATGCATAACATTTAGATTAATTTTCTTCATTGCAATAATATTTTTAACCATTTGGTATTTTATATTGTAATTTTTTAATTGAATGATTGATTTTATCAATTAACTTGTTGATCCTCTGAGAGTATTAACCTAATTCCTTACATAAAGAAAAATAAATAAATGATAATTTAAGCATGCCAAAATATAGTTAGCTCTGCAAAACATCATATTTTTAGTTTAACAAGTACATAATAGGTATTATGCAGATTATCTAAGTAATTTGAGAAATAAAGCAATTTTAAGCAATTTAATAGATCATCCTAGTTAAGGACAGTACCTCATCTGTAGAATAACTGATTTCTTGACTTTAACGGTATTTATGCACTCTTTTTATAATACATAACTAAACAAGTGATCAAGTGGTTTCTGTAGTCTAGGTTTCAACTTTTGTTTGTTCAATTCCCATTTCAGACTTGTGTGTTTAAGTGGTTCAGAATCTATTTTAAACTGTAAGCCCTAGTCTACTTTGTGTGCAAAAAATGACTCATATATATATATATATATATCACAGTTATTGGTTGGTTAGGCATTCTTTCTCATTATTGAAATGTAATGAGTTTGAATCCTGATCCGACTGAAAATCTGCCATGTTTGCTAATGGCAGCTGGGCTACATGGTCACAGTATTCTCCATGTGAAATGATAACTCTGGGAGTGACAGACCAAGTCTGGAAGTCTTCTGATTCATTCCTTTTGAATTATGAAGACCCACTTTTGGGGTCATGATGACACACCAGTTGGGTGCTCTATTATGTAAAGTATCTTCACTTTTATCCTTTATAGTATTGAAAATTAGAAATTCTAGTAGCCATTCATTGTATAGCAGCAATATATATCACTTTGTAATTAGCATAAAAGTCTTGTGCACGTGTAAATTTTAAGTTACCTAGTTCTAATTTGGTCTCAGCCAGTTTTAAAAATACAGTTTTAAAATCTCTCAAATACCGGAAAATGTTTAATCATACTTGTTATTAATTTAAAACAATGTTTCTTAAGAGCACCAGTTTTGTACCTATGAGGCTTCTAACTTAGCACTTTTTTACTATGAATTCAACAATTTGACTGTTTTGTGATATCTTTTTTATCACTTTTTTAATTTTCTCTTATGATGGGATAGAAGAACACACAATTAATGCAATGAATAAAATACTGTTACTGAAGTTTAAGTTGCATTAATTCAGTTATTCAGTTAGTAAGAAAAAGATGAGTTATTGCTTATGAGATTAAATCAAGTAATTGACTATTTTTAAACATTGAAGATAAGCAGGAAATTAACCAACTCTTAACAATCAAGTGATTTGATAAAATGAGTTCAACTAAACAGGAATACATTTTTATACAATTTTCTAGGAACTTTCTATATGTAATTTTCTAAAATTTTTAATTACTGTTACTGAATTATATATAATGCTTTAATTATATTTTTTGTGATCTGTAACATTGTTGTAGTACTGTTATAAGCTTTATACATTTACATAATTATAGTTAAAAGGCAAAAATAAAAACTTTAGAAAATGTTCTTAATAGTTACAATTTACACTGGGTAGGAATAATTATAAACTGTCTTTGAAATTGCTTTTTTTAATGTTTACATTATTAAGTTCATTTTCCCATCTAATTTCTCTTTAAAAACAATGTATACTATGATGTATACAAGTATATTGTGATGACAATTTTTAAGAATATACAGATGACGACTGCTGTAAATTATATATAAGGAATCGCAGATATATGAAAGAAAATATTCTTCAAAATAATGGAAAAAGTTAGCAAAAGCTTTGTTATTCTCACAGGATTGCAAGATTAGTTGCATATATAGATTTGGGCATTTTTTGTCAGGATGCTGTGGAAAATTCAGTGGAAGGATAAGATTCTGTGGAGAGGTGTGTGAAAGGAAAATTTAGTGGAGAAATTAATCACCTTAGTAAGACTATTAATTTATCACTTTAATGAAATTATTACATCACTTTAGTAAAACTATTATTATTTTAAAATCTGGTTATCTAACTGTCAACATGCAATTTATGACTCACAGTTTGGTATGAGTTTAGAGTTTTATCTTTCAAATTGATAAAATTTTTTTACATTATTATCCTAGTATTGGTTTGCACTTTTAGTAAACAAAAATATTATGATATCCTGACTAGCTTATATATATATGTATGTGTGTGTGATCATGTGACTCATGTCTATATGTGTATATGCACATATACATATTTCTGTATACTCTTTTGAAAAAGAATAAAACACTCTTAAAAATATTTTTCATCTCCAGTATCTTTAAATATATTTTAATCACATATAAATTTCTGTATACAAAGTATGCAATTAAATTTTCAAAGACAATAAACATTAATTCTCTAACAAATATTTCTACTGTGCAACTTTCAAGAGATTTATTTTCTGGTAACAGTTGCGGAAGATTTACTTCATCTCTTTGTCCTAAGGACACAATGAAGAAACTCTTTGGTGATATAATGAATAATTCCATTTTGAGATTTTCATGATGTAAATTGGATGATTTTGTAAATGGTTTGAATGTGTGAAGTGAGATTAAAAAACTGATCAAAAGGTGGTATTGCTTGGCTCATAAAAGTGTGATTGTACTCATTGGTGTAAAATGATTGTTGCAAGGAGCTTGTGCAAATGGAAGGCAAGATCTCCCATATTTATCGGTCAAGTTCAACTGTTCCAAAGTCATCATTGTCCATCATATTATCATTGTCATCCACCAATCTACTTCCATATTTTCTGTGAATCTGTCTATCATTTAAAAGGGCTTAGTTGAGAAAAGAACACATTCAGATTTGCTTTTAAGACTTCTGCCTTTAGCCCCACAATATTGCTAGAATTGCTAGCATGATGCTCAGCAGTTATTTCCCTGTCTTAATCAGTTAGAAATCTTTTTTTCCCAAAGAATAGGGTGGCTGAAAAAAATTCACACAAAAGATGTGAATTTTTAATGTTAATAGTAGAATTGCTTCAATCATTAGAGTTAAGGGTGGATGGTTTCAAGAAAAATTAGCATAGTGAGCAAAGGTCTATTGTAATATATCATAAAAAAAAGCCCTTATTTAAAGAGATAAGTATCTGAGTCAAAAGTCAATAAGCATTTAACAGGGATATTCTACAGCATTCATGACTCAATCAAATGCTGATTCAAGTGTTCAAATTCTATGTGTGTGTGTTTGGGGGGGGGAGTTTCTCATTTGCACAAAATATGTAATGAGATTTCCTTTATATATTGACAACCTCTGAAAGTAGGATCATCCAATACTCATATTATAGTGTCTGTTTTAAAGTAAATAGCGGAAAAAGAGTTTAAAATTGTTCACTGTTGACAAGCAGAATCCATCTTGTCTGTTTTATATTTTACCAGAATCATGTGAATTCTTTTGGGATAATAATGTTTAATAAATTTTTGATTGCTATAATTTTAGATCGTAAAGACAGATTTGCAAAACACAAACCAATTATGAGCTGTCTAAATATTTCAATCATACTGTAAAATGAGCTTTGTAGATGAAAGTAATAGTACAGAAGTAATCATTAGAATACAAAGAAGCTAGTAATACATTCTTCACAGATTTGTCAGATTATTGTATTACTGATTTGATAGCAATTATTGTTTAAAAAAAAAAAAAAAAAAACATCTTATGCAACCATAAACTTTGAAAAATGTTAGTAATCTTGCCTGTAACAACATTGAAATATTTTGTTAAATGTTAAAAAAACTGTAAAATGTTTTAAAAAAAGATCTGAAATGCATTTTGCTGAACTATGTTATACATTTGTTTGTACATAAATTCCTAAATATCTTGTAGGGGGAAAATTGAAAATAAAAATTATTGTGTAAACATTTTCCTTTCCTTATAACTTTTTAATTTTTTGAAACTTATTGTTTTTTTCCATTATTAAATGTTTTTCATCATTTTTCAGTAAAACTTTCATTGTCAAAATATATTTTATTAATATTCTTAAACGGGTTTCATTTTTATAAAATTTTTGTAGCCTCATAGAAATTATATAGTTCTTTGAATAGTTTAAAGTAAAAGAAATTGACATAAAGTGTTCTTCAACTTTTATCATTATTATTATTATTTTTTAAAATTCACCCTTTTTGCTATTGAAAAATGGCTTCTTACAAGGTAATGAAAATATGCATCCCTGAAAATTGTCTAGATACATTACTGCACCTGTATATTTGTATATCTGAAGTTTGTTTATTTGTGTGAGGCTCATTCTGAAATTTTTGAGGTATATTTAAATTTCTAAAGTTATATTTTTAAAATTTTAGATGTGTTCAAATTAGTCTGTTGACAATAGTATATTTCTGTAAGAAATTTCTCCAAAAGTTAAATTCTTCAAGCTTTCATTTCTTGAAATCAATGAAAAAAATACATTTAACATCATTGTCTCATCTTTGGACTAAAAATGATGTCATGTAAGTTCGTTTTAGATTAAAATAAAACAGCCAAAAATCCTTTGTTGCTAGATCAAATGAATAAGTTGTGAGTTCAATCATTTTGATGTATTCCTGTACAAAAAACTCAAATGTCTATTTTGTTGAGTATGAAAATGCATTGTCAATGCAGAATAAAAGTTTTTTAATTTTCATTTTTTGGAAAATTTTTGTAGACATTTAGTTATTAATGTTGGTTGTGATTATCTTCTGTGCAGCATGATATCTTTTACTAGAGAGTCCTGTGCTTTTGAGAAGAGGGAAAAATAAAAACAAATATGGCACTGATTATTTATTTCTTGATACATGTCTTTTTATAATTGTGACCAGAGGATCATTTTCAAAGACTTATACTTTACTTTCTTGATATGTTGGAACATCAATATATAGTATGTACATTTTTAGAGGCCCTTATGTTTTAGTAATAAAATGGTGAGCACCAAATTTCAGTAGGTTAAGGATCTCTACTAATTCTGACACATTTATATTCTTCATGATAAATTAAATTATTTGAAAATGACTTTTTTATTGAAGCAATTCTTCAGGGATAATTTTTTTGTGATAATGGATCCAATATTAAGTTTTTTTTGTATTTGCTAGATGTGTTTATAAATTAATTGGTATGGCAGATTTGTTATTTGGAGTTACAGCTGACTTCAATTTTTTGTGTGTCTGGAAGAAAATTATAAACTCCCAAATTTTTTAAATCATCTGAATTCAGTTGCATAATATGATCTTCAAATGATGATTTTCAAATGCCAGTTTTAGAAGTTGATTATATTGTACTTTGATTTAATCTCACTTTAAAATTATCAAAAATTACAGTATGATAATGTTCTCATATCAATTCCATTTTTCTTCCCTAATAAAATTTATTCTCAATATTTACAATTGATCAATGCAAAATAGTTTACTAGAATAAAATAGTTCATGTTTTCAAGTCTAACTGATAACTTTTCGTACCATTTCTTATATGTGTGTATCTCAAATTTGAGTATAAATGCATCTTGCATACATATATATATATATATATATATATATATATATATATATATATATATATATATATATATATATATATATTGATGGAAAAGTGTATTAACAATATTAATGTGCATGAAGAGTGCTTAAAATTATTTATAAATGTACAGGAATGATACAAAATAGAATATTTAGTAATTGGGCTCCCTAGTTTTGATTCTAATGCAAAATGTTTTCTTCATTTTATCATTCATTCTTCAAGTATCATTTGTTTCTCATTTTATAGCAAAAGTATAAGTAGCATTTTATAACCAAATAGATCACTTGAAAATAATTGAAGATTGATGCTATTAATAAGGTGTAAAAAGTGGTAATATTGTTACAGAAAGGTGAATAAAGTAAATATTTGTATGACTGTCTTATATTTCTGTTTATTTACTTGATTTAGTGTGTTATTATCATTTAATTTGTAAAACTGTCAAAGCACTACATATTCTATGAAAACATTAGTCTTTAGAGCTGAAAAATAATTCTGTGAAATCAGAAAAATCAAACAAATCATCATTGATAAAACAAATCATTGATTCTTAAGCTTCAAATTGATAGGCCGCTAAAAGTTTAGTTATCGTGATTTTACCATTGGAATGTTATAGAAACTTCTAAGTTTTGTACCAAAGAAGTATAAATATCAGACTCTGCCAAGCAGTGGGTTGAAAGTGAAGCATGTCTGAATTATCAGCTCTGAATGCTGCTGTATTTAGTTTCTGTATTTTAAAAACAATAGGTTTTTTATTTATTTATTTTTATCATGTGCAAAAGCTTCAAGCTGAGGTAGAAAATAATTGTAATCATTGTGATTGAGGGAACTGTGTATTTAAATAAAAACATATTTTGTGGTTTATTACATTTCCTGGGCTGCGAAGGAAAGGGCAACATATAACACATGATAATTTAGTGATTTTAATACACTAAATTCTCACATGTGTGTGTGTGTATATATATATATATATATATATATACATATATATATACACACACACAAAACACACATGTGTATATTTATAAATATAATATAAAACAGTAAGTACATTTTAAAGCAATAAATATAGTGTATAAAATACAGCATATTAAATAAAAATTGCAATACAAACTAATATATATTACAGGCAATTTAAACAGCACAAAAGCAGCTAAAGAAAGATAGGCCAGTTTAAATAAGATACAACATGAAAAATATTAAAACTTGGAAGACAAAATTTGAAAATCACTGACAAGAATAAAATAATAAACAAAACAAAGAATAGGAAGAAAGCATAGGTGTGAGTTTTCTGCTTTGTTTCTGTTATTTAAGTCACAAAGACTCATTTACTTTTGAGTAGGAAGAGCACCTATTGTTTGTTTACATTTTAAGGTGTTATTAATTATGCTATGTATTGCACTTCAAGGTGAAACAATCCTAAAGGCTAAGACAGGGTGCAATTATTGGAAAAATCATTATTTCTTCAGTGAATCATGATATATATCTTTGAATTGGACAAAAAGTATTTTAATTCATTTTATGTAATATTGGACAATTTGCAAACTACATTTTAAAACATTTTTAGCATAAAATCACTAACTCTCTTTCATGACTTTAAAAGAAGTTATATATTTAACATTCTATTGAACTTGATTTATTTTGTTCAAAAAACTTAAATATTTGCTAAATAAATGTTCACACCACATGGTTCATAACACTTAGATTATTAATTTAAAGAATCAATATCTTGTAATAAATATCTTTAAAATTTTTATAAAGTTTCTGTGGGAAAAAAAATAGCATAAAAAATACGAAATAAAATTTTTTCTATGACTAGAAATATTTTTATTTGTAGATATTTTTAAAATAGCACCTGTGATTTGATAACAAAGAGTGATTTTTGTATTAACTATACTATTTATATAATGTAATTAATAAAATTATTTGCAGATAATTTGATAAATTTCTGTAATATTTTCTTCTAGTGCTCATAGTTACTAAAAAAGTGAAATTTTGTGGAAAAAGTGAACTAGACATCTAAGGATAATTGCTTTTTATTGGGCATAAATAACTTACATGAAATTTTCTTTTAAGAAAACCATTTCTCATTCCAAGAATAAATTTTTTTATATTAGCTAATTAAATTTTTAATTATATTAGCAAAATTTTAAATTTTTATATTAGCTAGGTTAATGTAAGAATAATTTCTTGATATTAACACTGTTCATTTTTATATTTTATTTATATTGTAACAATTTTCAGTCAAATATTTTTGTAAGACAAGGATGTCAAAATAGAAAAGAAATTAACAAAATATATTTTATTTCTCTCTCCTGAGAGCCTACTTTAAGCCTAAGTCATGTTTATCCCATTTCTATTTTTTTAATAAACATGGTATTTAGTCTTTAGTACAAAAAATTTTTTTACAACTGAATGCATTTATGGTATGATTGAAAAATGTTATTAATTTTTTTAAAAAGAAAATTTAATACTTATGGTGACAAAATATTGCAAATCTTTTTCTCATTAACTCTCTATGTTTGTCTTTCACAATTTGAGCATAGTGTCACTTTCATTCCCAACTACAGGTCATGTGAAAATGGTAGGCGAAGAATTTTTTTCTCTTTTTTCAATACTGGTCCCACTATTTCCTTGTGTAGGTTAAGAAAATATGTATATATGATTTGAGACTTATTTTTGCTGCTAGATGGCATTAGAAAGTTCAGAAATTTCTTTTCTCTTTCTTGGTTCCTCGCTGAGCTGGCATTAAAATGATTAGCGCTCTTGCCTTCAGTTCAACAGTTCGTGGGTTCGAATCCCACCTTGGGCATGGATGTTTGTAGTGGCTCGGAATCCACTTTAAACTGTAGGTCCAGGTCTAATTAGCACTTTTGTTCAAAAGATGACAGTTAAGCGACAAACAAACCAAACCTTTATTGGTTCCTCCTCCTCATATTTGTGAGCTTGCATGCATTTTTTTTTCTTTCATGGGATAGGCATTTATGAAAGATATGGATTTACAAGTGTCAGTTACTTATATGAGAATTTCTGGAATATTTTTTGAGACAAAATGCTTAAACATTATATTCTTCTGAAAATAAATATATTACATGTTTTTTTTTTAACTTAAAAACCCTGTCCACTAAAATAGGGGGTGTCATATCATTTTTGAAAATGTAAAAGTTATTAAAATTCTTGTATTTCAAAACAACTGATGAAGATGTAAATTGTAACATATGTAGATAAAGAGAATATAAAAAATTGCCCCTATTTCAGGACCAAAAAGTATAAAAATTAAGCCATATGTAAAATATTTAAAGTTTATTTTTTTATTTTTATTTATTTATTTTTTTAAATTTTAGTGGGTTTTTCTGAGCAATTTAATAATGTGTTTAAAAAATTTTTAAATTAAAAAATAATTTAAACATAATGCCATTTTTCAATCTGAGTATCGATATAATTTTGTAATGATTCTTTTATTAGCTGTTAGTCCTGATGGAAAGACCTGCCAGTCTAGAGAACCAAAAGAATGGCATGGATGTCGAGCTACAAAAGGTGTTCAAGGGAAAGGTTGGTATTTGGTATTACCATATTCTTCAATAACTTTTGGTTCTAATTTTTGTTAGAGTTAAAACATTCTTAATACTTTGTTGCATTGTTCAAAATATCTCAAAAATAAAGGTATTTGGCATGCAAATAATATTCAGTGCATAAAATTTATACAAAGGGCATTTAATTCTTACTTTGAATAATGCTTTAATCTATAATTTTTTTAAAAAAAACCAGCTATAAGAATAATTAATAAAGTGAAAACAATTCCTTTTTTTTAAAATTATGTTTTTATACAATTTAACATTTAAATGGAACTGTGAATTGAATTCTCCCATTTTTGCCTAGTAAATAATTTTGTAAAATTTGATAAGAAAGTTAGTGTGTTTATTGAGAGCTTAAACAAAAAGTCAAAGTACTCTGTAGAATATTTTAATTCATTTCAAACTTATGAAGCATTTTTCACACAAGTCATTAATATAAGATCTGTAATATTTAGAGAAGTATTTTAAATCTCTTTCTCTTTTATTTCTCAAAGTATAATTTTCCCAATTGTAAATATACCTCAATGGGGTCAAATTAATGAATAAAAAATCTAATATCTTTGTTGATTTACCAATTGTGTTTTTTCATATGGTTTCTCTTTTATTTCTCAACATTTTTAGCATAAATAATTTTTCATAAAGTCATTTCCAAAAGTGTACTCCTTTATACTGTTTTCTAAAAGTTTTGTTTGTAATGGTATGAAGTCTGAGATATATATTAAGTTTTGCTGTACAAAAAATACAATAACTCTTATATGTGTGTCAGTTTTGATCTAAGATTTAATTTTCCCTTAAATTATAAATTTTTTATTTTGGATAATGGAATTACAAAATTATTTCATTTTATTAAATATGAGATAATTAAAGATTTTTTAAATTAAAATATGTTTTCATTAAAAAAAATTAATTTCCAGAAGAAACTCCATAGCATTTAATGTTAAAAAGTGAAATTTTTAATTTAGTATTTACAATCACGTGAAAATAAAAATATTTACTGCAATTTGTGAAACATGTTAAAGTAACTAGAAATCAGTGAAAGTATCATCAGTGATATCAGGATTCAATAATGCTCTAATTATACATTCAAGTAAAAAAATTGCAAAGATGTGTGTGACAGCTCATTAAACTTGGATGGTTAGTTTGTAATGCATACAGACAAAGTAATGCATAGTGTAAATATTATGCATGCAGACATCTTTTATTGAGTAAATATAAATACATTTGTAAACAACGAATACAACATTCACATCTATGATTTATTTAGAAGCCCTATTTCCATTTTATGGATCTTTCTCAATTGATATGTCATGCTCACAAATTTAGAATCAAAATTGGATCGGCAGTGCTATTCACAGCAATGTCACAGTTTTACTTAGAGTAGTGTTTATTCTAATGTGGTTTTTTCCAATGTTATTTATTTTGTTATTTTTTGTATGTTTGTATGATATAAATAAAATATTTTATGAAATAAAATATTCATTTATAGTTGGAATTCAAAAATCATAAGACATTTTTGAGTTTCTGTATTCCATAAATTTAATTATTCCTTATTTTTAAAAGTACTGTATACAAAATTATTGTAAAATAAAATGTTTTCTTCAATTTTTGAAAAGCACACGTTTGTTTTTCATGTACTATTAGTGATTAATAGCAAAGTTATTTGAAATTCTCACTGATATAAGAGATAAGGATTTGCACACAAAGCTTATAATTTTATATTTTCCTTTAGAATTCTGTGATATGTAATCTCTTCACCTCAAGTTACTAAAAATGGATTTATGTAATTATTTAATATACAACTATGTATAAATTTTATTATTGAATCAGCATTTTTAAAAAACATTTTATATAAACTTCCCTTGCATAGGAATAGTAATATTTTTCTCGTCCAGTGATTTCTTACAGCTATAACAATTCTTTGGGTCTCTGCTATTATAAAATTACGTTTTTATATGCATAATATAGTGCATACTGGCTTTTTCTAATTCTATAATTTCTACTTAAATTTAAGATTGTATATTTAAATTTTAGAATCAATTTTAAAATTTATTAATTCCAATGCAAATTTCAAAAGTTTAAAATTTTGTGTTGTATAATATTTTATTACTGTAAATAAAAATGAGAACATTAAGAGTGGGATTAAAAATATTATAATAATTTTTGTCTGATTTTGTTTAATTTAAGAAACACAATATTCTTAATGCATCATTTTATTAACTGATAAGCTTTTTGATAGTAATGAATTATCAAAATATCTACGTAGTCCAGTTACAATAGTGTGACCACCTATCCAAATCCAGAATAATCACCTTTTGCCAAGTGGACTGTTGCAAGACATACAGGAGGAGAGTCAATTAGGTTCTTGAAAGTATTCACTAGGAGATTGAGTCATGTTAACTTCAGTGCTAGATTTTGCTGCTCCATGCTGCAAACAACCCGATTGAGATGGTCCCTCAGATTTTCGATTGGGTTTAAATCAAGTGTGTTTGTTGTCCAAGGAAGAATGGTAAACTCATCCTGGTTCTCTTCTAACCATGCATGTACACTGACACTCCGCATTATGCCATTATCCTGAGAAAAAAACAATGTACATATAGAGGTGGACATGGTTTATAAGAACAGTTGTATTGATCGATCGTGCCTTCCACAGTGATGAGTGAACCCAAAAATGATAGGAAAATATTCTCCATACCACATAATGCTCCTGTCGGGACCATTCCTAACGTAGTTTCAGTGTGTATGCTTTCAGAGATTTTACATTGTATATATGAATGTCTACCTATCATGCATGGAGCATGAAACATGATTCATCAGAAACTGCTATCTGCTGCCACTCAGTGGACATCCAGTTGTGATATTTGTATCCAAATTCAAACCTTCATCGCTAATGAAGAGCAGTCAACATATGTGCATGAACTAGGCTTCTGCTGCAAAGGTCCAGACATAACAATGTTCACTGTTGCTATATCTGGGCTTTCAAAGCAGTTAAGGAATTACCAACAGTGTCTCCCTAAGTGCCAACCGTGACTCCTAAACTGCTGCTGTTCAAAAGCTCAACAGTAGCATTTCTATTTGCTCAATTTCTACAACTGTTTGTATTTCCTCTGCTGTGGTGCCTTACATTTGCCATGGCACTGATTTTGGGCAGGTACTATTTAGCAATGCAGGATATACTCTTACCATGACAGCACATAAACAGTTCACACATTTAGCAGTTTAAGAATTGCTTCTACCTTTGGCTTGAAAGCCAATGATCATGCTCTTTTGAACATCAGATAAGTTGCTATAATTCTGCATTATGCCATTGATTATACTGTTTTCCAGACCCTTTATATAGGCTCAACTGCACTGTACTGCCTCCTGTGTTTGGTCAAGATCAAAAATGTGTGGTGATCATATTAATGTGAGACTGGACTGTGTAGTATAAAACACAAAAATTATATAATTACTATTTTTATGCATTGTCATCTAGGTGTTTTGTTTTCTTAATTTTCATTTAATCTAAAGATATGCTTTTACATAGCATAATCATCTTTATAATCTTATATCAATTAATTTTTACAGTTATTCTGTCAAAATTTATCTTAAAAATAACTGAATTTATTATGACAGAAATATTTTATAGTTTGGTTTTAAAAAAATTATTATATTTTTTATTTCAGGAAAATATTATTTTGAAGCAAAAGTTACTGATGAAGGACTTTGTCGTGTTGGATGGTCAACACCTGCTGCTTCTTTGGATCTTGGTGTGTTTTAAATGCTTCAACTAATTTTTCTGTTGATGTCAATAAGAATGAAAATGCTTAGAATTATTTACTAATAGTTTCATGTTTTTACTTTTTATTTCATTTTTTAAGTAACAAGTAACAGTTAAGTAACAGTCAATACATTATGGTATTTACTTGGTTGCGTTTCTCATATATGAAAGTAGATAGAAATGATACTTCCAGTTATTTGCATTTTTTCCAGTACATGTAAAATAAAAATTATGCATTATAAACATTTATGTTATAAATTATACAAGTGAATTTTTTTGTAAGATAGTTTACGATATACTAATTTATTTTTTAAGTCAAAAATGATTTGAATTGTTTTTTATGATTAAAACAAAATAGAAATTTTTATTATTTTTATAAAAAATTATTTTTTATTTTTATAAAATAAGTCAGAAATGAAAAATTGTTTCCTGAAGATCATTGTGAGAATTTCATATTGCCAAATAAAAATAAATTGCTTAGTATTATAGTTATATAACATTGCATTTCCTTATATCTTGTTTTTAATTGCTATGACGATAAAATTTGTTCCTAGTTTCAAATGTTAAATCTTATTTACTTTTTTCTTGCTTACTAAATATGTTTATTTATTTCACATGAGAAATTGTTTTTACAGAATTTCTGTGTGGTAATAGAGATATGAAACATGAAATCCTTATAGGTTACAAATATTAAAAATCCTTTTTGCTGTTTCCTTTATAGAATATAATAAATTATGATTTTCTCCTTTCAAACTCAAAAATGAGATTTTCAGTTTAGTTTTTGGGCTACAATCTCACCTTGGGCATGGTTGTTTGTAGTGGTTTGGAATCCATTTTAAGCTTTGACTCTCTGTGTAACTAGTCCTTATGTACAAAAAAAAATATTGTTGAGTGACAAATTAAAAATAAATTATCTTGTCTTCTATTTTCCAATCTTTCCTCCAAAATAATTGATAAATTAAAATATTTGAATCTTAGTAAAATGACAATTCTGAGAAAAATTGAAAATTTGCCTGAGGATATTAGTGAGCATTTAAATTTAATACCATCAAATTTCAGTACTTTAGCTTCTGATAAATTAACATATGTTGCTTCTACAGTTCAGCTATTTTTCTCTGTCCTAGGAATATGTAATAATCTTGATATAAAGGAAAAAATAGAAATAGTTGAATAAGGTAAAATATTTTTGGCTATCTTAAATTTGTATTTCACATAATTTTAATATTTACAAACTCGTCAATATCACAGTCAATGTGATGTTAACTAGTTTGTGAATAACACAGTATGGAATTGTAATTGGATTGTAGAATTATATCGAGTGATTGCTGTGAAATTAAGAATGATTATAAGATTTAAAAAGGGTTACCATTGCATTATTCTTTGGAAATAGCTATGTGCAAAGAACTTCAGTGGCATGACAGGATTACTTCACGATAAACCATGGCTTTCTCCAGAATTCAACACCAAATAGCCATCTTTGGGCTTATATTTTTAATGATAATTAATTTTCTATACTGTCCAACCATTTAAGTTTAGACTGTTCTCTTTTCTGAGTGCCTGTTGGGTTGGCCATGAAGACTTTGTGTATTTATAGTCATTAAATCTAATAAGATATCTGGGCCATCTTACCCTCTGTATACAAATAAAATTAATTATATCTTGGATTTTATATATCTGTGTTGTTCACAATATTTGTTCTCCATATGCCATTTACTTAGACACCCCCAAAAATGCTTCTCAAGGTTTATCTCTTAATAATTGTCGGGATTTCCTTGTCTTTTTCTGTCAGCATCCATGTTTCAGCTAAATAAGTTCAACAGATCAATTATTTTGGGTATTATTTTCAGAATCTCGACAAATAAACTTCATGATGACGATTAGGTGTACAGTGAAATGCTAGTCCATTTTGACACTATTATCAAATCTAAACATCAAGCTGAGTCCCAACACAAGAAGGTATTGCTGCATTAAGATAATGTTAGACCACATGTGTTTGCATTTAACAGCTGGACTCAAATGGAATCTTTCACCACACTATAGCCCCAACATAGTTCCATCAGACTTCAATTTTTTTTTCACACCTGTAGTTTCATCTTGTTGGTGTTATATTTTACTCCGCACAGGACGTCCACAGTGATGTTGATCTGTTTTATACACTCACAAACAAAGTTTCTGGGCATTTTTATAACATGGCTCAAGTTATCTGTCAATGCTAAGTTAATTTCTGAATACTTATCAACATTTTTCTTTAAAGTCATTTTTTTCATATTTGGGTATTTTACTCACAGCTCTCCAGTTTTCAAACCAGTTTTTCTTGTTTACTGTATGTCAAATTGAAATTAAGTTACAGCAATTTTAAAATACATTCTCTTTTGCAAAACAAAGACAAAAGTGGTGAAAAAGGCATATTTTAATTTTTATTATTTTTTCAACTTATGTATTTTTCCGTAACATACTAACTGCTAGCCATAAACATGAGACTGTCATTTTGCTAACAGGTTCAGAAAGACGTGGAAATGTTGTTACTATTACTTTAAATGAGATTTTCACTAAATTTTATTTTTCATAAAATTTGTTAACATGTTAACCCAAATAATAAGAAAGATATTTGTATGAAACTGCCTAACATGTTTTAAATGCTATTATCTATGAAATGAAGTATAATTTTGATTATGTAGGAAGAACTTTTTCATTTACAATAATTCTGAAAGGAAATATTCAATAAAATTTTGTAAAGTATTGAATTATCTTTATATTTTTAACCATACTTTTTTTCTTTATCATTCTATTTTTCTTTGATTTTTCTTAATTTCAAAGAGTATTATGCATAAACATTGAGCCCAAATTAAATTCAGATTTTTGCATTACTATTTTCTGTAAAGTGCTAGCCGTTTTGTTAAAATTTCTCTAAAACTTTCCAGAAAATAATCAGTACCTCCAAAAGTATGCTATATGTTATTAAAATTGTAGTTATTAACCATAAAGTGGTTGTTTTTCTTCATTCCAGTCGAGATCATGATTATGCCACTTTATTGCAACTCTCATTGGTTTAAAATATCCATGATAGGTATTGTTCCATCAATGTTACATGCATAATTGATTACTTATTATTTGAGACAGCATCATAAATTAGACTTGTCAATGAATTTGCTGCCTACCTTCAAATTGCATTCTTTGAACAGCAGCAAACAGGGCAAAGTTCAACATTGAATGCTTCACAATTTGAGGTTTGTTTTGTTATGAAAATGATTTCTTGTATAAAGACCAAAGCATTGGTTTAAGAATTCGTTTTCCATTGATTCAAGCCATTAACATATTGACAAATAAAGCAGAAGAAAAAGTAAAATAAAAAAGACAAGACAAAACATGCATTTTATAGTTAATTTAAATCAGCAAGAACAATTTTAAATTTTTCATTAATTAATAGAATTTTAAATTAATAATTGCTAATTTGTAAATATCTCTTTTTCAGCTTAAGTCGAATTGTTAGCTTACTCCCACATTAACAATGTTCTTTTAATTTTTTTTATATTTAAGCTCATATTTTATGTAATTTTTATGTCTTCTATTATAATTTATTTAAAAACAAAACAAAAGGAAACTAAAGTTAATTTTTAAGAAAACTTCATTAGAATGTAGGCAGATACCATAAGAAATTTGCAATTTGTTTCTGTTCTAGCCTAATAAGATTATTTTAAAATAATTTCCTTCATTCTTAACAATGTATTATTTAGTTGATTCTATAGATTTTTGAACATTAGTTGTAATATATTATATTTATTGTAACTTGTTTTTAAAAACTAATAATATATTGTATAACATACACGTATACATCGTAAATTGTTGATATTTAAAACTGAATTAGTCCCACATTAACAATGTTCTTTTTATGGAACATTTTAATGGAACATACACGTATACATCGTAAATTGTTGATATTTAAAACTGAATTAGTCCTCGATTGCCTAATAATTTCTGTAAGTGGATCTATATATAATATAATGGTTGTTCACCTTCAATCTAAATTATTTTTTATAAGTCATGCACATTATTAATTATTTCAAACAACAGAATTACTTAGCTACTTTAGTTAGTAATAAAGAAAATTACTGTAGTTCTAACTTTTGTTTTTTTGATTTTGTCAATATATGTATTGTCAAAATATTCAGATCATGATTTAATATTCTAAATTCTTAACCTTTACTTGGTGTCTCCTAATTATATTACTAAAATATGAACAAATAGTAATTTTTGAACACACAAATAATTTATAAAAATATCAGTAATTTTGCAAATTGCTTATTTATTTAGCTTTTATGTTATCCAATGTATGTGAATGAACATGAGTGCTTTTGTCAGATATGTGGAGCTTATTTTAGATTCCTGTTGTGCTTAAAAATAATCTTTAATATCTTTTTTTCAAATCATTATGCTTTAAGGATTATGTCCGTAATGGAGAAGCATCTTCTTTTGATTTATTATGAAAACAGAATTTGTTATGTTAACTTTATCCCATACATTTTGCTGCTACATTGTTGCTTTTAGACCTTCATAAAGTTTGCTTTATAAAATTTTGTACTGAATATTTATAATTGTATAAAAACTTGTTGCATTAATGTCTTTACTTATAACCAATATTAAACATCCTTTAGTGTTCAACAGCTGAATCAAATATTATAATTTACTGTGGAAAAATTATTTTAGAGAACTTTTCTAAAAATACTTACACAGTAGTTTTTTGGAAATTATTATTCATTATGATATTACCATATTAGAATTTTTATCATTGTTAAGTTCAAGAATCATACATTTTCTTTTTTAAAAAATCTTATTAAAAATTTCAGTATTTGATGTTTCTAATATAAATTTGAAATGTTTCTTTAGTTGCAGGATAAACCTTTGTTATAATATGTCAATGTAGGTAATATTTAATAGATTTATTTTCATAATAAATCTTGATTAATTTATATATATTAATAGTAAGTTAATTAGTTAAAATTTTAAATTTAATTAAATACCTGATGATTTTTGTATTTGTATTTTGTATGTCTTGTATTATTTTATTAATAAGATAATGAAATTGCATATCCATGCTTTATTTTAATCTATTTAAACTTTGCAGGAACTGATAGACAAGGCTTTGGATTTGGAGGAACGGGAAAAAAATCATTTGGAAAACAATTTGATTCCTATGGTGAAGTAAGTATTTATTTTAAACATATAAGAATTGAATTTTGCTAAATTTCTTAATTGTAAAAAGAGTTTGTATTAATTTAATCAATTATTAAGCCTACATATAGATTTTATAAAATAAGTTTTCATATATGGTTATTTTACAAGTAATTAAAAATTTTCATATCATTCATTCTCTTAAAATCATTGATTTAAACCTTATAAATTTTTATTATTTTATAAATATAAGTGTGATATATTAATTATAAATGTTGTAATTGGTTTGCTTTTCAAAAATTGGTAATATTTTCTATTATATTAATTTTTTTACTATGTAATATAATGTCTGAAGATTTATGACAAATATCAAAACATTTCTGCTTTGACAGATTATCATGTGTTGTTATTTATGGCAGCATATTGTTAAGAGTGTCTTGTGCTTTGTAGTCAATAGAGGCATCTTGATAGCTCCCTGATTTAAAATAGAAATATCCGAAGGCTCATCGCTAGGAATAAATTTTAGTAAATTTTATTATATTAGCATTTTTTATTAACTTAAAAGATCACAAGGATCAATTTGTTTTTAAAGGCTTATCACAAAAAAATGAAATTTTAGTAAGCTTTATTAAAGTTTTTTTTTTAAAATCAATGACTGCCTTTTCTCTATTGTTTCAAATTGAAATGAATTGTACCTAACATTTTCATTATTGCACAGTTGTTGTTTTGTTCTGCATTTACCTTGTTTTCTTTGTTATTGGTATAATTGATTTGTAGTTGATTGTTAGTTTTATCGATGTATATTGTGTTACATTTTTTATAAATTTTAATCTTGTGTAAATAAGTTTCTGATTAAGGAGAGAAAATAATAAGACATTTAATTTTTTGACTTTAAATAATCTGTGTTTATTTATGTTAAAAATTTTAGCAATGGGTGTATAATCTCTACTTTTTTTCTTCATTTGAATATGAAAAAATTCAATAATCTGAAAAAGGTAAAAAATATATTTTGTTCTCTGCACCACAACATTAGTTTATTTTCTGAAGGAGAAACTTGCTATGGTACAGAGTGGAGCATTTCAATGAGTAAAAATGATCTGTGATAAAATAGAAATAACAGTTAAGCAAATTGCAGTCTCACATTCTTTCTCTGAAGACATATTTTGTACACCTGTAAAGAGGTTTACTGTTTGGTGCTGTTAGCTTAAGTGTTCTGAAAAGGGAATGTTATTTTTTTCAAAACTTTATTGTAAGCTTATCTGGTGGAGAATGTTTTTACCAGATTATCCACATCAGCATATAATATGAACAGTAAAATTCGAAACTTTTTTTAACACATCTGCATATTATGTACAGGAAAATATAGCAGTTGATTATTGTTTCGCTGCATGAGTAAATGAATGCTATTAATAATGACTATAAATAAATAACTATAACTAAAATAAACTTTCTTAAAAGTTTTTAATCTTTTAATTTGAAAATTCAAAGCAATAATTGGTAAAAGTATTCATTATTTCCAATTTATTTTAAAAATGAAAATAATTTGTAATGTTAAAAATACTCTAAAACTTATTTTATACCTATTTATGTTTCATTATTTCTGTGAATTTATGTAATTGAATTTTCTTAAATTTTATTTATTTGTTTTTGATTTTAGTCATTTGGAATGCATGATGTTATTGGTTGTTATTTGGATCTTGATAATCGTTCAATTAAATTTTCTAAAAATGGTAAGTTTTGATATTGTAATTGTGTTACTATTTAATTATGATTTAATATTACTATATATTTCTATTAATCATTTATAAGAGTAAGTTATTTTCTTATATATATTTTAGGTACTGATTTTGGAGAAGCATTTAAAATTCCTGATAATTTACGTAAATCTGTGTTTTTTCCTGCTGTAGTGTTAAAGGTAAATAAAAAATGCAAAATTAACTATTAATAAAACACAATTTAGCTACAACTGTATTAAGGAATGATTTTTATCTTTTGCTATTTATTTTTTAATTTGATTAAGAAATATACTTTAATTATATATATTAATTTTAGAATCATGTGATGCGTTTATCTTATGTATACATGAAAATAAGTAATTTTATTATCAATTAAAGAATTTAAATAAAATAAAAAATATTTGAAATGAAAAAATTAACATTTATATCTATTTACATAATAAAATTATATGAGCTTTAGAATGAATATTTAAAAATTTATTCTTTCAAACAATATAAAAATTTACTTTTGTAAAATTTCAAATTGAGTTTCTTAATATTTTTGTAGAAAATATGATTGGAATATGAATATAGTAGAGAAATTATAGTGTTATATTTTGGGCAGTTCAAAAGGCAAATAAATTTAATATTGTGTATTTCAAATAACAAAATATATTACTTATTCATCAATTCATTCATGTTGATCTCAGTTTATTCAGATATTATAGAATGTAAATTTTAAAATTTCAATTAATCTTCAATCAAGCATTGCATTCAATGTAGTTTTCAATTTCCATTGATGAAAATGCAGCGTGTGTTTGGAATTTATACTAAGATGACTTAAGGTAACTTAGTTCACCAAATGCATCTGTAAAAAAAGAAGAGATAAGATTCTTCAAAATTGTAAGCAAATTTATGCAACTGAAAATTTGTGACACATCATAAATTATGACTTGTTTTCTATTATAAGAAATGATATTAGTAAAAATTAGAGTTCATTAAGAAATTATGTTGATATTTAGTGGTGTAATTGATAGGTTTTATATTAACAAACATTTTATCATAATAAATAATCAGCATTAAAGATAAAAACTTTAATGCTGATTATTTATTATGATTATAATTAATCTTTCTATGAAGAGTAAATGCATAATGTTTAAATATTTAAGCAAATTTATCTATATTGAAAAATAATGAAATAAGTTTTACATTTAATAATTGAATACCTATTGTTATTAAATTGCTATTGAATCTTCATAAAAAATTTTCTTTCAGTACTCTATTTCAGATATCGTTTCTTGTGGAAAAAAAATTCAGGATAAAATATGTAATATCTTTGAATATAAATTTGAAGATAAATGTATATTATTTTTATAATGGTTGTTACATCATGACAACCATCGGGTTTCTAGAAAACTTCTGTATATTTTAAAAATTGCATATAGTAACTTTATTAAATAACTTTATTTTTGTATTACGTTATTAATGTGAGCTAAATTAAGATCATATTTTTATTTCGTTTTGAATAATACAAATAAAATAACAGTTTGGAAAATGATATATTTATTATATGCTTTTATCAGTAAAGACTAATTATATTTCTTAATGTATTATGCACTTTTGAATTTGTTTTAAATTTTCTGTTTATCAAAATTTAGTATTAGCTTACACTAAAGTTATTTAATTTTTATTTCCATCTTTTATGATTTTTTATCTTTTACGATTTTTTAAGTCTGTAAAGTAAAAAGGGAATAAACTAACAGATTTTATGTTAATTGTTTTAAAGCATAATTTATAAAAAGAGTTTTCGTTACAAAAAATAATATTAAGTAATTACAAAATCTTAACAAATTATTTTCAAATCTTAAATATTATCCTATATTTAAGAATTATCTTTCAGAATGCTGAAATGGAATTTAACTTTGGGGAAACTGCTTTCAGATATCCACCTGAAGTAAGAATCTGATATTTCAGTTTATTTCTTTTTTGTTTCATTTATTTAGTTGGCATATAAAAATGGTCTTCAAAATTTTTTTAGAATGATTATGTTGCAGTTTGCTCAGCACCTAAGGAAAGTGTTGTTAACAATACAGTTACAGGTAAATTAAAGTTTTGTTTACTCTATATTATTGTATTTCCCTGTGTATTATCTAGAGTGGCGTATTAACATAATATATATATATATATATAAATTTTGTATATTAGTTAACATAAAAATTCTTTTGTTAATTTTCTCAAATATAACTTTTTAAAAACTTTGAAACCTTACTAAAATATGTTAAATGTGATTTCAGTTTATGTATTTCTAATTTTGAACTTATTACTTTGAAATTTAAAATAATGATAAGTTGCCTTTATTTCTAAAAATACATATCAAAATTTTAAAATAATTTTGAATTTTTTGAAGTAATTTTTTATTATAATTTCTATAATTGAGTTCTATTGATTATTTACTTGTTTATTTTATTCTATAATTTAGCAGAAACTTGCAAGTGGTTATCAAAATAACACACACACCTTAGATTTATAAATTATTTTTTAGTATGATGTAAGAACATCTTTGGCATATAATACATCTTTCCCAATAAAAATTAATTCTTTAAAGTGTTGAATAATATTTAAAACACTATTTTTCATTAAAATATTGTGAAAAGTTCTGAGAGATATCTGATGATGATTTCAATTCCATATTGAATGCTCTAAAACAAACCGTAATGTTTCCATTATTGTGAGATCATGTAGCTGTGAACCAAAGTAGGTGTTTAACTTTGCCCTCATGTTCATCATACAATGGCTTGATAAGTCTAGCTGCACTGGTAGGTGCATTGTCCTCCTGAAAAATTCGATCTCTTGCAGTTAACGAAGTTTGCACCATAGAAGGGATCTCATCAGCTAAAATTTCTCTATACTTTTCCCTAGTGATCCTTCTTTTAAGAGTTATAATTGGTATTTAAAAAAACAACCATGTGTGATGCGGCTGCTCATATGACATACCTACTTTCTGCTCCGTAGTTGCAAGGAGACAATCATAATCATATGCTTGTGCATGTGTCCTACAAACATGCATTTATCCCATTGCAATGGAAAATGTGAAAGATGGTTTCAGGCAATATTATTTTCTTTCACCTATCAATCGACCAAGTTTTATGAGTGTAACACCTCTATAGATGACTTTTGGCCTTAATACCTGTGACAAGTTGCTTGGAAATTGTTGCTCTGCAGTAAATGTTCTGTTTATAAAGGTGCCTTCTGACTGTAATCATTGGCCCTGGAGAATGCAATTGCTGATTGAATTCTGTGGACTTTTTTTGCTTTTTAGATATTATAATCTGTTTCAATACCTGTTGGCCTCTTTCACGGAGTTTCAGTTCCCATCTGCTATTTTGTTTTGCCAAGCATGTCTTACAGTGCTTGTATATATTAACTTTAGGCACTGCTCTTCTTGATACGCTTATACAGCAAGATATTTTGGTAACACTTTCTCCTGTTAGACCGGCTCTTATAATTTATACTCTTAATCGAGAAATAAAGTCTTATGGATAATACCCGGCTGGGAATATATACAGGAAAATACAATATATATATTTACACAACAGTTAAGAATATTGTTCTGAGTTGCATTCTTAGATTCTGTGCATTAACATATGTTACAAATGTTGAAGGAATTGCTGCTCTGCTGTAAATGTTCTGTTTATAAAGATGCCTTCTAATTGTACAATTACTGATTAACCTCTGCTTTCACTTTAGTTCAAGTTATTCATTTTTAGAAATTAAAATCTACTTCAAAATCTATTTCTTTCACTGAGCTTTTCTTTCCATTCACTATTTTGTTTTGCTCAGCTTATAATCTTAGATACAACTAAAAGTTGGAAGGTTTTGGTCACACTTGCTCCAGCTAGATGGGCTCCTACAACACAATTCCTTTGAAAATCTGAGAAGTGTTATATTTAATGCTTTTGAAAAAATCCAAGACTTACAATAATACTACAACATACTGCCAGAATATATGCATTTCTATTTATAAATAATCTGGGAGATATTATGTTTTAATGCTTACGAAGCACATTTTCAGATGTTTCCATTATTTTAATAACCACCTATATATAATAAAAGCTGTATTATGTATTTCATCTTGTACTGACTATAAAATGTTTCCAGTAAAATGTTTTTTTTTATTTATTCTTTTTATATTTTAGGGGACTCTTCGGGACCAGTGAAAAATATAAAAAATGCTCCACAAGCTATCATCATAGAGGTACATATTTTCAAATACCCATTTTGTGTTAGGTAATGATTTTTTCTAAGATTAACTGTGAGGTCTACAGTGTAAAGAAAGATCATCTGTAAAAAATTTTATTGTATTCTAAAGAAAGATTATTTAAATGGGAGAAAATGAATATTTTTTAATAAATAATACTAGCTTATTTACAATTTATAAATATTTTATTATTTTAATGTTGTCAAACATTTTTTCCAATATTTATTTAAAAATATCTCCTTATTATCACTCAAAAGAACATAATTTTTAGTCTATTACATAACGCTAAAACAAAAGTCGTAAAAAATGTAATAATGTGAAATTTCATTGCATTAAATCAATTTTTCAGCTTTTCTTTAAAAGAAATTTGCACTTTTTTGTGTGGAATTTAATAATCCACTGATTGCAATTTTAGCTCATGTTTAGAAATTGTTTAAAATGACATTTAACTGTACCAAATTCAGTACCATTTAACCTCATTAAATATAAAATACAAAAGTTTATTATCTTCATGTAGCAAATTCATATTTCTCCTAAATTTGATGATTTTGAATGTAGACTAGCATTGCCACTAGTCAAATATAATTATTTATGTGGAATGCACATATGGGTAATCTTATGAGTCTTATGTTTTATACACAATGTAAATGTCATCGCTCACATAAATTTTTGTGCTTGAGTGAAAATGCTAATTTTGAATTCCCACTAATTTAGTACATGGAAATTTGGCAATTATTACATGTAATATTTGTTACAGTGTAGCGATTTTAAAGAAATGTCATTTAAATAAATTAGGTTCCTGTATCAATTTGGTTTTCATTTATACATTGAAAAGAAACTGAAACAACTTTTAAAATAACTATTGTAACTTATTACTTGTTATTATAATTAAATGTATTTTTGTCTAGTATTAAAATATACTAATTATGTGTGATATAATTTCTGATTCAAAAAAAACTTTGTTTTTACAGCCTTCCAGAGAATTAGCTGAGCAGGTATTTATCTTTAAAGCTGTGATAAGCATAAATTTTCTAAAAATAATTAATATAAAACACCATCTTTGATATCTTACTATAATGGTTAAAAGTTTAATTAGATTTGTAAAGTATTTTCTTAAAACTAAAATTTGTAAACATTGTATTTTGATTATGAATGTGTGGATAAAATTCATTAACAGGAAAACTTATTTTTTAAGTTTATTTTACAATGTACTATAAAAATATAAGAATAAAATGAGTTTAATATATTTTGAATTTTTGACATTTGAAAAAAAAAATCATAAATGTGATCAGTTCATTATAATTCCTATTTCTATAGTTTTAATTATTATTGTTAAATTTTATATTTAGATATTTCAAGAATATAAGTATAAAGTCAATTTTATTTAACATTTCAAATTGAAGCCTTATGATATTTTATCATATGTACAAAACACATTTAATGAAATGTTTATATATTTGTTCCACTTTTAATTCTGAAACTTACTTATTTTTCAGTACTAAAGTTTTATTTTTGTTTTATTTAGTAAAATATATAATCAAAGTAAAACAAATTGACATAATAAGTTAAATTGGTGTATTTTAGTTTTTATTGACATGTAATTTGTAGGAAACAAAATACAGATTACTAAAATATATATTATTAGTAATTTTTTAAAAAAGTAGTATTATAAACTAGTTTAACAAATGTTATATTAAAATATTTCATAAAAATTGTAATTAAGTATTCTAAGTTAATATTATGACTTGATTTCCTTTTAGACTTTGAAATGTATACAAAGTTTCAAGAAACATCTTAAAGATCCAATTGTCAAGTAATATGAATTTTCGTTTATATATTTTTATCTATTTTAATTTTTTATCCAAAAAATATGTTGTAGAATAAAATTACATTAAAATTTTAAACTTGATTAATTCACTTTTTTTGAGATCTTTAGTTGGCAAAGCTATGTAAATACCTGTTAAGTGAAAGATAAATCTTTAATGATTATAAGCTGAAGCGTGGATGAAATGTTTCTGAATTGAAAGATTTTTCATTTACTCTTAAAATGTTTAGTTAAAAGTATGCGGTCAAATTGACAGAATGCCTTGATAGTGGCCAAAACTTTATCTACCTGCACAAGACAGAATCTTCATAGCTGCTAACTTTTTAGAACATGCTGTTGGTAAGAGAAAGCCAGACTAATGTGATACAATCCATTAGGTTTTTGCCATTCTGCTGTAAATATTTGCAGCATAAAACTTACTTTATGAAGAATTGATTTAAATAGTTATCTGGTGGATTGTTCTTCTCAAATATTTTGCCTTCGGTTCAACAGTTCGTGGGTTCGAATCCCACCTTGGGCATGGATGTTTGTAGTGGTTCGGAATCCACTTTAAGCCGTAAGTCCCGGTCTAATTAGCCCTCGTGTGCAAAAAATGACCGTTGAGCGACAAACAAACAATCTTCTCAAATATTAGTTCAATCTACTGTTAATTTTTTAGGTGTTTTTGTTTAGGTTATTTGTCAATTTGGACTTTAAGCCATTGTTTTGCTTTAAAAATTTAATTTTTCTTGCATTAAAATTATCATTAATAAATCTGGTAGCATTTGAGAGGATAACTAAACTTATTCATTTTATATATTTTCATGTGTTGTAAAAATCTCATTGGTTTGAAATTGCATAGTGGACAACATAACAGAAAAAACTGCTTTATGACATGTGAATCCTTCAGCCTGGTTGGTTAGGGCATCATTAACGGATGGCTGTGACTTTGAATCCAGGCTTTACTCAAGATCTGTCATGTTCACTAAAGACGGCTGTGGACTGGGCGTGATTGCAATGTCTGCAAGTGCAACGATATCCTTGGGGGTGGCAGGCTAGTATTGGGGGTCTTCTGTTTGGTATCTGCTTCAAAATCACAAAGACTCTACCTGGCTGCTTCTGTCGACCTGGTAGAGCCCAACTCAGGGCTAGGTACACGGAAACAACATAAACTCCCAAAACTCTGGAGCTTTTTACTTTTTTTAGTAAAACAATTGAACATTTGCCAGGGATGTCTTTTATGATATCGATGAATCTTCTAAAGCCAACGCTTATTTGCATTGTTTTCAAGTTATGCTTAATTTATTCTGGCCCTTTTGAAAATAGGTTTTTTTACAGTTTAAGTTTTATAACCTATTATTACCTATTACAAGTTTTAATCACATGAATAAAGAGTTCAGATATTAAATATTATATGTGAGAAAAATTCAGTGTCTGAAGAGCAAAAGGAGTCCTGCTTTAAAATCCAGGAAAAACAAATGAATCAGTATCTAATCTATCCTGAAAGAAATGTCTTTTAACTTTATCATTTGCTAAAAAAGAAAAGGCGTTTTTGTAATTTTTGAAGAATTAGACTATTTGAAAAAGTTAGAAATTGTGTAGTAGATGAAGTGAAAAAAATGAAATGAATGGTGTTAAACTATACAATGGGGATAAAATATCTGAAATTGATTAAAGTTGATCACATGTCTTTAAAACTATTTTGATGGTGTTCCAAAAAATTAATTTCCTACTGTTTTAGTGAAAGCAGTTATGACTGCATTTCCAAAACCTTTTGTTGCAGATTCTTTCAATATTATGGATGATATCATTTCTGATGACAAGACTGCGCTACATGAAAAAAAAAATGAAAGTATTTGTATAATCAAGTATTATTTGGGAGCTAGATCTTGGGAAGCTGACATGATTGTTAATTCAAAAATGCAAAAAAATATACATAACAGCATAAAAAAATTACCAAGCTTTATTGGGAAAAAAATCAGAATTCTACTATGCCTCAAAAAATTTATCCATTTCTCAATTAAGTAGTTTATATACATCAGTATTCTATTCCTTATTCCACACAAACATAAATTATATTTGTAGAACTGTAAACACAAGAAATATTAAAATTAAAATCTAATGTGTATAAAAAGACACAAATTTGTAATGTTAAAATACTTGTAAATATATTGTAAAACTACATAAAATGACCAATAAAGGTTTTAATACTGAACTTTTCTGTCCTAGCAATTCTTTAAGTGGCATCCCTGCTTTTTGATTAATGAATGTCCAAACCAATAGAGATTTATAATTTATGCTCTTAACTACATTTAAAACTTTATTTCTATCATTATTGATACTAAGATCATTGCCTATGGAATTTTAGATTAAAAGAAACTGTTAAATCATGTGTATGCATATTTTCTTAGAAAAATTTTAATTGATTCAAAGTGTTTGTTAATGTTGTAAAACAAAAATAGGGAAATGGATTAATTCTTAAAAATCCAATCTATTTTAGTCATATTCAAACCAACCAGTATTTTGTAATAATTCAAGATAACATAAGAATATATTTTTCTAAAGATCAATAAAAAGTTAAAAATATTTTGAAAATTCACTGTACTAAACATTAAAATTGTTATATCAAGATACAATACAAATAACACAAACATATTTCTTGGACAAATTTATTATATTGAAAATAAGAAATGATTATGCTTCCATTTTTCTTGAAAATTCAGATTTTGAGAAATTTATACTTGAGAATTATTAACGGCATTTATATATCTAGGCATTGCATCAGATAAATCAAATGGCATGTATAGTACAGCTGTTCTTGCCATATTAACACAACATCTCCACTTTAATGACTAGTTTATAATGATGAGCCTGTCAGTTAGCAAACATTGACCCGATGTTTTCTGTTGATAAGAGATTTGGGGAAATTACTGGTCAAACCAGCAAATCAATAATTTCAGTGCCCAGAAATGTTCCTACATTTCTAGCAACATGTAATTGTGTATTATCTTTCTGAAACATAGCATTTGCTCAAATAAAATGTAGTGTCAAGAGCATTAAAAAAACAAAATTATAACATCCTTTGTTGAAAGTACTATCTCAGTGAACAACAGATAACTGAGATAGTATGGTGTGTTATTAGATAATGGCATCATCACTCTGAGTGATTGGTTAATACGATGTCAAATACATGATAATAATGAGCCATCTTCGTGATACTGCCAAAGACAAATAACTATCATAATATTATAAAATAAAAAGCAAGATTTGTTTGAAAACACAACGTAACATCATTTCTATTTGCATGTTTATCATTGATCCCACCATTAAAAATACTATTATCTATGATGTTTTGTCGAAGATAGTTGAAGGTATAGTTGCCATGTTAACAGTCCATTCTGCTGCTAATGTCTTAGAACTGTTTGTATAAATTTTTGCTGCTTTGTGAAGGTTCAATTCCAAAATATTTTGCCATTTCCTTTAGAAATAAGTTTGATAATATTTTTATGCATATGTTTTTGATATTATGTGTATTTTTAATTACGGTTAATTTTGTAATAAATTTCCTTCATTTTAATAAAGGATTATAAATGAGTAAAAAATCATGTATATTCTTAAAAAAAGTAATGTATGTATTGTTTATTTACTACTTTAACTATTTTTTTAATCATTAGTTTTGTATTTTACTTCCTTATTAGAAAGTATTTTTTTACTCTTTATTATCTTATTGTACAAAACTAACTCAAAGAAAATGTTAAAAATGTATTTTAGTATTACTTTTCTTCAACTTAAATTGTTCCTTTCTTTCATTTCAAGAATCTTAAGTCCAAAATTGTAAATTTTATTGAAGTTCTTGTATTTGACATATGTGTGTAGGTTAACATTTTTTAATAGATAAAACAGTAGTATATAGTTTTAACTACTTATTGTTATTATATGAAATGAAATGTAGAGTTAATGATCTCTATATCTATTGTTATTTATTTCCATGTTATATCAAAAGCTCTGCTAAAATAAATATCTTTATTTTGTAATAAAGTGTGTTATTGTACTTTAAACAATTTTAGGATTTGTCATAATCTTAAAAATATTTAGTTTATTATTTTTTTTAGAGAATTATTGATTATCGGTGGTGTTGCTGCAAAAGAACAAATTATGGAGCTTCAAAGTGGAGTAAGCAAAAATATTTGTTCTTGTTTGCATAGTTAATTAGTTTCATGTTCTTTGCTAATCATAACACTTGAATACGTATTTTGCTTAAAATTGTTTACAGTTTTTGAAGGTTCATAAATAAAAAATTCTAAGTTAGAAACTCAAGATCTCAGTATAAGAAGTTTAAAATTAAGATTAAAATATGTAATCATTTTTTCTTATTAATATATAGTTATTATTGAAGTTTAAAAATTAAATTTATTGGTTACTAATTGAAGATTTTTAAATTGAAATAAGTTTATGTATTTTACAGAGTGTAAACATCATTTGCTATTATAGTTTGTCTAGAAATTACCACATTTTGAATATTTATATTATCTTTCAATCAAAAAAATATTTTTCTTGTTTTTTTGTATGCTATATGAACATTCTGGAAAATTTCTTTTTTATCCATAACATAAATATTGTTTAGTCATGTAAGTACTACACTAAAAATGTAAAAACTCTTCCCTGGAGATATGACTGCTTTTCATATGATTTAAAGTTGTCTGTTAGGCTGTGTCTCAAACATAATCTCTCTGAATGATTAGTCTCAGGTCAGCAGCTCAATACTTTTTATATTTAATTCCCTCCTCATTCATGGATATTTGTGTCCACTCTAGACTAGCTCCCAGTCGAAGCTTTTTTTTGCATGCAAAAAATGATTTTGTAGGAAAAATCAACTTGCTGAACAGTATCAAATTATTCACATCAAATTTTAAAAGCAGTGTTGGCGTGGTTGGTTAAGGTGTCATTCTCATTATCAGAAAGTAGAGAGTTTAGGATTAGATAATTGCAAAGTACTCTTAAAAAGTAACAATAAATTAATAACAAAAATTTTGTTATAAATTGATATTTTATGCTATTTAACTATTAAGTGTTTGCAGTATTTTACCTACATTTTTAGAAAACATAGTTGTTCTACACACTGCTTGAAATTGATACTGCTCTTCAAATTCAAAGTAATTTGCACAATATCTGTATTGCCCAGTCTTACATTAGATGAAAATTATAATTTTAAGTGAAATGTAGCCCAGTGTTTTACTAATAAATATATTGTATTTTTTCATTAGTGTTTTATTTACTCAAATTATATATACACATACTTTATTTTACTTTTATTTCACCTTATTGCTTATATACACAAATATGTAAAAAGGCAAACTAAAAGTAAAAGTGAATTGGTTTAATTATCATAATTAATTATTGTAATTGTATATCTATAGTTTGATTTTAATATATAATGTATCTTACAAAAAATTACAAATTTTCATTCTTTATTTTCTTATATTGTCAATTTACATAAAAATTTCTTTTTGTAAATATATTTGTTGCAATAGCTGGTTGTAATATTTATATATAATTCTTTACTTTTATTTAAAATTTTATTGCATATATAAATTAAAAGAAATAATAATGATCAATTATTTTTTAATTCATGTATAAATTTATTTTGCTCAAATGTATTGTCTGAATAAATTTTTAAGCAAATAATCTAATGCCTTAAATAATAATTTTTTTTATATTTTTCTTTGAACCACTTTTGTGTGTCAAGTAAGATATTTCATTAGATACTATATTTTATTAAATCTAAAGGAAGGGTACTATTTTTATTAAATAATTGTGTATTTAATGTTATTTGCTAGATTATCACTCTTTGCAGTTATACAATGCTAATTTTAACAAAGTTTAAATTTTAAAGATAGGAATATTAAAAAGCAATTATTGAGTTTAATTAACTTTATTATATTTTGATATTGATATCTTATTGCATTAAATCTTGCTGATATTTTTTAGTTTTATATGTAAGTTCAAATGAATATTATTTGATTATTTATATTTGACATATTGCTACAATGTCACTGAAAAAATTCAATATTTATTGCATAATGTTTACAGTTTTTTTCTTTTATTAATTATTGATGTTATATCAATTATTTAATGTGAATCGTTATTTTTTACTAGATTGATATTGTTGTTGGTACACCAGGAAGATTAGAAGATCTGATATCAACTGGACAATTATCTCTTGCTCAAGTAATACTGATTATGCAACATTTTTGAATAGTTTACACACACTGACCAATGAATCAAAAACTCAAGTAAACATTCTATTAGGCCACCTTTTTCAATTACAATTACATTAGCATCCATGATGTATTTGCTACCATCAATGCAATTTTGCTGGGTATTCTTGATCTGTCTCTATGTCTAAGTACCTCATGGTTGTTTGTTTACTCTTGTGGAATACTATTGGAACTCATTCTTCCGTGTTAGCAGAATATGATCCATAGCATGATACTCCCACTTAAAACCTGTACAATGCAAGTAATGAAGTTCTTGCTAAATTTGACGTCTTCCATTGCTGCAAAATGAGGTCTAGTGTGATCATCCAATTTATAACCCATTTCCAATCCTCAGATATCCAATATCATTTCTGACACCTCTATGAACAAGCATTTCCATTCTGGGCAAAAATGAGTTGCTTTCACAGGCACCTGACTTTGTATTTTTATCCTTTTCAATTCTCTGCATATGATTTGAGATGAAATCTGTTGGGAAGAACCTTGGCTGATGACATTTATCATTTGAAGCACTTGAGTAGAGCTCCTGTCCTGCTATACAATTTGTTGGAAATATTGCTAATTGTGCTACTTGCACTGCTATTAATGCCTTTTAGGCAAGGACTGTGGGCCCTGATTAAGAATTAAGAAGCCTTTGATATGGCTGCTTTTAAAAACCCCAGGGAAATTTGCTGTCATTAAAATAGGGACTCCTATTAACCTACAAGAAAATAAGCTTGTTTGTAAATGGTGAAAGATCTGTCATTTATCCTATCTTACTTCATTCATCATAAAAATTTATGTATTTTATTCCTAGCAAAGATTTAAATGAATACCTCAAAGTTTTCTAATTTATAAGCCAGTGTGTGTATGTAATTTGTTCATTTTAACTGACAGTTATAATTTGTTGAATTTTGTTAGATTTTTTTTTATACAGATTTTTCCAAAAATTACTTACATTTGTTAAAATCAATGGTTCAAATAAATATGAGTATGCTAGAAATGAGTAATAATTTTCCATATTTATTAAAATAATTATTTATTACATGGTTAGTAATATAATTATTTATTAACATTTTTTGAATTTAATATTTTTTAATATTAAAACTTGTGACAAAAGGAAATATTAAAAATCTAAAAAAAATTATGAAAGTGGAGTTTAATTTTCTATGGTAAAATTTATTTCTATGGTAAAATTGGTTTCTAATAAAAATATGTTGCATTTAAAGTTTGTCTCCTTAGAATACACATTATTTTTGAAAAGGAACCATAGATTCTTATTGATTCATATTTGAGATTCATGTACATCATATATTGAACTATCAAATTCTCTGTAAACTATATAGAGATTATTTTGCATAAATGTTTTAAAAATTTGAAACTATTTTTGAAGAATTTTTAGTGAAAAATTTTTTATTGTTAAAACTTATTTAAAATGTCTAAGCAATTTTGCATTTGAAATCTGTGCTTATGTTCTCTTTCAAGCGATTGAATTAAGAACAAAATCTTAACTTGATTTAAGATTGAAATGCATACATAATAAGCTAAATCATGTAATTTTCTACTTTGATTTCATCAGTAATTTGTACTTAAAGTAACTATAGTATTATGAAAAATTAATATTTGTCATATGTGATCTTTTTTTTATTTATAATGTTTATTTTTTATTTTAGGTACGGTTCTTTGTTTTGGATGAAGCTGTAAGTTGCATTATTATTTCAATTTATAAGTGCAACTGTTATTCTACTTATATCTAATTGATTTACTCAATTTTATAGATACTATTTTAAGAATTATAAAAGCTTGATTTTTGCATAAATTTGTTTTTGATTGTAAAATTCAAAATATAATAAAAAATATATCATGAAAACTACAGTATTTGTAAGCCACTTGTTGCAGTAATATTAAAACAAATGAATAATAATTTATTTCAAGCTGTGTCTAAAAAGATTTGATTTGTAATATAAATTTGAAATGTGTGTGTGTATCATAAATTACACTGTATAATGAGCAGATATTTTGGCTAAAATAGGTGCTAGTGGGTGGTCAAACCTGAGTCTCTTACTCATTTGCAGCTGTTCTCAAGAGCTAAAAAAGTAGTGAATGATTTTTAGATATCCCACCTGTTCACCTGTAGTACCAGGGTAAAATGTCCTGGGGGTGTATTATTGCTCAAGTGCTGTAAACGGCTCATATGGTCTCACCAGGCTTATGGCAGTGTATATGCGAGACCTATGTTCTATTCTTATGACAAAAAGATTTATCAACCTATTAGAAGTGTATTGAGTATCAGGCCACTCTTGATCATATCCTAAATTGTCTGGACCTTTCCAGAATTTATCTTTCCACAAGCCCAATTTTGATGTCAGATTTTCTTAGAATGACAAATTTAATAGAATTGATTTAGCTTTGCTAAACTCTGGAGATATGCAGCAACAATATTTTATAATGTTTTACTCAATTGGTGCATGAATTTTCTGCAAAAATATTGTTCCTTCATTGTATTTTTTTTCTAATAATGCTTTCATGTTGTTGAAGACAGTTTTGTTTCAAGATAGTAAATTTAAAAGTTTATGAAAGTATTTAAAGTTATCTGAAATTTGTTAATTACAATTTTAATAATCATAACTCTATCTTTTTTACATAATATGAGATTCTGATTATGGAGAAATGCACAATAACAAAAAATAATTCATTACTTCATAGTAAGAATTATACTGTTGTGTATGTGCTAACTATAATTGAAATATTAAAGAATTGATTGAATTCTTTGATGCAATTTTTTGCATAAAACTTTTTATGTCTCCATCATGATATATCATAAGTAATAAAATTGTTCACAAAAGTAAATTTTTTCAAGTGCAAGTTGTTTATACAAATTGGTGCAAAATATTTTTGATCATAATAACATTCACAGTCAGAAATCGGTCCATTAATGATAAATCTTTCTATATTTTTCGAAATTATCATAGATGAATCTAATCCATAGAAATTGGATATCTTTTGACTGAAGTGTATCCTCATGTATAGAATTTTAAATTAAGTTTTTTTTAAATTTTATATTATACTTCTTAAATTTTGGCCAAATTTTGACATATTCAATATTTTGTAATGAATTAATATTTTTTTTTGCAAAAAACAAGGAATTACAATATATATTAAAAGCAGTAATTATACCCACACACTTATTCATGTATTTGGCCATGCTTAAACAATTACAAAAGTTTTGTAGGTTAAAATTTTTACCACTTTAAACTAGTCCAATGTCAACTATTTCTTAAAATCTGAAATGTTTTCGTTAGAATTGCCTTTAAATGTTAGATTGTTTTTATGGTTGGTCATTGTGTGATTTCACTTACATTAATAATAATAATAATAATTTCTCCCTTTTAATTAGAACTTACAAGGGTGCTGTAACATGAATGTAAAAATAAAATTTATATTCTTATTGTTTTCTATTAAATAATTTATTTTAATTAGATTTTATTTCAGTGCTCTCTTGAATGACGGAAAAAAAAGCAATGAAATTTCTAGTTTAAATTTTTTGAAAGTATTTGACTGAAATATTTTCATTTTAAGGGTTATAAACTAATTCTTGCATTACATTTATTATAATAATTCAGAAATGGATGGATTTACTTCAACCTTTATTTATTATTTGTTTCTTCTGCATAATTTAGAAATGGAGAAAAAGAATCTTCTCCATAATAATTTAAAATATCAACTATTCTGCTTCATAGGTTTACACTCCTCTCTATGCCTATCCAGATACTTAAACAAGCCTTTTTATGTCAAATTTTCTTTAAAGTTGTATGAACTAATTAATGTTAGCAATTTAAATAGATATTTATAATTATTTAATTAAAATATATGAGGGAATTTTTTATTCATCATGATGACCAAATCATTGATGTTAAGTCCTGTTGTTGTTGTTGCTTATCCTCCATGTCTAACGGAGTCAGACTAGATCCACGAGTTCGTTGACTGTAAGGAAGTTGAAGACTAAAAGAGGAATGCTAAAGAGGTCCTCCCTAGAGAGACCCATGCAATCCAAAAGATGCTCAGGAGAAGCCTGATGATTTTGGCACTTGGTGCAGGTGACGAAAGTTTTCCTGCCCTCGTTGAAAGTGAGGCACTTAATATGACCGCTAGCAAGTCTTGAGAGAACAGTCCGGGTACGTCTGTCACACGGGAGGTCAAGGGACAAACCCGGTTTTTATCCCTTGTACCAATTATGGGTGGGGGTGTTTTCCACTCCTCCGAGACTTTTGATTTTTCCCGGGAGTGTTAAGTCCTGCTTTAGACCATTTTAATTTGTTGAATTGTTTACAGGATGGATTACTTCAAGCTGGATATGGAGATTTGATTAATAGAATTCATAAACAAATTCCAAAGATAACACCCGATGGTAAAAGATTGCAAGTATGTTTTCTTTGCGATTATTTATTTTTAAATTCTTAACAGTATAGCTGCATATTAATATTTTGAAATTATTAATACGTTATAGTGTTATTCTTTTAGATGGTTGTTTGCTCTGCTACATTGCATTCATTTGATGTTAAGAAGCTTGCAGTAAGTATTAAAATTAATTTTGTGTGCTAAATTTTACTGTTTTATTATAATTAAATAATAAAAATAAAATTCAAATGAATTATTAAAATTTAAAAAATGTACAGAAATATTTGCAGTTACACACAAACACATGCATATAATAAGGACATAATACTCTCCTTAACATAAAGGTCCTGTTTCATATGTGGTGGGATTGCTACAGTATTGTCCACAAAGATTATTATCTGGGAAAATGTTAAACCATCAACAGTAAGGTGTACTGCAAACAAATCCAATATTTTATGAAATCCTCACATTTATAAATCGGACATAGCTCTTTGCAGAAAAAAATGCATAAGGAACAAATAAATATGAAGATACATTTTCATTCTTATTATGCAATTTAAATTACTTTTTATTTGGCATTACCCATTTATTTACATTAACAGATGCTAATGCAGTTTAATATAAGTTATAGATATATTAATTAAGGTAAATAAAAGTAAAGTCTTAAAATAATTTAGTGTTTACATTTATTTATTTATTATTGGTTCTTATATTTATTATATTCTTTGGTGATATTTACAGAGTGCTATTTTGATTCTTTAATATGCTGATATCTTTAATTTTATAATATATTATGTATTCTAGAATATGCACTTTCCATTTTGTTGAAATTTAAGTATTGTAAAATTGTATAATTTAAAAAGTGCATAATTTTTATCCCTCAATGTATTATTTTGATAGTATTATTTTAACCATAAATAATTAATGTTTTATTTTAAATAATGTGATAATGTTTTTTTAACAAAAAAAACAGCGTTTATTTAAACACATAAATGGAGAACTGTACGGGCAACAAAATAACACAAAAATTTCTTTTCAAACAATTATTTTTGTATGAGGAAAAAAAAAACTAGGAAATATTCCTTTAAAATAAGAGCATTTAAATTATCTGCTATAATTGAAAATTATAGATCTTCTTATGTAGTCTGCCATCTATTATCAAAAAACAAAATTTAAAGAACATTTTAAGCAAAGTTTATCTTTTTATAGTTAAAAGCAATGATTTGGTAACAATTTAATTTGTTACCAAATTATTGCTTGGAATCATTTCATGTTCCATCACCTGGAACACTAAACCGCAAAGGTTTAAACTACCAAAACATTGGCAGAACAGTATAAATTGGGTGGTTGTTACTACCTGCAATAAAGATACTGCTTTCATGATTTTATGAACGTTTTTAGTGGGAAATTTGTTATTTTTCGATATATATATATTATAAAAAGCAGAGCTTTTGTAGAATAATTTCCATATTATTTGTAATGGAGTTGACTTCTGAATGCTAAACACTCTTGCCTTTGGTTCAACAGTTATTAAGTTTGTAGTTTCTAATCCCACCTTGGGCTTTAATGTTGTTAATAGTTCAGAATCCACTTAAAACTGCAGGTCCTAGTTAAATTAGTTCAGTGTGCAAAAAATTACCTTTGAGCAATATTCCAAACTAAATTACAATATTTGAATGAAAAAGACTTAAGAAATATTTACATAATTTTATATTTCAAGTAAAAGTCCCATAATGCAGCATAACTGTATTTAAATATGATTTATTTTTACTTTCAGTCAAATTTTTTATGGATATTAAAAATATGAAAGGAAATTTTTCTACTGATTGTGTTAAAATAACTTTAATATAAACTACTTCACGTGACTTATTTTCCAGGAGCGCTTGATGCACTTTCCAACATGGGTCGACTTAAAAGGAGAAGATAGTGTCCCAGAAACTGTGCATCATGTGGTATGTAATAATTATATACACAATTGCTGTGTCAACAAAAATGTTTTAAATTAATGTCACATGCCTGTTTAGAAAATAATTTATTCATTTTTTAATTTCTTATAGGTTTGTATGGTTGATCCTACAACAGATCTTTCTTGGCGAAACCTAAAAAGACCAATTAAAGTACTTATGTTTCTTTAATTAAAAAGTTCAAAATATTTGCATATTCAGTTTCATTATAATATTCATAATTTGAATTATTACCATGTTAAAACTCTTCAAAATGCAATTCTTCATTTATTTATTGTAGCAAATGTGTTTGTTTTTCAATTAAACAATGTAGCTAAAAGCAGCATGAAATATTTTATACTTAAATGTAAAATGTTGCATATTCTAATTTTTTTTATAAAAAGTATTGAAAAGTTTTGAAATTATAGAGATTAATAATATTTTTGCACAATGTTTTGTTACCCATAGAAAATTTTTAATTGATTTGTTTTAAAACTATCATTATTTATGAATGTTGAATTTCTTAAATATTTTCTTATTAAAACAACCATACAGAAAAATTACTAATTGTTTTGTTTCCAAAAGCATTTTGAATTTTAATCTTCTATAAAAATTTTATCTCATTAAAATATTAAACATATTTAGTAATAACTCTTAATTATCTCAGTTAAAATTATTTTTAATATTTAAAAACATTTTGACATTGATAATTGATTGGATAGTTTAATGAAGTTGCTATAACTTTCGCCATTGTATTATTTTCTAAAATTAAAATATCCTAATTTGCTAATGTATATATACATACACAGACACACAAATTGGATATTAGTGTTAGTTTTTTTTAATAGGGTTTAAGTATTTATAAATTATTCACTGTTTTATTCATAGAACCTAATATATTAGTATGTGGGCATACACTTATAGTATATCAATAATTAGACTTAAAATAAAAATTACCAAGTTTAGTTTATTGATATCAAACATAATAAAATAAATACACAAAATAAATTAAGTTTAAAAATTTCATAGCAGATAAACTATTTCAGTTAAATTATTCATCATCATTACTAACAAAAATTAAATAAACTATAATATCAAGACATTACACTTTATCCAAAACTATTAGACACCATAATTATATGAACACTTCTCTAACTATTTGATTCTCCTCTCCAGTTGCTTTTAAACACCTGAGATACATCTCCTTTGATGAACCAGCATGTGTATATAATTAATAACAGTTAAATGCAATGAATAATATTGAGATTTGAATAAAGCAATGCCAAATCGGCTAAGTTATTAGCAACATAAAACTTGGATAAAAGTATGCTCGTAAGATATAGAAGAAAAAAATTTTTTTAAATACTTGTGTTAAGAAATTTTTAAAATACTTGTGTTAAGAAAAAAATAACACAAGTATTTTAAATGACTAATGTATATGGTGATAAAAAAATTATATATATACAGGTAGAAATTGAAAAATTTCCTTTTTTTTAATGAATTTAGTAAAAGTGACATTTTTTAAAAGTTATTAAATGTACATTTGAATATACAAACATTATTGTATCTCTCAAAAATAACAATAAAAGCATACAATTTGCTGTCTGTGTATGTATGTTTTGTTACCCCTGTACAAACTAAATTTATGTACCCAGTGTTTTTAAGGTTTTAGTTTAGTATTGTTATATAATTACCATCATTCTTTATGATATTTTGGCAATTTGAAATCCAATTATGGTTGCTTATAAAAAGTGAAGATATTGAAATTAAAATTATGCTAAAACGTTTTTCAAAGACATTTTTACTCTAAACATTGTTGCATTAATTTAATTGGTACTAGTGTGCCAGAATTAAGGCAGAAATAAATGTAATGAAATTTTCTTGAAGAAAAATTTATTAAGATGAACAAGAATTCTTGTGAGATAGTTTTTGTTATCCTTTCTCTGTGTTAAACTGTGTTAGGAATGTTCATATGCTGCAAATGTTGAAAATATAATGATACCATATCCTCAGTAATTTAGTTAGCAGCATTGCATTATGTATAATAACTTCAATGAAATTAAATTTCTTTTACTATTAATAACAATATGTGATTCATATTGCATCTGATATGCCTGCTAATTGTGTGGTTGTAGCTATTTGAGAAGTCATCTAGATGATTTTAAAACAACTATTTTTTTATCCTGATGATTACCTGGATTATTGTAATGAAAGATATTGGCAAATTTGATGATGAATTTACTGTTGCTAAAATTGAAATGTTTGAGATTGCTCAGATGATTGTTTTATTTTCAATTACAAGGACTGGCATCAGTCATATCCTGATATTTTTACCTTGTTGAAGCTTAATTGCTGATTCTTTTAACTATTGTTTTGTTCATATTATTTATAGTGTCTTATTATTTATGCAGTTTGTTGTATTAATTTCATCAACTTTCAATTGTTCTATTTTTTTCCCATCCATTAACTTTTTAATTTCTCTGGAGAAATATTATATCTTGGTAGAGAATAAAAATCTATGATTATAGTTTTTCAAATTCATGTATAATTAATGTTGAAACATATTATGAAAATGTAACTTATGATCATATTAAATATGAAGTCTTATAAGCAAGAAAATTGTGAGAAATGCAAAAGACTATTTACTAGATGCCTTGTTAAAATTTTTGCTTTATGTGAATAACTTTCTGTATTTTATTGCCTATGAATGACAATTATACAATGGGGATATTTTTCTAATATTTAATTGTATGTGAGTAGGCACTTAAAAATGTTTTTTATAAATACCTCCAATTAAATCCTTTTTCTTGGAATATCAGGTAATTTGTAATTCTCTGTGTATAATATACTGCTAAAAGTAAAATGATAACAATTGCTCTTAATTTTTGCTTTCTTGATTTTTCATGATTATATTTAAGAAATTTCCCATTAATTTTATTTTTACCAATAAATTGGTATTTTATTAATCACTTTTTTAATTTTAATTTTTTTTTTTTGTATTTTCAGACAGATGAAGTACATGCTAAAGACAATGTTAGATTTGGTAGTAATACACCAGGTCAGAAAATATCTTAAATAAAATTAATTGTTTATACAGATATATAAGAGTAAAATTCTAATTTTATGTAATTAGTCAAACTTTTAAAAATTATATAAATTAAGAATTGTGTCTAAGCATACAATTTTTTTAGCTATATGTGGTTTTTGTAATTATGAAATAACATATGGTATAAATATAGTAATATATTCAGTTTTTCTTTGATAAATGTTATTAATTTTTAGAAATATTATATACAATTCTGATTTTAGGTTCACTTCCATTTTCTGAAAACATTACTATCATTACTTTTATATTTATTAGTTTTCTAACAGCTAATTAATTTGTTCATTTTATGAACATTGAATTAAATTTGTCATTTATAAAAATTTTTTTGCTTTACATAAACTACTTTTTTAATCAGCTAGATTAAAAAAAATATTTGATTAATTAAATTTATCACTCATTCTGAATAATATTTTTAAAAAATTTTAAGATTATATAATTATTAATTATATAATCTTAAAATTATTAATTATATAATCTTTAAATTATTAGAATAAAATAATTTTAGTAAAGAACGGTGACAGCTGAATGATAAACAGCTGTCTGGCTTTCAATTCAACAGTTCTTGTATTCAAATGGTTAGCACGGTTCAACAGTTGGTTCAAACCTCACCTTGGGCATGTAGTAATTAATTTTAGTAATATGGATTCCTTTTAAAATTGTAGATCCTGGTCTAATTTACTCATGTGTACAAAAAGTGACCATTATGTGATGAACAAACTTGTATTCTATTCCAACCTAAAGTTTAGATTTTTCGTGGTGCGGCTTGGAATGCATTAAAATGTATGATTGTCTAATCAAATTTTTCAAAGCAATTTACTCATAATTGTGAAAATTAATTTTTAAGTAACAAGCAATTAACTCTTAGCTGTTGATTGACAAATATATATAATAAATAATAATTTTTAGAAAATTTCTGAAATCATATAGAATGTTTCTGAAGCTAAAATTAGTATTATACATTTTCAGAAAATATTTTAGAAAAGCTTTATGTGCTAAAATATAACATTTTTAGAAAGTGAAATGATAAAATTTAATTTGTAACAGCAATTGATGTAAATTTATAATATATAATTGTTTTCTTAAAGAAATATTAAATAATATTTATTTATAATACTATACAGTTTATATGAATTATTAAACATCTCTTAATAGATATTGATGTACTTTTTCCTTCTTTTTTAAAAAAAAAAAGAAATAGTGAAATATATGTATGAATTCACAAATATCTCTTTAACATTTGTTTATTTTAAGTAGTTTTTTTTTACTTCTATGTTTCCCTCATGTGGTTCACCTTCTTTAAGTGAGTATCCAATCACAAGGTACCCATGGATTTATATTATCTCTGTGTTTTTTTCTCTTTCTAATCTTTTCCTTGTCATTTCCATCCCTCGCTTGCCATCGAGGGAGCTCTCCATGAGTAGCTGTAGCCAGACACTGATATTAAGATTGCCAATCGGTCAATTTCCATAGTTAATCAGGTACAGTTTCTTAGAGTAATTTTTTGTCTAGAAATTAACATTCCTTCCACATATTTTATACCTACAAAAAAATTCTGAGCGATATCTTAACTTTCTCAAGGTTCTGTCTAGCACTTCCTAAAGAGCAGATCGCGCATCATTACTTAAAGTTTATCAAACCATTATACTCTCATGAATTGATTATGATCAATTCATAATTGTATATGGATCTGCTAGAACGATTGTCGTACGTAAATTAGACATAGTCTATCATTCTGCCTTACGGATATGTACAGGTGCATTTTGTACTTCACCTGTGCAAAGTTTATATGTTACTTGCCATCAGTTGCCACTTAATTTTAGGTGTCAACAATTGTCTATAAATTATTATTTTAAAATAATATCTATATCTTTGTGTTCTGAGCACACTTCTCATGTTCTAATAAGACTTTACTGTGCTCAATCTTTTAACATCTTCTCTTTTCTAGTCCGAGTCAAAATATCTCTAGATCTCTCTGAGCTACATGATATATGAATCCATATTATTGGCTATTGTAAAAGTGTTCCATGGAATATCCCTATATCCAACTATATTAACCCCTTCCTTAGTTTTAAAAAAACAAATACAAACTCAGTTGTTTTACAACAACTTTTTTCGCTCATCCAGATCAGTATTCCTCATACAGAAAAGAGTTGGTTATGTTAGATGTGGTGTATATTTTGAAAACATCTTACAGTTGCAGCCTTAAAAATGTTTGTTCAATATATAGTGAAGAAACTACAGCAATTTATCATGTGTTAAAGCTTTTATGTGACCACGAACATCGTAACTTTTGCATTTATGCTGATAAAATGAGCGTCTTTAAAGCATTAAAAAATATTGAAATACATTATCATCCAAATACATTAATCATGAAATACATTATCATTGAAATACATTATCAAATTTGTACCATCTTGGAAGCTTTACAAAACAGATTATGAAATAATCTTTGTTGGATACCTAGCCTTATAGGTATAGATGGAAATGATAAAGCAGATGAAGGTGCAAAATATGCATGTCTATACTTGCAAGGTGTACCTCTGTCTGATATAAAAAATTACTGCAAAAAATTTATCCATCCACAATGGTAAGAGCTAGGGAATTTATAAACTATGAACTAATTACATTCCATCATTCCAAATATAATTCCACTCTCTGTTTTGCCACAACATTCATCTGGATGTAAAACTCACTCGTTTGTATATCAGGCATACTTGTTTTACTCATAAGCACTTGTTTTTAAGTGATTCTAAGTCCTATTATCTACATGCAATGAATCGTACATTGTTCAGTATATTTTAGTTGACTGCCCTGATTTTAATCACTATCGTATTGCGTGTTTTAATTCTCTCTCTTTGGCATTATAAGAGCATATTGGAGAAACTCCTCCTTGTAACCTCTTCGCCTTTTTACATTCTATTAATTTCTGCCATAATATTCTTTATGTAATGAATGACAAATTTGTTTTAATGTTTCTTTAATCTTTCAATATTTTTAACTATTTTGAAACAATTGTATTGTTTATTAAGAATGCTAGTTTTATTTTTTATGAAATATTTATTTTATTTTGTAGAATCCTTATCTGAAGCTGTTAAATTATTGAAAGGAGAATATGTAATTACTGCAATTAATGAACATAAAATGGATAAAGGCATTATATTTTGTCGTACAAAAATTGATTGTGATAATATGGAAAATCATCTTAATGCCTTAGGTGGAGGTAAGATTTTTGATAACATAATATTCATGAAAGAGTATCACCTGTTCAATCTGACATTAACTAAAATTTATTGTAATTGAAGCTGAAAGTTTATTAATAAAAAATCTATAAAAAATGTAAACTTTTTGTTTTGTGTACAGAATAAATAAAACTTTGATTCGATTATTAAATACCATTTTTTAACCTTTTAATACTGTTTAAATAATTTCACATAGATTATAAAAATAGTTAATATTTTTTAATAACTGAAATTGATTTAATGTCTTTTTTTTTTTTTTTTTTTTTTTTGCTGAAAGAAATTATAAGATTCCTTTTTTAAATTTCATTGATATGATTTTTTATTCTGAGTATTTGTTTTGGTTTTAAATAAATTTATATAACTGGGTAAAGTTTTTAGTTATTGAAATCTTATTCAGTTGAGAGCCATTTTTTGAAGTTTTCATGTTTTTTTTTTTTAATTTCGTGTGATTTTAGAATATATTAATTTTCACTTAAATACAAATGTTATGCATCAAATTAAAAGAAATTTAATGTGAAACTTAATTAAAGAAATAGAATTAGAATATTTTTATATTGCAGAAATAGTTTTGCTATAAATAAGAAAATTCATTTTAGATTTCATTGCATTTTAGTTTCCCTTTTACACTCAATATTTAGTGGGATGATTCTTATTTTTCTATACAACTTCCAAGACTCGTATAACTAGGAAACTCCTTGTAGCTTGTGGAATTTTGATTTGACACCTTGATAATTGCGAATTATTTCTGGAATTTTTTACTTACCTTAATGCATTTATTTTTGCTAGAAAATAAAATTTTTTATTTCATTATTTTAAAATTTTCAATGGAAACCAAATTGAATATTAGCTATTAATGTTACTACTAGATAGCGGCACAATCATTTTAGACTGTATTCATATCTGTTGACTAAAATAAAGATCTAGTTCACGTACAACAGTTTCATGATGATCCAGTTTTGTCAGGACCAGATATAGTATTTAGGTTTATATGTGCAAAATGAAGTGTAATCACCAATAAGATCGTTGTGTGGTACAATCATAAGGACAATTTTAATTGAATCTTTTTCTATTGGTTTCTGTCTTTCATATTGTATAAAATACACTGGATATTAATATTTAAATATAAAATTTTTTACTTAAAATGTACTTTTTATATCTTTCTTGCTGAAAATTTTGTATTATTTCAGTGAAAAGAGATAAATTTGTTTATCAGTAAAATAAATTCTGAAATGAATTACATAATTAGCTTGGCGGAAAGTGTCTTTTCTGACCAGTAGACTCTGGAATAGCCGTACAGAGCTTGCCTTTTGCATGGTTCAGAAAAAATAATAATTTTGTACTTTTATAGAAAGGTTTAGATCGTGGGTTCCCAAACTCTTTTTTCTCGCTGACCACTTTCAAAGTTTTACTATTTTTGGTAGACCCCCTGCTGCTGCATTTCTACTGTATTCCCAAAACTCTTAAAAAATATCATCCTAAATTGGGGGTGTTAAGAAAAAAAAAGTACCACATTTTCTTGTCCTATTTATTAAAATAACACTCGTGGTAATACAAAATTATAAAGATTGATTATTACAATCATAAACTTGTACTATTATCTATTGTTCTATTCAATTCTGTGTTTGAACTAAATCTCGAATATTTTTGTGTACATACCTAGTGAAAGATGCTACCCGCCTACGTTGATAGGTAAATTCAAGCCAAAATTTTTGTTCTTTATTATGAAAACAGAAACTTTTTTGTGGACCCCCACTTACAACTTTTGAACCCCTGTTTTCTTTTCACATCTACATGGACCCCTAGGGGTCCACCTTTTACCAATTTGGGAAACTATGGTTTAGATCATTACTACTGACTATAAAATTTTGAGATTGTATTAAATTTTATCGTATTAAAGATAGAATAGATGCTTTTTATCTTGTTCTCAAATCAACAAAATCATTATCATTAATGTAAGTAGTTAATCTGCTTTTACTACTCTCTCATGGCCAAGCATCTGTTGGGTGTGGGTTTTCTGTGAACAAAAATTTGATGCTAGAAAATTTAAATAGTCAGTTTGGCTAAGCATTTCATTGACAATGATGTCCAAAACATAGGAGTTGTCAATAATACTCAGCAAAAAACTGCTTAGTTTTTCTGCTTGTGCCTGGCAAAAGTATATTTACATGAATTAAAACAGCAAAAAAGCAGCTGATAATAGAAAGAAATCATAAAGCACTTTTTGAAAAAAATCGCTGAACTAAAAATCAAAAAGAAACATTTAAAAGATGGCATGAATGAATTTGAAAAATCTACAATAGTGTTTGGTGAGGAAGTTGAAACCATTGGTAAATTAACATTAATTGCAAAATCAAATGGGTGTGCCCATAGTGTTTTAGAGAAACAATCATTTCACTCAGTAGTAATAATGAATTAAAAGCAAAAGCTTTAGAGGTGGAAAGATAACATTTTCTAATCGCAATATTTTGTATATATAAATAACCAAGAAATATGAAAATCTATTAAATGATTAAAGGAATAGAAAAGTCTAGAACATTTATATAAAATTGTACAGTTTTAAAAGAGTTTTAAAATAAACTGAAGAAAATTTTTTAATTACTTTTATTAAATAATTGTAAAAAAAATCTCATCTTGAAAACTTCATCTAATTGTTGTATTTATATTGTTTTGAATAAGTATATTTATTTGAAAAGAACAGTGCATATGCACATCTTGAAATATTCAATAAATTAATGGATAGAAATCTAATAAATATGCTTAAAGACTCTAAAATTATCCATTATTTTATGTAATGTATGATTCTGACAATAACCCCTTCTCAGTATTCTTCAGTCATTAAAATTTGCACTTTTGAAAGAATAATAATTATATATTTTTGCAATCTCTTTGACAGTAGCTTCATTAATGATATAAAAATTCTCTGCAGTGCTTATAAAATTATGCAAAGTTGCTACAACATATATGAAACAATGAAAATAATAAAAATTTTCATCTTATCATGCAATTTACTTTGATCAATGTTGCTCTTATTTGCATATCAAGCTGAACTAATGTTAGCCTAGCCTTATTAGCGTGAGGTATTAGTTTACCAAATTTTCTTGTTTTTAAATCCATTTTTTAGAAGTATAGCTTTTTATGTTTGTAACTAGTTTTGGACTGTTATGTGTGTGGTAAATATTTTTGTTTAATAAAACTAAGTTCAAACTAAATACAAGGCAAGTAAATTTCCTTTGAGTGAAGGAAATATAATTTTCTTGAATAATTAAAAAAATTACAAAATTGTTTAAATTTTATATTTATTAATTTTTTAACAAATGCTTATATTTCTAGAATTTATTTGTTGTGGTTTTATAGTTATTAATTTTTCTTCTAGGGGCTCGTAATAAAAACAATCCTTATTCTTGTGTGTGTTTGCATGGTGACAGAAAACCTGCAGAGAGAAAAGAAAACTTAGAAAAATTTAAGGTTTGTTATATTTAGATTTTCTTGCATTGTAAATATGGAAAGTTATTATGCATGGTATTGCAATCAAATTTTAATGGATCTAGAATAGTTTTTGGATGTTAATCTTTTATCTTCTAGTTTTTAATTTGTACTGTATATCTCTTATATTAATAAATTTTTCTACTTTTTGAAAAAAATTGAAACATTCATTTTTTTTAAGAAATAAAAATGTAAGACAATGTTATTTTAAACTAAATAAATGTAATTAAGTCCTATCACCCATTTTAAATATTAAAAAAAGAAAAAAAATATTACATAATGATACCTTATGAAATTAATTTTCTTTCTTTTTTGTCTGATTGTTTAAGATATTTTAAAAACAAATTTTAAAAAAATGAAATTTTTTTCAGATTTGTGTGTGCCATATGGGTTAAATTGAAGTTCCTTGTTAAAATTGAAATATTTAAATGAAATTTAAATGCTATTGATAAATAACTTCATAAGATTGGAAATTGTTGGATAATTATCCATTAACATAATCTTTATTTTAAATTATTTTTGGATTAAAATCAACAATTTCAACAATAATATTAATTTCAACATAATCTTTGTTTATAATGCTCATACTAATCCATGACTGTAGCTTTGTTCATTCATAATTTGTTTTATTTTGTGCATTAGTCTGTGTGTGTTGAAAAACTTAGTTGTATTTTTAGAGAGGAGATGTCAAATTCTTAATTTGTACGGATGTTGCAGCTAGAGGTATTGATGTTAAAGGAGTTCCATATGGTGAGATGAATATATTTTTCTTTTTTTTTTGTTTTCTTTAGACTCAATATATTTTTATTATTGGTTATATTTAGAATTGCAGAATAAGCTTTAATTAAAAAATGCATTAATCTAATAATTAGTGTTATATTAATAACTGTAATAGAATGCAGCAATTCTTTTAAATTTAAACAGTTAAATGAAATTCAAATATGCTTTAAATATTTATTTTTACAAAATGTAATGTTATGGTAAGAAATAATGTTATGGTAAGATATTTAAAGTATTAATATATTGAAAAAAAGATTTTTTCTTTGATAAGTGTTAGTTGTAATTCTAAATGAGTTGTACAAATTAACTTTTTTTTCTAATCAATTCATTTGATTGTCGTTTTAAAGTATGTACATACTGGTGCTTATCTGTATTTTTGATAAAAATGATTGTAATTATAAGATATAAAATGTGAGATGAAAGTTAATTAAATAATTTTATGTCACAGTTTTAAGAGCATTTCTGAAATATTTTCATTTGCATTTATAGTGAGATCTTTGTTATGTTGTATAAAATTTTAGCTTTCTTTTTGTCTGATGCTGTAATGAAATGCTATGTATGTCTACCAAATACTGCTTAAAATTAATTGGTAGGATTCTTGTCTAATGCAAGATATTACCAGAAATTTTAAAGACTTATTGAATATAAAAATGGAATGTTCTCCTTTTTATATTTTCTGAAACTTGGAAATGTTTTGACTCCCTTTATATTCATTTGTTGAGGTTTTTACATAAACCTTTACGTGACTTGTTTTGTTTTAACTCCCTTTGCTTAATTTAATGTTATGTTTATATTAATTGGCAGTTTGTGGTTTTATTTATTCTTTATTCTCAAATTCAGTCAAATTTTTTACATTGGGCAAGTCATCACCACTTAGAGTTGTATCTTACTTTAAAATATTGAATTATTTTACTAAAATAAATTATATAAACTTCCACACATTAAACAGCATAAGTGAAATTATTTATCTATAAAATCTATTTTGAAAATCCTGGATAAAATTAAAAAAAACCCTAAAATTTTTTATTGTTATTATTGTTTTAAGTTTTCTTTATATGTTCCTGTGATTTTTAGTATTCATTAAACAATGGTGATTTAAATTAAATACTTTTTTGCAGTCATAAATGTTACTTTGCCTGATGAGAAAAATAACTATGTTCATCGCATTGGTCGAGTTGGAAGAGCTGAAAGGTAGATTTCTTTGGTTTTAATTTGGTGGGAATTTTTATGTATTTTCATTTAATTAAACAATTGTCTAAATAAAAAAAACTTTAAAAGTAAATGTTTATTATTTCAGTTTTTGTAAAATATAGAATTTATAATCTAATATATCATATTTATATGTATTAGATCACAATTAAAATGTATTCACAATAATTAAGACAGATTTTTTTAATTTTAGTTTTTAAAGGAAGAAATTAAAATTGTTTCATACTGAATGAAAAAAAAAACTTAGTAATTTAAAAATTTTTGTTAGAATTATATAGTTTTTACAAGTATCAAATATAGATTATAATTCATAAATCATAATGAATATATTTAAGGAAAAATTACTATGTAGTTTATAGTATGCATTATTTCATATTTTTTCAAAGAGGAATTAGATATATACTTAAGAAAATTTTCACATAATAGGTATTGAAGACAAATACTTATATTGACTAAACTTGGAATTGCTTTTAGCTGTTCCTATAGTTTAGTTGGGTTTATTTTTGAGTAATTTACAAATCAAATGATTGTTCTAATTTTCTTTTTTTTTGTTTTACTTATTGAATTATTTCCATGTTATATGTTTCTGATGCAACGATGCATTATTTATTTGAAATCAGGAATCATCTTATAAAGTGAACTATGAATAAAGCATGAAAGTGCAGGTAACAAAATAACTATCACACTTGAATTCCACTATATTCTACCTATCAAGATAATCCAGTATAAATCAAAGAATTTTCAGACAGCTACTAATACAGTAATTGTCTAACACAAGGAGTATAATAGTTTACACTAGCACTATATGTACATTTTTGTTTTTATTTTCTAAAATGAACTTTTCACTTTTCCAAATGATTAGTTTTATGTTCAGCTGTCATTCTATAGTAGCAGAATTCCACAAATATAATATAAATTTTAAGTTATATGAGACTTTCCTGTAAATATATTTCCACTTAAAGATTCCTGAAAATCCATCAGTACTATCCTAAAAATTACAAGTGATAAATTTTCAAGAAATTTTGAACATTAGATTCTGGGAAATTAGTATTCTGAAGAGCCTCTTCTGGCAGTAGCACTCTCAATACTCCGATGTCTAGGCAGTGAGTCCAAGATTAGATGGTATGTGCAGATACAACTGCCCTCGCAGTTTAAACATAATGCCACTATCTGCAGAAAATGATGATTAGCATATGGTGACAAACCAGTCTTTTTCAACCCTATTGATCAGACAATTTTTATCTGACTGATCGGGAAAGGTAATATCTAATCTGAGATAGAATATTTTAACAAATATCCATGCAATACTGACACTCATATTTTATTCTATTTACACAGTGCCTTATAGGGCTTGAGTAAAAGGTAAAACTATATATTTTAACACAATAAATCCTATTGCCTTTTGTTCAAAATACTGTCAATAGATAAAAAGTTGACCAAATATGCAGGTGATTACCAACTATAATGATGCCAAATGCATGCTTCCTATGTCTATTCTCTCTGATGGTGCCATACTTTATCATTCATAATTGCAATTCATACAAAATGATTGATATAGTGTCAAAGATAGCCAATCATGGCATTTTAGCTACTTTGATTCTGTGCTGACTGTTCATATTGCTGTAAACGTTGTTGAACATGCAGGCAAACGACCTCTTTTTTATTCAGAACATGTTTCTTGTATGCTTGGTCCATTAACGCCCTTTTGATAATATGCCAGTGTTCTTGGCTGTTAGTGAGAGTGGGTCACTGAACACCAGAACAGCATTTGTTGAGACGGTCTTGAGCTTTTTGATTCCATATTCTGTGAACATTTATAAGATCTTGATTTGTTCAAGCAGAAATAGTGGTATATGAACTGTAATCTCTGTAAGTTACAATTCAACCTTTATAAAAATCAGACACATGTTGGAAAGAATTTCTCTTTACACCAGCATCACAACTTTTCATCAAGCAACCATGCCCAAAATAAATTTAAAACATGTACTTCCTCATTTAAACATGTTATACTGTCTTGAATGAAAAGTTAGTAATTTTCATATCACTGAACTTGCCTGTAGTATAAATTTCACATGTATAATGTGTTGCTTGCTTGATGCAGCAATTATAATCTGTCTAAAAGTATATTCATGCATCAAAAGATTGAAAATCATTATTCATAGTTCATTGTGTTGATTTACTAAAATAATTCTAATTATAATAATGTTAAATTAACATTGGATATAATAATCTAATGTGATAAATTAGTTTTCACATAATTAAAAATTGAAATTTCCTTTAGTTCTTTTTCCCCCCTCAGTCCTTTTTGGACCTTGCACCACAAAACCACCAATAAAATCATTATTTTGTGCAATCAAATGGGTGATTTTAAATTATCCTTTTTTAGTTGTTTCTTATTTTTATTATATAAAATTCATAGTTTATTAATATTTTAATATAAAATTTGTGAATTAAAATACACTATCCATTATCTTTCTTTTTGGCAAAAATTGCTATAATTTCAGGGAATCGTGGAATTTTTATAGACAAATAAATTATTTAATATATCTGGTTGGAGGTGTCTTTACAATGAGAAACTAATGGACTCTAATAAAACACACTCACACATATATATAAATATCTTATATTTGCATACATAAATAAACAAGAAATAGGAAAGCCTAGAGTATAGATGTGAAGTTGTGTAATTTTAAAAGAGTTGGAAAGTAAATGCAGAAGAAAAACTAAGAATTGCTTTTATTAAATAATAAGTGGGAAAAACTGGAAACTTTATTTAATAATTGTACTTGTTTTGAGTTAATATATTTGAAAAGAATTTGTTATAAGCATTTTGAAATGCTCAGCAAATTAATAGATAATCTGTTGAAGATGTCCAAAAACTAAAATTACCCATTTTTTATGTATGATCCAGTAATATAAAAAATATTGATCATTTGAATAAAAATGTTTCTGTTATAGCTGTAAATTCATTTAAGGCTTTTAAAGTAATCACTAAATATAATTCTTATTTATTAAAATTATTTTAATTATTTACAATTAATTATTTCTATTGTTTACAAACATAATTGAAAAAGGTTGCATGTACATAATTATTTGTATAGTTGGTTAAGAGCAATTTTTAAAATTAAAAAAAAAATTTTGCAACATGTAAGTTGATACCTTCTGTAAATTTTTGCTTTGATTCCTGGAAAACTCCTAAAATTTGATTCTTTGTGATCTGTAAGAACCCAGAAAAAGTTACTTTTCTTTTTACATTAATAAAAGTATTTTATAAATTATTTTTTATTTATCAATAAATGTGTTTTTTGTAGAATGGGCTTAGCTATTTCTCTGGTGTCTACTGTTCCAGAAAAGGTACAAGCTCCATCCAATCTTTTTTACTTTCTCCTATATGTATTTATCTTAGAATCCTTGCTTATAAATGATTTGTCCTTTGATTAGGTTTGGTATCACTCAAACTGTTCAAGCAGAGGAAGAAATTGTTGGAATACACGACTAACAGATGATGGAGGATGCTGTATTTGGTATAAGGAAACTCAAGTGAGCCAAAATAGTTTATTTAGATTCAAGAATATAAATTGCTTATTTTGTGTCATTAAATTGATCTTGAAAAGTATTTGCCAAGTTTTGGTATTGGGAATTATTTTACTTATTGAATAAATATCAGCATGTAAGAATTTCCAATACTCATGGTTTCACAAATGCTGTCTGCAGTTCTTGTGTTGCTTAATACTACTTCCTATACGAAAAACAAGTTCAAATATTTCTGAGCAGATCCTGTATTTCAGAAGTGACCATTTACTTAACAAGTCTCCTGATTAGTAGCAAAATCAGTTTCACAAATTAATAAAAAAAATCTTTTTTATGTCTTTGTTTTAACATATTTTAAATCACTGTTTGTTATTAATTATTTAGATCTTTGTTTACAAAAAGAATAAATTTCCAAGTTGCATTGTAACTTTTTGTACCATCTTCACATAAAATCTTTACTGCAGTTATAAAAACTGTGAACAAAAAAGACTTGTTTTATGTCATCGTTATTTATTGTTTATTCTTAAATGTAATATAATATTTTTATTAAATAAATTTTATGCCTTTTTTTCAAGCTTTCTGTTACTGCCTAAATTGATATATTGACTATATGTTCCTTAATTTCAACAATATTTTTAATTTTAACTAATTTATTATTTCTTTTATGAAGTCAGATTAAATTTCTGAAGAATAATCTAATATATAATTTGTTAGCATATTCAGTTATGAAAAAAAAATTCATTAATATGAAAAGATAGTTATAGTTTTAAAGAGGAATCTTAAATTATTTATTTGGCTTAGCTTAATATTTCATGTTTTACAAAATACATGAAAAAATAGACATTGAATTATTGATTAGAAAGCTCTGTACTTTACTCCAATAATTAAATTTCTGAGAAAGCAAGTAAAGTATTTTTAATTTGATCTAAAAAATTTTATTATAATTATTCTATTATATTTTTTAAACTATCTTTTCTGTATTTGTTTATTTTGCAACTCTTAAAAGTAATCATTAAAATTTCTAAAGAATTAAGAAAATCAGATATTTTGTCAATAATGACTTCTAAAATCAACAAATTGCTTTTACTCACTTAAAATTTGCTTATGTTCACAATATTTCCTTTCACTGTAAAATTTTCAATCTATATAGAATCTATACAGAAGTACAAACTGTATTTTTAGTAGCTTTAATTAATATCCTAACAAACAAACAAATTTAAATTTTGTTATCTGAAAACATAATAAACTTTGCAAAATTTATCTACTTCAGTTTATAATATCAAGAATTGAATTTTTTAAAAATACATTGTTATTTTAAAAAATTTGCAGAAATAAAAAATGAAACAAACAATATTAATTTTGATTACTTTAAAACTGCAAAATATTACTCAAAAGATAAGTTCTTTCAATGGTTTATAAAATATAAACTTAAAGAAATAAAGTTGAGCATAATTATAGTTATTTATGTATAGAAATTCTTTTTTAATATCCAATTCTAATCGTTATTTTTCATTTATAGTATTTAGGTGATATTGAAGAACATTTGAATTGTACTATTCAACAAGTTGACAAAGACATCAAAGTTCCTTGTGATGAATTTGATGGAAAAGTTGTGTATGGTCAAAAGAAAACCTTGATGGGTAAGTTCTTAAAGAAATCATTAATAAGTAATAAAAATTAAAAGGAATAAAAATGGATAGAACTTTATTATTTCATTGAATTTTTTTTCCTAAATACACATGAGTGTCATTATTGGAACTCTAATGACTCAAAAAGTTTTTGAGTACACATTAGTGTCTGTTACTTTAGTATCACTATTGGGTATTAAAAAGTTATTTATATATAGAAATTCTTTATTCTCTATGGCTTTTAAACCAAGTGAAATACAGTATATGTTATGTACATAGGTTAATCTGCATAGCTTTGCATCACAGTGTCTTTGTTATTTTTACCTTTGTAAAAATAAATGTAAGAATTTTTTCTCTTGGAAATTTTATTAATTTTAGTTTTGATACAAAAAATAAAATAAAAGACCTATAATGGTAAATATTTTTAGTGCATTTTAGAGCATAGTGTAAGTGCACGATTAATACAAATATTGTTCTGATAAAATTCCTAGAAGATATTCCATGATAAAAAATAGGAGTAGCAGTTTTAAATGAGACCACAATTATTTACCACTTGATCAGTCTGTTAATAACTGCTAATCCATAAAACTGAATTATGTATTAGAGTCTTTGCATCTCGGAAATAACTAGTATTGATATGCAGGAAAAAATTCATTAATTATAGAATAATTCTGGACTATATGTTTTAATTGTAGTATTGGATGTTACAAGTTATCATTTTCCACTTGTTAAACATTATATAAGAAGAAATAGCTATAATTCTGAAGAATTTAAAAACAGAATTAATCTGTTTTGTATTTCTAGAAACCAAGCATATTTATTGCAGTAGTGTATGTGAACTTGCATTTTTTGGAACAGCTTGTTACAAGTAATAATGCTTTTGTTTTGGTGAGGTTTATTTTGTTATATCAAAATTTTATTTCTTGGAAGATACCAGTACCAATTCTCTAAGCCATAAAATTACTTAATTTCTGAAAAAACGAAATGATTGTTTAAATATAAGTTTTGAATTAAATGTAAGTGGCTGTGGTTTATATATAAATTGAAGCAATCTAATTAATATTATCATTTAATTATTTTATTGACTTAATTATTATATAGATTTCTGATAGTAGAAATAAAATTTTTTAAATACTTACGGCATAATTCTTTTGCTGTCATTTTGCATTGCATTTATCGTATATAATTACTGCTTTCTTATTCTTCTGTGCAGAGAAAACTATTTCACTTCAAATATTTGTTCTTAAAATTGCTCTTATGATTGGAAGCATATTTGTTTTTATCAATATATTCTTGTCTCTTCCTTAACTCTTACTAAAAGTGATTTATATTGAACTTAAGTCCTCAACAGTATAATGGAAAATAGGGATATTGGTGCCCATTTACTTTTATTAACATAAAAAATCCAATTTAAAAAACAGATTTTGAACTAGAGAAGTGAAAGAAGTTTTTACTTTTAACTAGGTTTCTTAAAATGAACTTGTTTCATTAAATTATTTTTGCTTTATTGAAATAAAATTATGAGTCTAGATGGACCTATAAAAATTAATTTTAAAGTATTTTTAGTTTGAATGTATGTTTGCAGAATTTTTAGTTTTTATCAAATGAAAAGTATAAATTTGCTTTTAAAAAATAAATATTTTCATAGTATGATAACTCATGAGCTATTTTTTACTCTCAGTTTCATGTATTATATTGTTCAGAAACAATACTTTTAATTTTATAAATTTTATTCAAATATTTTCAGTAATTTTTTATATTTATTTATATGTTAACTTTTATTTCGTTATTTTCTTGGAAAAATTGAGTATCTTGAAATTTTTCTTACATTGGATTATGATGGTTAAACTATTCCTTTCTTGAAATTTTTGATAAAATAATTAAATCTAATCATATAATATGTTACCATAAGTTTTTTATTTTCTCCAATTAAATATAATATGTTACCAAGTTTTTTTATTTTTCTCCAATTAAATTTACTATTTTTATTGCCAACATGATATCCTTCAATAAAAAAGTAGTCTTATTAGAAATACTTATTATAATACTAAAGACTAAGAAGTTTAAATTTCTAAGCATTTTCTTAAAAAAAATTTATTAGAAAAATTATTGCTTTTTATAAAAAGAAATGAGAAATTACTTAAATGTTAGGAATTAATCATTATTTCTTAATATGAACCAACTTTAGTTTCTTCAGTACATTAAATTCAACCATCATCTACCATCTTGATTTCTTTGTGCAAGTTCACCTACCACCTTGTTTTTTTTTTTTTTTTTTTTTATGTGCGAGGATGAATATGAAACCAAATTAAAAGTTAAATTTATGCAGCCATAAGTAAATGGCAAATATTTAAACATAAGGCTAACATTTCTTGTACAAATGTTTAATTCTGATTGAATTCTTCTTTTTAGTTGCTCATTTATCAAGGATATATTTTATTATAAATTTGGTAAAATATCAAACAATTGAAAAAAGCATAGAAATTATATTTAATAAGGATATGGGTTAGTTTTATTATTTAAGATATCTAGGAAGATTTTACTTTAAGTTTTCTTAATATGTAATTCACACTTTTAGCAGATTGTTACAAGATAAAATACATTTTGTGCAGTTAAAGTTCGTGAAAAATAATCTTTTGATGACATTTGTCTCAGCCTTTACTAATTTTAATCTGCAATAAGTTTAATTAAAAATATTAAGAACTTAGTAGAACTGTTCTGATAATTTCTTCATTGCTTAGGATGTGTATTTAAATTTTTAAATATAAAAAAAAATTAACAAAGGTCAAATCATATATTTGATTTTCAAAAAAGGCAACCCAATTAGCAAAAGTCAAGAAATAAGCAGATCTAAGAAAATGTTGCCCCTTATCTGCCTTCTGCATTGTTTACTGATATAGCTGTTAATAAAAAAATCAATTCTTAAAGTAGGAAGTTGACTATATTTGAAAACTGGGATAGATGAAAAACATTTAAGAGAACTTGATTAAATATATCATTTATACAAAAAGACACCAAATAATTTATTCTGCATATTTTTATCTATTCCACTGAAAAAAGAATCTCAGAATTTACATAGTTGTTCTGACTTAGAATCAAAATATGAAGGATTTGAATAAAATTCTTTGAAAAATTTGTAAATATTTTAGAATTTTATCATTTGTTACAGTGAAAATAAACAAAGTTTAACTGAAGCAGGAGCCAAGTTTTATCAAAGATTTCAGATGCTATTTTTAGCTGCATGTGAATTCACTGCCTTAACTAAATAATTGATCCTTAATCACCTTTCTTTCCTTGTAAGTTTTTTTCTTATGAAATACACATCTTTTAGCAATATGAAATTCAAATTAACCATGTAAATATCATTGATACAATTTTGGCTCACTCATTTTTATGTTATTTGTATTTTATAATTTAAAATGCCTAATCTCATTTCATTTCCTGTACCAATTTTTAAAGCAAATAACAAAATGTCCTTATTATTTACCAAAATTTCATTAACTAAGTTTCATAATTTTATTTTGTTTTGCAAAGTCTGCAGATAATAATTATCTTTAAAGTAAAATGCTCCATGAAAAATTGACATAGTATGAAATTTACAAGGATACTAACTTTACATTTGAAATTATTCCATATGAATTTTGTTTCCTAGAAGTTAATGTATAAAAGTCAGTTAAAAAAATATTTTTGAGTCTCTTAAAAATAATGTGCGATTTTAATATAACTTGGTATTTTTTATTATAATAAAATCATAGGTTTTATTTGTTTTCTTATATAGCAACTTTATCTACAATATGGCTGAGCTGATAGCTAAATAGTTAGCACTCTTGCTTTCGGATTAACCGTTTGTGTGTGTTCAAATCTAATGTTGAGTTTAGATGTTTGCTGTGGTTTGGAATTCATATTAAACTTTAGGTCACAGTCTAATTAGTCCTGTGTGAAAAAAATAATAAATAAAAATATTATTCAGCAAGTAAACCAAACGAGTCACCTGCAACATAGGTTAATACTCAATAATACTACAAGTATAAGAAAAAATATATTTTAAATCTGTGTTTTGAAAAATTCAATGAAGCGAAAAAATATTTTTTCAAAAAATATTGTTATTTAAATATGCCCAAATTATCAACTGATCTAGGATTTTATTTGAATTATGTAAGATTTTATTCAAAATTTTATAAATTTTATTTTCCTCTTAATTAAATAAGAAATAAAGTAAAATTATGTTTTCAAAATTAAAATGTAAATTCTTTTTTTCTGTTGTGTATTTTTAAAAACAATGTAGTTTATTTTTTTATTATTCTAAAATTTTGGCAATTAAAATTAATAACTTATACAAAATATTACATTGAACATCTTGAATCTTGCAACTTATTTTTGTAAAATTAAGGTTGATTTTCTAGTCTGTAGTTTATATTATGAATTGGAGTCATAATTTGTGAATATTCTCTTACAACATTCTTGATATGTTTTTAAAGATTATTGGTAGTTTTGTCCCAAGATTCTTATTTAAAATAGCTAGCAATGTTTATGAAACTGCTATTTCTCAAATATTGAGAGTTTGCTCTTGAGCAGTGTTATCTATGTTCACCAAATGTTCCACTGTTATTAAAGAAATATTTCTAGATTTTAGTTTAAATAATGTCGATGTGTTTGTAAAAATTTTCAAGATCCTGCTTGCATTTGTAATTTCTACATGATCAAAATTATTTATGTAAATATTCCTTTTAAAATAACTGTTAGATTGTTTTTATCATCTTCTTTGTTTTTTACACTTTGAATATTTATACTATATCTATAATAATAAAAAATAGTGACACATTTTCAATGTATTTTTTATTATCCATGTAAGATTTTTATAATCATTATCACAACGCCTAAATCATTGTGATACTGTGATAAAATGTTACAATGAAAGTGTATTAATATTTCAATAGGTATATTTTATGGTATGTTTATTGGTCTTAAATTTTTAAATTAAAAATAGAATTTAATATGCAATTGAATCATCATATATTCATAAAATGATTTGATTACTTTTATCTTTGAATGTCCTTTGAAATTTTTTTTATTATTTTTTATGTTTATAAAAAATAAATTTTTGATGATATTTTTAAATTTTCCCATCAATTAGAAAAAAAAAATTCTCAAAGAAAAGTTACTTGCATAAAAATGTATTTTTAATCTACAGCTTGACGTGATAAAAGTAACTTTTAATTTCATTTTTTATAATTTACAAAGCAAGCAAAATTTAACAATTATAATACTTCTCTTTAAGAGTAAATTTACTTCTACTTAAATTTTCTCAATGTGAATTTAAGTTTTGAAAACTACAGTATAATCATGCTGTAGCTATAATTTGTGGTATATTTTCAAAAATTAAATAAAATATTTTTAAAATAGTCTTTTGTGTGACTGAATTTAGGAATCTGTATGTATGAATTCATTATCTATTTCAGGAAGTGGCTATCAAACTCACACTGCTCAAATGGCTCCAACTGTTGCTCTTCTCACTGAATTAGAAATATGTGCCCAAGAATTTTTTATTAAAAGATATTGCAAAAAGGATACATGCTTCATAAAATAGAACCAGGTGTTAATGCTTTGTTATATGAAAAAGTGTTGATAGCATTAAATTGTATTTATCAAAATCTGGATTTTCTTCGCTTGAATATTAAAAATGTTCATTTTTTGTGTTAATTAAAGGTTTCTAGTCTTTGTTTTTGTGCATTAGTTTGATCTCCATTTCAACTTTAACTTCTTTAGTGAGAGAAAAGCTTAAACACATGATATGTTATTCCTCTTAGTTTTCTTTTAAACATTTCATGTGTCAAGCTGATATGACACAAATTGCAATTCTTTGAAAGAGCATAAATTGAATTACCATTCTCATAATATCTCATTGCTATTTTTTCATATTCTGAAGTTTTGATATAATATATTGTAATTAATTTTAACATTGTATTGTTTTTACTTATATTATATTTTGCTTATCATTATCTGTTGGCTTAAAAAGGCTTTAAACATTATATTCACTCAAAATGTATTGTGAATTAAATTTATTTCACTATTAAACTGCATTTAATGTGAATTGCATCAATTGATTTCAAATTTTCACAGGTATCCATTCATTTGCTTATTTGAAATTTATATTTTAGTGCCCAAAAACTGTTTTCCTCCTCTTTGTACATATATTATTTCTTCTGTAAATATTTCATTAAAAAGGTTTTGCTAGTTGATATTGAATAAAAATAATGAATGCAAAAGTATTCTTTCAGTACTAATGTAAACCCTTTCCTCTTATTTTTGCATTTATTTACTAAGGAATTATATTTGAAAACATATCCCATTTATTAGTTCAAGATTAATGCTGAATTAGCTGCCTAGCACTTTGTCACTTTTACTTCTGCCTCGAACAAGATTTTTGTAGATGCACTTTAAACTGATTTTTAATCCAAATAATCCTTATTAACCAAAAATAAGAGTTAAAAAACTTAAACTAATCTGAGAATTATTTCGAGTTTTCTGGCATTTGTAACTTAATCCTGTATCAAAATTAAGAAATTTATATTGTTGAGGTTTTAACCAATTATTACATTCAATGCTTCCTCCATATTATTAACCAAATTGCCACTCTCTGATCTTCCGATCAACAATTCGTGGGTTCGAGCAACGTCCCCTGCAATATTGGATTATGTCACAGATTTGTACAGAAGAAGAAACAGTTAATTTTGAGAACATAGTGTATCATTATACATTATATCTTTTGTTAAGGATACAATATTTATTCAGAAAATTTGGGAAATAAATTATGAATAATTCAGTTAAAATTATTGAATTTGTTTCATGTATTATTAGTTCACTAAAACAAATCTTTCCAATTTTTAAATGTCTACAATTTAAATGTACAGTTTAAAATAATGAAATTATTTTAAACTGTTAAGTGTTAAAGTTAATAAAGTTATATAAAATTAAATTTTATTTTTAAAAAATGATGTAATCATTAACTCTTTAATAATTACATGAATTATATTATGTCATTGAATCATATGCAACAAATTAATGTAATTCAAAACAAAATACTAATGAATCAAATATCAAACAATTTTTTTCCCAAAAAATTTTATGTATCTGTTCAATGATTTTCAATACTTTTTCCACAATAAGAAATTTATAAGTGTTTTGATTTTATTTTTATCTTATTTTATAAAAGTAGTAATCTGATAGATAATGGTTCAATCATTTTTATTTTTGTTACATCTATGATAAACTTTTCAATAAGTTACTTCACAGTAACAAATATAAATGGTTCTTGATACAAAACAAGGTGTCCCGCTTTTGGCGCTGAAGGGAAAATGGTGTTTCTGGAAGTGGCATGCATATTGAGACACCTAGTGACACGTTTGATTTTGGGATCAGAAATCCTGATGGCTATTCCGTTTTCAGGTCTGAGCTTAGCAATCTATGAAGGACTTTAATTTATTGAATTGTCCTCTGAATTAGTCTGCAAGGACATTTGGATTTTATCTGAAAGTCGTTTCGCTATTCAGCATTGGATGACTATTGGAGATGTGACAAAACTGAATATTCTTGATCTTGTTGTTTGGCTTTCTGATGAGCACACAATGTACTTTCAGTGAGTCTTCCTCCCATATTGGTTTGAATGGTAGCGAAGTCGCTGATAGTTCATTCAAGTCTGCCTCTGCTAAAATTCTTCATGGCAGTACCAGATTGATTTACACAGGAATCCCATCAATAAAAAAGATTGAATCAAATCTTTTTCTTCCAGAGTACCAAATGAATCCTGAATACAATTGGTACTCTGGAAGAAGACCTATCTTCATGGCAATGCCAGTTTGATTTATACAGAAATCCTAACAATAAAGAAAAGATTGAATTAGATGCACTTTGGATAGTCCCTTCTGAATACACAAGAAGGTTTTGAAGAGGATCACATTGGTGTCATCAGCTTAATATTTCAAGGAAAAGGCAGACAGTTCTCTCGAGTGGCCATATCAAATCTGTTACATAAACATGCATATTCAGGGAGACAGAAACTTTCCAGAGTGTTATTTGTGCAGAGGCTTTTCTTGACTGTATTCCCAAGCGCTTGGGTTTCATGACTCCCAAGATATTAAAGGACTGTTTATATAGATATTTTAGAAATTTCTGGAGATGTGGTAGCAAGGTTACACCATCTGGGATTAGAAACAATAACAAATTACACAATTTTTGTGATAATATAATTTATCTTATTTGGAAGATTAAATAATTACTCTGTTTAATATAGTGCAGTGACAAAATTTTTAAATGATTTCAATTCGCTATATTTATCGAAAAGAAAATAGAGCCCTTCTGAACAAAACTTTAATAATTATTTTGACTAGATATGCACAGTAAAAAACGCTTATCCATATCATAATGAAAATAAGGTTCATTTTTATAAGAAAAGTAACATTTTTAAGAGTTTATTACCAGTTTTTCTGTAAACTTTTCATACGTTTTTATTCAAAGTTGAAGACATATTTTATAATTTTAAGACACATTTAAAATGTCAGATGCTGTTGTCTTGTGCCAGTGGCATTATAAGGTGCCACTTTTCCAACTGAACCTTAATTTGGTGTGGAGTCCGACTTCCTCAGTACATGCATGCCATAGGGACCCGTTTATAGGGTAGGCAACCATTCGCACCTCATTCATACAAGGGACAAGGACAGGATAGATAAAGAGAGAAAGTACATCCATGCCCGAACCCAGAACCTCCCTATCTGCAGTCAGGAAAGCTGAACACTAGATTAGGTGAGTGGCCTAAAATGTCAAATGTAATCAACAAATATCAATGTTTATAGTAAATAAAAGTAATGATAACAATTGGGATGTATTTCTTTTCTGGTAAATTAAGATCAATGACTTTTATTAAACATTAATAATCATATCATATAAATATCAATTTCAAATAATTATGTTAATAGACGACCCGCGCGCGCGCGAGAAACATTATTATTCATTCTGATAATTTGTAAAATGATAATGAAATGTATTTACTTAAAGTGAAAACCGTAATTCAAATAAAAAGTTTCATTTAATGTTTAAAACAGTATATTCAAAAACTTTGATGTGAAAAATGACATTAAAATATTGATTCCCAAGTCATTTAAGTTTCAAAATTTATATTAAAATTTACATATCGGGAACTAAATCAGATTCAATGAAAATCACAACTAATAAAAGATTTCTTTAAAATCAATAACTTAATCGAATTTTAAAATTTGGTATACCATCCTATATGCAGTTATCAAAATAGTGGAAGCAACTGAATAAAGTGACACTTTTGAATGCGCTTCATAAGCATTAGAATACAGCAATAGCTGCCAGTTATATACATTGAAGAGTATACATTCTGGTACTATATCGTAGCTTTTTCGAAGTTTTGTGAAGTCTCGGATTTTTTTCTAAAGTATAAAATGTCAAGACTCCTCAGATTTTCAGAAGCCAAATTGTTGCAGCAGCATGCTTCCCTGCACCTAGTTGTTGAGTTGGACCTCTGAGTTGGGCTCTACCAGTTAGATAGAAACAACTGGGTGATTTTGAAGCAGAAGAGCTTCAATACTTGGCCTGCCGCTCCCAGAGGTATCATTTCACCTGGAGGACATTGCGACATCGCCTAGTTTTAGCGTACCCCAGTCGCCTTTAGCGAACACCACGGATCTTCGGTTAACCCGGAATTCGAACTCACTGCCTTCCGATGCCATCACCAACCAGCTGGAATGAACGTCTTCGGAACACCCCAATTTTTTTGCAAATTTTAAAATTACGGTGTCTAAAGCGACAGCACAAGATGAGCACGGCAAAGCAAAGTAGTGGGTGGAAAGAAGCACAGTTAAAAAGACGGATGGACATTGACGCGGATTTTAAAGTCTAAAACCGCCATACATTAGATCTTGGTTTAAGAAAATTCAAGTAAATTTTGAATTTTCTTCCAGCTGGAACTAAATGACAGGAAGTAATCGGTAACGACCTACAGTCTTGCGTTCCTTCACATAGAGTTTTCAAATATTTTTTGGCGAGGAAAACAATTACTGAAGCTCTCATCTATAGATTCACGTTCCATTTGTTAAAAGCCGAGCTGGCAGCCGAATGGTTAGCGCTCTTGCCTTCGGTTCAACAGTTCGTGGGTTCAAATCCCACCTTGGGCATGGGTGTTTGTTGTGGTTCGGAATCCACTTTAAACCGCAAGTCCCGGTCTAATTAGCCCTCGTGTGCAAAAAATCACCGTTGAGCGACAAACAAACCAAGCAAACCATCACTTGTGAAAAAATATTCCTTCTACTGCACCCCATTTTGTGCACCTTTTTTTTCTTTTTTGAAGCAGTTTTATAATCTACAGCCAATATTTCTGTATTTAATTGACTCTTGTTGAAGTTCTGATAATATTTTTTTATTAAAGAAAAAGATTCTCAATATCTAAGAAAGAAGTAAAATGTACTACAAATAAAAACTTCTTGATTCTAAAATTAACAAAATATTAACAAAGATCGAAGCAATGAATACTAAGTAGACTTATTAGTACGTTACGTAGTAAAACTGACTGAATAATTTTGTCACCTTATGAAATGTTGGCGATCTTTCTTTTCAATTTGTAAAACCAATTTTAAGCCAAACGCAATAAATATTGAACAATAGCACTCTAGGCAGTTGCTTTCACTTCTCGTTGTGCTTGTCCTGCTCCGGACGCAGAATTCGGAGGAATCAATTGTACCGCGTGTGTTCAATAATTTTTAACCCCCTTAATAAAGCCAAATACAAAATCATACTGTTTGTGCTGGTCTTCAAAAGCGGACAACTGTACCAAAAGTGGACTTAATCAGCATTTGAATTATCTTGTCTCACGGATTACCGTTAGAAGGCACCTTTACAAACGGCAGGGCATCCGTTACCAAGTCCCTTGTCACAGATTTTAATGCTAAATGTCTACAGTGTTGTGTCACACTCACAACATCTGGTCAGCTGACAAGTGGAAGAAAGTAATATGGATTGAGGAATCGTTTCTCACGCTTTTCCTACCAACGGGATGCTTAGAGACACCTTCCTCCCACCACCAAGTCCCTTGTCACAGATTTGGATCTGTCATGATATATGGAAACTGTGTCGTAGTTTTCTGCAGCATTAATCGTAACCCAGATAGGATGACATCACTTGTTAGAACTATAAAAAAGCGTTGGCTGACCAGGTCTCTCCTGTGATGTTTCTTACAAGAGAAGAAATTCTCCAGGATAATAATGCACCTACGGTTGAAGGAAATCTGTATACTTCACCGTCATTCCCCCTGAACTTAACTCTGGGGGCCGTGGTAGCCTAGTGGTTAGGGTACCGGCCTTCCATCCGGAAGGGTGGGGTTCGATTCCCAATGCCGCCAAAGACCCACCGAGTACATGCGATATACGCGCTCGTTAAATCTGGGGAATCGAAAGTCCTGTGGTCGGTCGTTGAGCAGTTACCATGGGTGCATTGGTCTGGAGAAAATTTCCTCCTCCTTAAGATCAATGCCGAAATTGAGGGAAGGGATCCTCTGGTGGTGCCATCTATCGGATTCTTTAGAAAAGAGCTAAGTCGTACTTTCACCTTGGTGGTGCTCTGATTAAAAAAACGAAAGACGCTCCAAATTGACTTAAATTCGCATAGCCAAGGCATAGCGAGCTTGGCTTGTCCAAGTGTCATAATTAACAACAACAACAACTTTACCTCCGAGAAGAATAGCACAGTATCCCTCGAAACACAATTCAGCACTTATATGGGATAAAGCATTAGTAAGCAATGTGTTTTATAAAGACATTAAAAAACATCTTTAGTAGGATTTTAATCTTATCACAGGTGGCTAAAACACACTCATAAAACCCTATGCTCCTTTTTAGCACGATCGAGTATTCATGAAATGGCCGTGCGTAGATGTGCAAAATTCCCGGGAATTTTGGGGAATATTCGGAAGTTTGAGGGAATTAACTTACTATCATTTTTCGTTTAATGTATTCTTTTGTCCCATTAATGAAGAGAAGTAAAATAAACTACGAAAATATACAAAAAAATTGTCTTTTCCCTCTTCTAGTAAAGAAATTAATTAGATTCGTTCTGCGAAAATCAAAAATACTTGTTAAAATAATAAAAATTATGAATAAATATTTAATAAAAAATATCGATATATATATATATTTCAGGACTGTCAAAATAAATATTCACTTTTCCATGTTTGTGTCGATATAAATTCATTCAGAGGAAGAAAGAAAAAATTATATTCTCAACATGAATTTTTGAAATTATTCTAAATTGGTCATTAACGCAAAATAATCATTTTTTTGGAAAACTTTCTATTATCATAATTAGTAATAGAAATCATAAAATAAGTTAGAAATATCTGATAAAAAAATTCTAAATCAGCTGAAACATTTCAAAACTCTCTAGGTCTTTAAAATTTCCGAGAATTTTTTAAAATTCCCAAAGGAATAAATCGGGTTTATTCCCGGAAATAAACCCATTTTTTTCCTCACATTTACAACACTACCCGTGCGTACATTCTCACTAACACCATATTGCAAACTGCCTAAAATTGTTGCAAGGGATTCTAGTGTCAGCCATCTGGAAGGAAATTTCATAGATAATAGGGTATATTCTCTTGTTGCGAGGGAGGAAACTTTGAAGACTCTCGAGCACCCACCCCGATATACTTGTATGCAGAAGCGCAATGCCCATCTCCCGTGGCTCAGCACTGGATGGTATCGAACCTGGGACCTTTCGCTTTCAGGAGTGTTATCCTACCATAAGGCGAACGGTGAGTCCTACTCACATTGTCTTGCATGTATAGGGGTCCCGGAGGGCCTTAGACTGTTCCTCAAGGTTAACGGGTTTGAAAGCCGCCCAACTTGTCTAGTGGTCAGCGTGTCTGACTGCGGATAGGGAGGTCCTGGGTTCGAATCCCGGTTCGGGCATGGATGTACTTTCTCTCTCTATCTATCCTGTCCTTTCCTTGTATGAATGTGGAGGGAATGGTTGCCTACCCTATAAACGGGTCCCTATGGCATGTGTGTACTGAGGAAGTCGGACTCCACACCAAAATAAGGTTCAGTTGGAAAAGTGAAGCAGCGCACACCATGTTGCCAGCCTGGCTGGCATACGACAACAACAACGGGTTTGAAATATTGGCCTATCTCCAAGCGCTTCGTCTTTCTGAACCACTGTCAGATGGTGAGGTAGCACCTGAGCTGGCACCCTCCTCTCCACATGAGCAGAAGGACATCGGATGTCACAGATGAACTTGAACACGTCCTTCAGCTACGACCCTCCAGCGATTACGTGACGGCACTCTTGCAGTCGCTGCCCGCGGACAGTCGACAATTCACTTTCGCGAAGCGGCGTGAAGTTACACTGAGCCACTGCGATTCCTTGTTACATGACAGAATATCAATACAAATTTTCTTAAGGAAAATCTAAATCAAGACAATCAGTTTTCATGAAACTATTCGCTATATTAAATTATAATCCGAGGAATTACTTTGATTCATAATTTGAGCTTACAAAAAATTAAAAGGTGATGTTAGAAAATATTAAATCATTAATTTGAGTTCAATTTTTAGTAAAATAATGTAATTTATTGCTTTGCTGTTTATGCCTATTTATAAATTATTAGGTATAGATGTTGTTAGAGTTTCTAAATATATTTAATTTATTAAATTTGCTCCCATTGGTGCAGAACCTTTTTGTGGGATCAATTTGAAGACCGCTAAAACCAATGTTCTTAGATGAGTAAAACGGAAGAGGTATGAAGCTTGCCTCAACACTCCTGGTAAAACCCACTCTAAAAGTATGATCTGTAGATCATCAGCGAGGATTTCCTATGAAATTCTAAGATGCTCTAGGCAGAAGATACGTTTAATCATAGGCTTCATAACTGGGCACTACTATTTCAGAAAACACCTCCATAAAATGGGACTGTTTCAGCAAGACCCTATCTGCAGGAAATGTCATACGCAATAGGAAACGGCAAGGCATATCATTTACGAATACGAGGCCCTTGCCCTCCCTAGATAAACTTCTTTACGCATCATCCATACTAGAGAGTGACACCTAGACTCCATGAAAGAGTGATCGGACTTTATTAATAAAGTGGGTGACCCGAGCAACTGGAACTAGGAAACATTGGGTTTGGAGTTAATAGAACAAAATGCTGATAAAAGCAGAGGTGCCCAATATAATACAAACCCAACTGTAGGAAGGAGAAGAAAAACTTATCAAACACATCAACAATGAAATACCACTGAATTATAATATGGGCATTTTTTTATCATTTATATTTTATTTTTATCTCTAAATACTAATTGCTGAAACATTGCAAATTTGTACTTGAGAATTCAATTTATATCAGGAAAAGTGTGAAATTTTAGTTAAATAATATAGTAATTTAGAAGCTTTTTATTGTTTGCAGTTATTTATAGGTTCTAAAGAATAACAATGAAGTCTTACTGTAATTTATGACACAATAACACACATGAAAATCAATCGATTTACAAATAGACATATAATAAAATTTTGTAAGTAAATTCTCAGCTAAACCCATGTCTAAGAAATCACTATATAAAGTGACAGCAAAGTATTTATTTACTGAAATTTTATCCAGAAACATTATTTACTAAATCAATATATGTGTACAATAGGTTGGTTGGGTTTTCTGGGGCAAGGTCCAAAAAGGACAAGCTGTGCCTATACATATCTACAGAAAAAGGTAAAATTTGGGTTAAAAAAAGAATGAAAATTTATATTTTAAATTCTTTAGAAGGGTATTTTTTCGTTTTAGAAAAGCAATCTCAAGATTTCATGTATGCATCAATTTTTGCTTGAATGGTTTGTGATATACATTTAAAAAAGTTTACGAATTGATTTGTTTATCGCAATTGTGTTTATAAAAAAAATTTCACAAAAAAACTTTTCTTTTTATTTTGAGACTTCTCTCGAGTTAAAATGAATACACCTTTATAGTTATTAATTTTACAATAATTATTTAGTAAAGTATTTGATGATAATTTTAATATTTTTTTAAATATATTGCCACTGCCATTTAAATATATTATTTTTAAATATTTATGCCAAAATGATAAGAAATAAATTATTCTTTCAGCGATAAAAAGAGATTGTCAATATTATATGTTAGTATGAGTGTTTAAAATTATTTTTATTATATTAATAAGTTTTTCCCTAGAAAAAAGACCCAACGTTTATCTCAAATTCTGTTGGCTGTAGCAGCCCACTTCAATTATCATGTCTTTATGCGGTTACGATTTACTTCCTTAACATTTCTCTTTTTGGAATTAAAATAATATTCATACGAGTCATACATGTGATTCAAAGCAGCATACACTCAATAATCAGTTGAATAAGATTAAAACTGGTATAAAATGCTTCGTTCTTTTCAATATCATAGTACTCACATAATGTCATTTATTGGTTCCTTTTATTTTCCTACCATTCGTTCTCGTCTTCTGAGAGAAGAAAAAAAAAAGAAAATAATCCCATTTTTAAAAGAATTCGCTGACGACATTGGTTCCAAAAGTGGTCCTCGTACACCCCCAAAGGTCCATAGGAGACCACACAGGGGTCGACGTTGACGTGAAAAGAAAACAGGGGTTCACAAGTTGTAAATGGGGGTCCACGAAAAATATTCTAATAGAATATATGCTTCCTAACATAATTATTTTTACATAAATTGTATTTATTGAAATCATAAATAAAAGTACAAAATATGTGTATTGAATTTGAATATTAAAAACTGCTGTCGTTTCTTATCCTCACTGTCTGACGGAGTCAGACAAGATCCAGGAGCCCGTTGACTGTAAGGAAGTCGAAGATTAGGAGAGGATTGCTAAAGAGATCCTCCCTAGAGAGACCCATGCAATCCAAAAGGTGCTCAGGAGAGGCCTGATGACTTTGGCACTTGGTGCAGGTGACGAAGGTTTTCCTGCCCTCGTTGTAAGTGAGGCACTTGATGTGACCACTAGCAAATCTTGAGAGAGTAGTCCGGGTACGTCTGTCAAAAGGTCAAGGGACAAACCCGGTTTTGATCCCTTGTACCAATCATGGATAGGGGGTGTTTTCCACTCCTCCGAGATTTTACATTTTTTCCGGGAGTATAACTCCATAAAGGTGAGTGTGGAAGAGGGAATTGTTGAAATCCTGCAACCCTCCTTACCACGATTATCTGCCATTTCATTCCCGTGGCGATTCACATGTGAAGATATCCATTGCAAATGAACATCGTGTTTAAGTGAAATGAGCTTTAATTTAAGTAGTATGGAGTTGCTGATCTTGTCGCAATACAAGAAGCCAATTACTAAGATGGTGGAGAGAACTACGCCACACTAAAAAAAATATTAAAAAATAAACATATTTATTTGACTTCTTTTGATAATTTTTTAAAATTTGACGACTAATTGGTGACAGAACTTTTTAGTAATTCTTTGAGGTGTTGGTTAGTTAATACTGATTTGTGTTTGGATTTCACGAGTTTTGAAGAAGAACAAAATGATTCACATAAGTACGTTGTTTCGAATATTAAAATATTTCAAAAAGCAGCTTTTTTAAATTCCGAATACTTCGATTCTGGTTCATATTTCCAAAATTCAATCATCGGTGTCGACTTGTATTTTAGTTACAGAGTTTGATCTTCTCTCGAGTATTTTTATCGAAATCCAAAAGAGTGAACTCGGGTGCATTTATCGAGAGCCACAAATAAACCTTCAAAGAGCCGAATGTGACTCGCGAGCCGCAGATTGGCCACCTCTCAAAGTTGTTGTGTCTAACTTTTATGCTCGCGACACCATTTTCATCTTTTCAAGGCATGGCAGAGTGTTTGAAACAGGCGCTCCGCCATCAATATTTGCCATTTGCAGCTGCGTAAGTTTTGATGAAACCGCTTCCTGTAAATGAGTGCTTATCTCAACAGATCATTGGCGTAATTTCTTGTGATGGTTTTTTATGCTTGCTGAAAGAGAAATTGAACCGTATCTGTACTTACGTTAATAAATCAAAAATTTCAAGGAATAAAAAAGAACGCAACAGATACAAATACCAAATTACAGATAAATAGAACACATAAAAGCTCATATAAAAAGCTTGGCTTGATGTTTTTTCATTGATCATGATGGAATATACTGAACCACTTTTATTTTTAATTTGTAAATTCAGAGCTTACAAAAAGTTCAAGTAAGCATCTCTCTACCACTTTAAGAAAACACTAGTTTGCAGCTCTCTTATAAGCAATCAAATGAAATGAAAGTGATTTTCCATTATCGGAGGATTTATTATTTTTAACCTTGTACAAACGTCAAATTAATATTTTTGTCTGCTAGCACAAATTAATATGAATTCAACAACCAGAATTGTTTTTAAATAATATCTTATTTTAATTATTTATGTTACTATTGATCAAATTTTCTAGGTTCTTTCGTTCCTGCTACCTATTTAAAAATATTTTATTTTTATTATTAATGAATCTTTGGAATGGTCGAACTATAATTTTTCTCATTTAAGTTACGAACTCCACCTTTTCCCTCATGAAGTGTTTTGGGAATGAAATTAGCTGAAAATAAATGTAAAAAGTTAAACACTTTGTAAGTTTTCAATTTTGTTTGAAAATCTTTATGTTATATACATTATAATAGCATGAAATATTCATAAATATGTGTGTATGAGAATTTTTTTTCTTCTGGGAAAAATTCTCATTCCTCTTTTATTGTGAAGGAAGTCTTATTTTATATCATAAATTATTTCTATGTATCGATTGGGGAATTAAGGTAGAACCAATCAAAATCTGAATACATTCAAATTATGTTTTTGATATTATTATTGTAAATTCCAACAGAAGTATTGTTAACTCAACTTCCCAATTACAACAGGAAGTTATTGTAAATTTCAACGTTCCTTTCCCACAATAATAATTTTGATTTTTACATGTATTATATTTTTACATATTTTTATTATTAGAGTCTCGTTAATGTAAGTTAGTTTTAATTTTTTTTCATTTATTGTAAATAGTAAAAGAGGATTTACTTTTCTGAACTTTCAAATATTTAGAAAAATTATTTATACAATCCTTCTTTAATTTATTTAAATTATAAAGAACCATGCATATATGAAATATTTAATATAATGAGAGATTTTATTTTACTCTTTGTTAAAAATGATGATGTCGTGGGCCAATTAAGTATCGATTTTGTTTCTTGAGTTTCAGTAGAATCTATATTTTCAATATAATAAGATTATGGACCATCTTTTATTCCAATATCTCCAGGAAAATGTAGTTTAAAAAAATATTGATTATTTTTAATTAAACATAACCCTTTAAATGAAAATTATTTCTCAAATAGGGAAATATTTGAAAGAGATGTTTTTAACTAAGTTTAAAATTTGTGAGTATATAAAAAAATAAAACTCGTTTGCTATACCGCTGTAGTTTTGAGCAAATAAATGCTCTATAATCAATATTTTTAACTGAGATAATTGCACTGCATATAAATTGATTTTAATAATTTATTGATGCAATCAGTAAAAATGAGATGGAAGTAATCGAAAATACTAAATACTTATCAATACAAAGGTCAGATACTTGCATTTTTTGATTAAATGAGACGGGACGTAAAATAGGCAAAAATTTTATTTTTGATTAAAGCAAAATAGACAAACATTTTGCTTACGCAATAATTAAACAATTTCCTAATGGAAAAAAAACTAACTATCAACCAATATAATACCAGAGTTGTTTGTATAAACTCCGTAAATATTTTATTTAGCTTTGAAACTTTAAAGTATCCTAAAGACTGAAATTGATTTGACTACATAAATGGAATCAAATTAAGTATGAAATGACATCAATTATTTCATCTTTTTTATTTTTCCGTTGTTGTATATCTGATGTAGTTTCTACCGATTAGAATTATTCATTCTATGGCAATTATTTCCAAACACAGTGCAATAAAATTCATCACAATAGCTTCGAAATAGAAACTTTGAAAAAGATTCTTACAGGTTACTTGGCCCCACGCGAAAGCTGTTGTGAACCTTGGTTCGCAGAAATCTGATGCGAAGGAAGCTTGAAACAATTGATTCGATAAGAATGTTTATTTTGAAAACGAAAACTGATAAGTAAATTCTTGTGATCTCCTGCAAATCTGCGCCGAATGTGACATTCCAAGATTATCAGAAAATTTGGATGGTTTCAATAATTAAAAACACTGTTTATCGATAATTGTTGGGTCGAATAAGTAAAAAAAAAAAAAAGGTCATATAATCAATGTACTTAAAAAATTCTATCTTAATGATACTAAATTTTAATTTCCATAATAATTTTTAAAATTATTCTACGTAAATATTAATGTTCTTCTTCTTTTTTTTAGAATTGGGTTTGTATGACATTGGGCACCTCTGCTTTTATCAGAATTTTGTACCATTAATTCCAAACCCAATGTTTCCTAGTTCCAGTTGCTCGGGTCACCCACTTTATGAATAAAGTCCGATAACCCTTTCATGGAGTCTAGGTGTCACTCTCTAGTATGGATGATGCCTAAAGAAGTTCATCTAGGGAGGGCAAGAGCCTCGCATTCATAAATGACATGCTCTGGCCGTTTCCTCTTGCATATGACATTTCCAGCAGATAGGGTCTTGCTGAAACAGTCCCATCTGGTCAGAAAGTCAGTCATGCTAGGGATAGCTTCCTGACTTTCACCAGAAGAAGATGGTTTAGAGGTCATTTCTACCTCAAGTGAAGGATTCATTGCTGCCCCTTTACAAGATTGCCTCTGAGTTCCCTTGTCTTTTTCAGCAAGGTCTACTTTAGAGGCTTCACCTGCAAATGAAGAAAGGTTTGTTATTTCTTGTGTCTTTTCAGCCACATAATAACAATTAAAAAGCTCAGGTAATATAAGTCCACCCAGCATTACCTGAGTTACTGGGCAAGGCAAATTACTCTAGAAGTTCGCCAGGCAACTAGAGGCTCCGTTAAGACACCAATACCGCGTTGCCAATTAGCCCTAGGAACGTATCGCATAACACCAGGGTTTACGGGAGCTGGTTCGCGGCCTCTGATTCTATATTCAAGGCTGTCCTGTCATTCCTACAGGACATTCGGCGATCCACCACATGCCGACGTGCCTGGTGGCTGCTCAAGCCCCAGGGGGTACGTATACCAGGAAGGTACACGTACCCCCTGGTTCCAGGCAATATTAATGTTAGGAAAAAATTTAATGAGAGTGGCGCATAGTGTGTATGACACTGAACTTGTGTGTCATTTTCTTAATGTGTAAATTATGAAAACATGCCGAACGATAGCTGAGTGGTTAGCGCTCCTGAGCTGTGGGTCCTCGGTTCGAGTCCTGCTCGGGCTTGGACGTTACTTTCTTTGTGTTTCTCTGTCCTTTCTTCTGTGATGATGTATGAATGTGGCCCACCCTATAATCGGGTTTGTGGTGGTATAGCGCGGGCAACGCTACTCGCCTCTGTGACTTGGTTCACAGGTGCCCGCTGGGTAACGACACATGAGTAGCAGTTTCCGGCATTGTTGTGGCAAAGAGTTCGTCATGCAAGTGCCCGCCGTTAGAAAAAAATAATGAAAGTATTCATTGGTGCCAGTAGCAATTAATCTTGCATTTTATTCATTTTACGTTTACACAATATTCAAATGTAATGTTATTTTGAACGAAATTTACTCCTGTTGTTGTTGCTTATGACACTTGGACAAGCCAAGCTCGCTATGCCTTTTGGCTGTGCGAATTAAGTGAATATAGAGAGTCTTTCGTTTGGATCAGAGCACCACGAAGGTGAAAGTACGACTTTGCTCTTTTTAAGATGCCTCGTCATTTTGAACCACGGTCAGGTGACGAGACCACACCTGAGCTGGCACCCTCCTCTCCACATCCACGCCACACCAGCGGAAGGACTTTGAGAGTCACAGATTAACGTGGACACGTCCCCAACCCACGGAGCTCCAGCAACCCAGTGAAGGGGAGTACACCGTGGTCACCCTCCCAACCACTGCCCGCGGCAAATGTTGCTTCACTTTGCTGAGCTTACGGGAAGCTACTGAGCCTCTGGAGCTCAAATTTACTCCTTATTTGTACATGCTATTTTTTTAAAGATGAACGGTGACAGATTAGTTATTAATGCTCATAGCCTGTCGCCGTATTTTCGAATATGGTACTTATATTCTTATCGTGGATTACTATTTTTTCTCTTGATTCAAGGGATATTGAAGATTGCGATCTTGTAATAATTTTCATAAACATGAAGTTTAGGTACAGCTTTGATAAAACATCCCTTCGACGGAGCAATGAATTCAGAGGGGGTCCAACAGACATTAAAATTAGAGAAAATGGCGGTGAGCTGAGGTGTCGCAAACTACACTTACATGGAGTAAACCACACAAGTACTTATGAAAAGTGTAAAATTGAATGGGGATAAAAAGTTAATAGCATATAAGAAAATTAAAATTTATTGACAGTGAATATTTGGAGACAAAGAGGAAAAATTATACGAAATTTCAGTTTTGAAAGCCTCTTTAAAAAACCCACAATAAAAAGAGTGTCCAAACATGGCTGATGTACAGACGATGCCAGTCACTATGCCGACACTTCAGGCAGTGAAATTTTTCTATATTTATAGGCATCTGATTCATTCATTCATTGTCGTGTGCCAACATGGGGTACACTGCTCCACTTTTCCAACTGAACCCTATTTTGGTGTGGAGTCCGACTTCCTCAGTACACACATGCCATAGGGACCCGTTTATAGGGTAGGCAACCATTCACAACCTCATTCATACAAGGAAAGGACAAAGACAGGATAGATAAAGAGAGAAAGTACATCCCTGCCCAATCCGGGATTCGAACCCCAAGACCTCCTTGTCCGTAGTCAGGCACGCTGGCCACTAGACAAGTAGGTCGGCATAGGCATCTGATATTCTAGTGATTTAAGATGTTTTAGAAAGAAAGAAATGTCCAAGGGATTAAAGGCCGTGTTCACCGTGGACTAGTAGCACGACACTGTTTTGACAATCTAAAGATTCCGGGTTCAATCCAGCCACTATTCAATAAAGAAAGATGGTTGTTTCGCTTCTGTCTTCTGCATGCATGTCTGTCGAGATGGTGCTTGGGAGTTTTCCGGGTTTCCTGCCTTGCGACGCATGACTATGGTGCACTCTCTATGGGGAATCCTTCCGGAAAGCAATTACGTGGTGGGCATTAAAATGCCTTAGGTTGTCAGGCAGAATGCGGTGTCAGGGTGTGTGTCTGACACACCCATATTCGGGTGCGTGTCAGGGCGTCGTGGAAAGCAAGCGATGAGTCCGGCGAATCCTACCGATCTCCATTAATCGACACTTCTCGATGGGAAAATGTGTTGTTGCGCTGTTATGAATGAATCCCATAGACTGCGATACATCTGAGAAATGTGTCGTGAGGAAAGAAAGTTTATTGTTTTTTGTTTTGTTACATTCAGGTGTTTTGATCGAAGATATAGTTTTAAGCAATGATCTTTGAGGATTCCTGCCAAGTGGCTCTTCACTCTCCTTTCAACTTCATTTTCCACTTGAAAGTGGTCGATGTATTTTCTATGCATTTCGGGTGTGTGTCAGGGCGCCGTTCTCAGTATCGGCATGTAGTGAGTTCGAATCCCGGCTGGACCAAAGATCCGTCGTGTTCGCTAAAGGCGGCTGGAGCACGCTAAAACTGGGTGATGTCGCAATGTCCTCCAAGTGAAATGATACCTCTGGGGTAGCAAATCAAGCCTTAAAGGTCTTCTGCTTACTTCTCGCTTAAAAAATCACGAAGACTCCTTTAATCTGTTTTTATCTAACTGGTGCCGCCCAACTTGTCTAGTGGTCAGCGTGCCTGACTGTGGATAAGGATGTCCTGGGTTCGAGTCCCGGTCCGGGCATGGATGTACTTTCTCTCTCTATCTATCCGGTCTCTATCCTTTCCTTGTATGAATGAGGTGTGAATGGTTATAATCTACCCTATAAACGGGTCCCTATGGCATGTGTGTAGAGCAAAAGTCGTACTTTCACCTTCATGGTGCTCTGATTAAACGAAAGACGCTCCCAATCGACTTAAATTCGCATAGCCAAGGCATAGCGAGCTTAGCTTGTCCAAGTGTCATTAGTAACAACAACAATCTCACTGGCAGTGCCCAACTCAGTACTAGGTACAAGGAAGCACGCTGGTGCAACAACAACATTTCGGGTATTGATCCTGCTTTCTGGTCAATATTATTGAAAAAAAAGGTTCGCTATTACTTCTATCCATTTCAAATGAGCATTGTTATAAAAGCGATTGTACATAAAATCAAAAATCTTGTATGCATATAATTTATAACTAGACTTAAAATTTATAGATTTGCATTCTCTAAAAAAAAACACATAAAACTAAAATAAATCATCCTGTTTATAGTTCACTTAAAAATCTTTTCCGAGGTATGAATATTCATTTTCATATAGAATTTTTAAATTTGCGGTAGGAATTTTTCGCAAAACTGAACTGTGTTATTAAAAATATTGGTAAAAATATTTCATATTTATAATTAAATATTAAATTATTACAAATTAGTTTTCGTAATTTTTAGCAAATTTTTTTGAAAGAATTATTTAATCCATCCCAAATCGGATATCATTTTCATAATCAACTTCTTCGAATACACAAACATTCATTCATTGCAGAGAATGAAAATAGCTTATTCGAAGGTAAGTATCAATAAAAAATAAACAAAAATGAATGACGCCATAACCTGAAATGTCGCATATGTAAAGGCTTTTAAATGGTAGATATTTAGACTTGCGATCTAAGTCAGCAAGTCACTATTGTTTTAATAAAAATGAAAGGAGATAAAAGGCGATTATTTTTTGTGGGATTCACTGCTCTATCAAGGCACCGTCGCGAAATTTAAAATATCGCGAAGGTAAAAGGATTCCTTTCATTGGCTCTAGATTAATTGTCAGCTGTTTCTAGGAATTCAGCATTTATATATGTTCTCATTTACTGTTTCGCGTAAAGTGAAGATCAATTTTCTTTGTTATCTACTCCAAAAGTTGATTTAGATTGTAGTAATTCACAGAATTTTTCATAGAATGATTAAAATATGCGACGTAAAGTAAATGATCTGATTTATTGTTAAATGTAAAATGCATTTGAGCAAAAGTCGTTCGCTTTTCTTTCGAAATTAATTGTTTCATATATATATATTGAAGCGTGCCGAAATTTTTATACAAATATGCCTTTGAAAAAGTTATTTCAGAAGCGTAATAGTCTTAAAGATATGTCTGCGGTGAAATTAGCCAATGAAGAGATCGACAGACTGAGGTCTGCCGAACAATCAGATTGTGGCCATGGACAATTGAGAAAGGAGCTAGAAATGCCTTCTTCCAATCTCGCTGGAGATCGGGATGAAAGTGATTCGAGAGAAATAATTAATGAAATGACTTCTGTGGACGATGAAGTTTGTAATAAATATGAGAGCATACCAAAGAAAGCATACGAAGACTATTGCTCTTTGGAAGAGGAAACTGGTCACAACCAGGCCAGGAGGAAGAGTGCCCCCGTAGAAATTCCAAAGGTTTCTGATGTCAGGAAAACGAGATCGACTTCACACAAGGAGCAACGTTTGAAGCTGGACATGCCCAGCAAGGGTCGCAGAAAGTGCGTGAGTGAAAGCAGCGGGGGTGCTCCAGAGAATGAAATCCCTGGGAAGACTGTGATCCAGCTGAAGTCAGAAGACTTCGAAGTCATGGTGGAGCAATACGTCAATCGTCTCATCAAAGAGTCAATCGTCACAGCTGTGAAAAGTGTCAATGTCGACAATTTATGTGACGAAATCCTGCAGAATATTTCCAATAAGAAACGTCCGGAGGCGATGCACGAGTACGAACCGAAATGGTCCGAGAGTATCTCAGAATATGTTGAGCTAGAGGAAGAAGATTCGTTCGTAGAAGCGGAAGTGCAAGAGGAAGTCGATTCCAGGCTTGAAGACGTTCCTGAGAATGAAAAGAGAATAACTGCATCATCTCCACCTTCTGATGGTTACCAGGCTGACTTTGAAGAATCGATTAGTCTGAATTCTGTAGATTCAGAGATCAAAGTAACGGATTTAGCGCCTCAAAGTATTGTTTTGAAAAGCAAATCACCAGAAACTCGCTCGTCAATCAGTGATTCAAATGCTGAAGTCGATCCATTGCAAGATCCTCAAGGTGTTAACGAGGTACCAGAAGCTCAAACTGAAAACAGCGATGAATCGGACAAGACACACTGCGAACAGCCCAATAATGAAATCTGTGAAGGTGCTTCAAGAATCTCTAGAAATGAATCCTCCGTCGAGGAGAGTGAAATCATGGATGAAAATAACAAAACTCTTTCGAATCAGGGCTCAAATCAAATAGGAATCCAGTTGTCTGATTCAGAGACCGCAAAGTCTCAAGAAACGCCAGATGATGCATTAATGTCTTTCCAGAATGATTCTCAAATAAAATCTGAAGACCCGATTGTCGATGAAGTATCGACTGATGAGGTTCTGGACTTAGTAGAAAATTTACCCCAAAAGCCAAAAATGTTTGACGAAGAGAAGAAAATTAACTGGAAAATGGGATATTTGCACGTAAAATTGCCTCACAAATCAAGAGGACATCTAAAAGTAAGTCACACACTATGTTTAGGATAATTTTATTTTATACCAATCATCTATTGGCCTTATTTGCGAGAAAGGTTTACACTCTTCAAAATTTTGTGATATTCTGAGAAACATTGTCTTACGCTTAATTTATGTTTTATATCTGAAAATATCTTTGTAAAGAATATCTGTTGTAAAGAATAAACTTAAGTTAGAGAAAATAATAAAGTGTACAAAGGTAGGAATAATAATTAAATTTGGTCACTATACATATTAAAAGAATTGAAAATTATTATTTATGATTGTGTAAATTTGGAAAAAGACTTGAAAACAATTTTATTGATTAATATATAATTATAATGTTTATTTCATATTATAATTTGGGCAAAACGAAGAAAGACAAAATTATATGAACACAAAAAGTAATATTAATAATGGTTTGAAAGGCTCCAAATTACAAGTATTTGAATTATAAATCCATTACAAGCAAATTTTCTTAGAATTGGAGGCATTATTCAAACAAATTGATGGTTTTACATTGGTATTTTGATAAGAATTAATTTATAGATTTGAGAAAATTTGGAAGGCAATTTTACATAGCAGTGAATTTTAGTCTTAAGGAAATTTCCAAACTTTTACTGTAAGAATATTCTCCAAATTTAAAATACTGCACAATTTTTCTTAAAGAAAAGAGACCTTATTTTATGTATAGGAGCATTAAAAATATTTATTTGTATAAATAATTAATAAAGTTATTAAAAAGAATGTCAAAAATTAAAATTCTTAATTCTCTTTTCATATATATATATATATATATATATATATATATATATATATATATATATATATATATATATATATATATTATTGGAATTTATATAAACTTCAAATATTTTTCTCAAACTGGAACTGAAGAGCTTAAATTGTGTGCGTGTGTGGGTACTTTTTTGTAATATTAAGTCTTTATTGAAATTTATTAACATTTCAAGTCATTAAAATAGAATATTTGCATCACAGTTTCTGTGAATCATCATTTTATTGTTTTATCAGCATATTTGTGTAATATCTTAATAGTTTCATTGATATTATAGTTTTCCTTTATTATTAATTTAAATATATTAAGCAGAGTTTTAAGAAAGAATGAACCATGACTTTATGATAATGTATTTAAAATAAAAAAAATGCTGTTGAGAGAGAGAGAGATCAAATTTTATATATATGATATATATATATATATATATATATATATATATATATATATATATATATATATATATATATATATATAAAAGCAAAAGTAAGATTTAATACAGTTTTATTTCTACTCATATAAATAGATGAGTAATAATTAATTGAGCAAAATGTTTCTTAGTTTTGATTGGACATTTAGTTTATAATATGAAAATTTATTTCTATAAGAAATTCGAAAAACTGGAATTATTTAGAAAAACGGAAATCAAAGAAAATTTTAAATATATTTTGTCACGATGTTACATTTATTAAATGTTGAAATATGCATTAACCCGCATTTTATTTCAGAAAAATTAACAAAGCTGATAAAGTTATTTTTAATTCGTACTATAAATGAACGGTTGCTCATCACTGACCAAGGGTTACTAAATTTTAGTTGACGAAGAGCACATCCCTTACTTAATCTTCGATGTTGTATCTTTTTAAAACATTTTGGTTTCTTTGAATGGAGTAAAGATTGCTTTTCATTGGTAAAACGTTATCTAATGTTCTTTATTTTATCTCTTACAATAATTAGAAAATTAACGGTTTGATTTTCAAAAGTATTACAATAAAGTAGCACGATTTCCATACTCTAGTCTTTTAGACAAATTCTAAACACTTCTGCTTAAAGCAAACTGTAAGACATTCCGAATAACATTAAGTTCAATGTCATTAAATTTATTAAAAAATGAATAAAAGTTAATTTGAAAACTGTTAATAATAAATAGCACGTATTAAATTTTCTTTTGAATTAAGTATTTTTTTAAATATGAAAAAAATGACTTCAAGGTATTTGAAAGAAATATTGTTGATTTATTAGGTCTTTCCCTATCTGTATGTTTTAACACGGATATAATGTTTACAGCAAAAATAATAGGTATATTATGTTATTTCAAAATCTACCAATTCAAGATAGAACTTGTTCATTAACTACTGTATGTTCAAACTCTCTAATAAAAATGAGTGAAAAGGAAAATATATATATATATATTACTACTATAATAATAGGAAAATAATAATACTATTACAATTAATTCAATTAATATTACCAATACTAATATTTCAAATAATTATTCATTAAATCTGAAGTAACCAGAGTAATAATTTTCATCCCATAAAATTTTCAGAATCATCCATCCCAGAATTTTTTATTTGAAATTTATAAATAAGTAAAGATATTTTTCTAAAGAACAAGCTTGGTTCTTCCCACAAATTAATATTTTTAAGCCAAACAATAAGAATGTCTATAAAATGCTTGGCACATTTTGATGTTTTAATGATCCAAATCTTATTAAGAATACAAATTAAATTTTCCATTTTTCTTAGAATAACTCGTCATTTCTTAAAGTGAACAAATTTCCATAGACGATTTTATTTTCCAATCTCCTTTTGAGTATTTTTTCTTTTGAAAACATCGCTTTTGAATGCCGTTTCTTGGAAAAGATTTTCTTTCTAAATAAACTTTTTTATTTTTGGGTTAATCATTTCACATGAAATTGGATAAGACCCTATTTCTACAGACTTCAAATCACTTGATATTGTATCACAGGATCTTCTTCGTTTAAAATTTGTAACGAACATTTATTACAGTAAGAAAGTCGGGAATGAGTAACCGAAGTCATGAATACACTAGTTGACACGTCTCTCGGTCTCTAATCTCTCCGGGCAATGAAGGAGATGTCCATTGTTGTTGTTGTTGCTGTCGTGTGCCAGCCAGGCTGGCAACATGGGGTGCGCTGCTCCACTTTTCCAACTGAACCCTATTTTGGTGTGGAGTCCGACTTCCTCAGTACACACATGCCATAGGGACCCGTTTATAGGGTTGGCAACCATTCACAATACATTCATACAAGCAAAGGACAAAGACAGGATAGATAGAGAAGAAAGTACATCCATGCCCGAACAAGGATTCGAACACAGGACCAGATGTCCATTGAGAAGAACTATAAAAATTTTTAAATATATTAAGCCAATAATGTTATAAATCTTCTATTATTTTATGAATTAATAAACACCAAAATATGGCAGACATTTTATAAATATATTTGGTTTTAATATGCATTAAAAAATAACAATTTATAGATACGAAACATAAGTGTAACATTCTAGAATTTCAATAGTTTGAAGGAAGCCGACCGATAGCTGAGTGGCTGGCGTTCCTGACTGTGGGTGCCGGGTTAGAATCCCGGCTCGAGCATGGATGTTACTTTCTTTCTTTGTGTTTCTCTGTCCTTTTATCTGTGATGATGTATAAATGTGGCCCACCCTATAAACGGGTTTGTGGTGGTATGGCGCGGGCAACGCTACGCGCCTCCGTGACTTGGTTCACAGGTGCCCGCTGGGTAACGACACATGAGTAGCTGTTGCGTAGCCTTGTTGTGTCATAGCGTTCATCACCTCAAGTGCCCGCCGTTTGAAAAAAAATTATTTGAAGAAAATATAATTTATGGGTGTTTTTACACAAATTCAAAATTTTAGTTATTTTTAAGTGTGTTTTAATGATCTTAAGTGTGTTTCTACGTTTAAAAAATAAAAAATAATGAATTGTGTAAACAGGTGTATTCCAGATAATTATCGACAGTTTTGTCATTGAAATTCAGTGATAAAGAAAAATGCGGTTTTCACGCACTCTGCTTATCGTCTCATCTTTACATTTCGACACAACTCCAATAATGAAACAATTCCTTCTCTGCGATAACTGTTGTTGTTCAGATTTGATAAGGTTTCTGTTGCCAATCATACGCAGAAATGAACTTTTATCTCTATTTGTACCTACAACTTAATTTCATGATTAATTGATACCAAATATTGATGCATTAAAAAAGAAATAACAATATTAACTTAAATATTATATTATTATAATAATATTTAAGTTCTTATTGTTGAGGTAGAATTTGTATCAAAGATTTCTTTTCAAAATAACTTTTAAAAAATTCAATATATATTAGTAAACATAAAATATTTGAAAGTCAATTTTTTTAGTTTTTGCAATTTAGTCATATTTTTTTAAATAATACTAAAATTATATAAGATGAGTTAATTTTTTATATTTAGAGAGACCAAGCCTACGTCATTAGATTTATTAGAAGACAGTTGATTTGATTATGATGTCGAGTGCTAATTCAACTAGGATCTATAGTTCTAAATGAATTCCAAACCTCACCTGAGATAGGAATCGAATCCATGAACTGGTGGACTGCATACCGAAGCACGGATTTAACATCAATTGCTAGCTCAGCAGAAAACTGATGATTAGTTAAAATTGAATTTACTGACATAATTGACATAGAAATACAAATTAAGGCCTAATTCTTGTTTTACGCTTATGAATAATAATGTATAAATTAAACAATTAAACAGAGACTCTTGCATTACTCGTGCTGAACTTACAAAAATAACAAAAGTATATTTAAAATATGAAAATTAAATCAACCGTAACCGTTCAGTAAATAAGTTCCTCAACTACGGTTTCACGGTAATCCGCCAATTCTGGGGGTTGAATTTGAAACATTGCAGTGAAGCCAGTGGCCCCTACCAAGAGCCTCGGGATAGCCGGTAAACGTACAGATTTTTTTGCCCGAGTTAACTCGGGATAGCCGGTTAAGGGGATATAATTTTCTTTGTTTAACAGACTCATTCCGAAGAGTATCATGGCAATGGAAGGCAGTGGCTCCGCGACAACCAACGGTCTTTATTACAAATGAATCAATATCAAATGCAACAGACGTAATTCATTCCCTGGAGGGTGTTTCCAATTTCCCTTTTTTCTTTGGTTTTCGAAATTTAAGGTCAAGATGTTTTCTTTCCCTTTTTTGTCTACTGGTTTCCAAACCGACTATTAGGTACTTTGGAGTTGAGTTCTCTCTATATAGTACATCTCTCATAATTTCATTTCTTAATTGATTTTTAAATATTATGTTACACACGTTTGTGTGCGTGCTTCCTTATACGAAGTATTTAACGTTGTATATTGTTTTCCAAATGTTTGTTTTTAAATTTTTCTTTTTAAAAATAAAAAATATAGTCCATAATTTCATTAAAAGGTATATATGCAATACCTGTATTAGTCTTCATTTTTTCAAGGAATGCAGTGGAAGTTTTCGAAGTATGACTTGTAGATTTGTCTTGTTGATGTTTCACTCTTTGAAAGTTTTTGGGATAAAGAAGTGGAATTTCTTCTGTAAATATTAGACGTAAAACCTTCTTCTGATAGTATGATGAGTTGATTTTAACATTTTTTTCTACTCTTTTTATTTTTAATTTCCCATTGTAGGAGAAACCTGCGACTATCATAAATCCCTTACTGAAACTTTCTTTACATTGATGGAAACAGGTTTGTACATTTTTTCTCCTCGTTTCCTATAGTAAATAGACCTTTTTTTGTTACAGTCATTTAGGTAAACCCATGCTTCATCAAGGGTCACAATGTATTTCCATTTATCTCCTGCTAAATGTTTTTCATATAGGATTCTACAAAATGATTTTCGTTGAGCCACATGTCTCGACAAAAACTGGTGAACATTATGTTTTTTAGCTTTTTTAAATTGTAAATCTTGATTTATTATTTTATTTATTGTTGATACAGATGAATCTAAGGACTTTGCAATTGATTTCTGTGTTGATGGATTTTCTCTTGTTACCAGCGATTTCATTTTAGGAATATTTGAAACAGTACGTACTTTTTCGGGTATTCGTTTGGAGTCTTCTTTCCATGTAGACATAATGATTGACGGTTTTTACCTGTCCGATTAATAGTGTTGCTTACTTTGCACTTAGAAATTTTAATACCATGCATTTCACAACGTTTTTGAATCCTGGAATAAGAATATTTCTCTTCGGAAAGCGCAAAAACAGATCCCTCAATCCACAGCTTGTTTACATGCGACATTTTGTAAGAAGAATAAATTTAAAAGTAGCAGACAATATTTTTCATTTATAATAATAAGCTGTTGCCAAAAATTTTTATTTCAAAACATTTACTTTTTTAAATTCTTAACCGAAATCGTTCTAAAAATGTGTTAATATACATTTTTGCTTATACATTGCTTATATTTTGAAATTTTTATTAGTCATAAAACTTTTCCTTCATGATAGAATGTTTTCAAAGTCCCTTTTCATTCATTCAATTTTGAAATACCTACAAAAATCATGATATAAAAATATTGTTGAAATATGGAAAATAATAACTAATAAAATAAAACACGAGAAAACATGGAATTCTCTTAGCATTGAAATATGGAGCAGCAATCTAGCTCGAAAACTAAGACATGCAAAAAACCTATTTAAAACTTTTATTAATTAAGTAAAATGTTATGCTAATGATAATATTCTAATATATGTACATTTCTTTCCATTCCCAGGCTTGGAAGAAACGCTGTGTTTCAATACAACCCGATGAATTTGCGAACGATCCTAAATGTCCGAGTCTGATGATCAGCGTGTACAGCTCGGAGAGTGGCACTGCAAGGAAACACAGCGCCACCTTTTGGAAATCAATATCTTGTCAAAAGGCTGTGGTCTACAGAAGCTCCTCACGCACCCATAAGTATGCCTTTACCATTTCCGACGACAGCAAAATTGTCATCCACTTGGCTGCTGACAGCGAAACAGCGAGTCAAGAGTGGATGGCCGCCATCCGAGCGGTTCTTTGGCCTCCGAGTTCTGTGATGCAATTAGAGAAAAGTAAATAAGATTTTTTTCTCTTATAGCACAACAAATAATGAATTGTTTCACCTTGAAGTGCTTACTTAGAGCTTTGATAAGCTATAACTTTTTGTGTTATTGTAAAAAAAGTCACAGCTTATCAAAGTTCTATTGTTGTTGTTCACAAATGTCACGAGCTAGGACAGAATTCAGAGCATGATCTCCTGATATGCATTGAAAGAACGGAATCATTTGAGTGACGTTATTGACTTTCGAAAAATCTCTTATTCTTGAAGAAATAGCAAATTGTTTTGTATGGAAGAAATCAATTGTGGACGAATGTTGAAGGGCCGAAAATAATAATAATAATTTTCAGCTACAAATATGCACAATAAGCACTATTTTATAATATGTCAGTATATTTTCTTGATCAAATTCATCAGTTAATATTATTGAAGCCAATGATTATGGTTTACTATAATTAATGATCATTGGCTTCGATAAATATTTGCTATTTTTACAACCAAGAATATAGTATCCGCATTCTTTATAATTTAATTTTTATTTTGCTTACAGATTATTTTAATATTACTTTAATATATAGAAATTGCTTTAGTTATTTTTTTAAGGAAATAAGAATGTATAAAAATGAACTTCCCATGTGTTTTAGTATTTTTCTAAAATGTAAAATAAATAAAAAAAAAAAATTGTTTGAAATATTATAGTACTTTGAACGGAAGCAAAATTTATCAAACCCATTTGATATTTTGTGTGAAAAATAAGATATCAATGCAATTTAATGTGAGTACATAAAATTATTTAATTACTTTTTTCTGGAAAGAAAATCTATGGAAAAAACAAGCTGCACCATAATTTTCTTCGCCCAATCATTGTCCAGAAAAACGTATGCTTATTTTTTGTGAAATTTAATGATAAGTGAAGTTTATTTGGATAAGAGGGAAAGCAACAAATATGAATAATTTTATTTACATAGTACATAGTTTAATGGTATATCATTTTCATTAAAAGTTTTCATTATTCTATTCGATTCAAATGTACCTCGATTGGAAAATAAAATATAGAGTCTTGTAAAAAGAATTTTAATATTAATAAATATTAATTTTTAATAAGTTACTTTAAAATACGCAAACAATTTAGAATACCTATTTTTCTTTATATTCACTATTTTTTAATGCCTCAATAATTCTCTTCAGGAAAAGTTTTTGAATTGAAAATTTATAAAAAATTAAATGCTTTGAATAAGAATAAAAAACTTCTATATACTATTTATTTCTATTAAGCGAAAAAATACTTATCCCACTCGCTTGATAACGTGACGGGTAACATTGAGGAAAAACGCTAATGTGGAAAGAAAATCGGTCTTTTACTTCTGAAAATCTAGAAGTGAGAAAGAAATATTTCTTGTCCTGATACTTTTAGTTTACTTGATTTACTTTTCCCTATTACTTTTTAAAATTACGCATTGAAATTAAGGCACAGGTGCCATATAATCCAGGATGGCAAATTCAGAGATTGGCGATTTTTTTAGCAGATTTTCTTATGTATCTGGCAACTTCATTTTTATTACGTCATACATATAGAGACCTATAAGAATTATGCAGAAAATTCTATTTTGGTAACCTTAGTATTTACGTCACCGCGCATGTCACAATATGTCAACTTGGCAACATTTCTTCATCGCCAAAAAAATTCAAAATTTGGAATCATGGATTATACTGCACTTGTGCAAAAATTAAAATAATTTTTTAAAGTAAATTTTTACTTAACTGTAATTTTTATTCAAAAATATATTCAAAAAATAAAATAAAAATGTCAATTTTAATTATGAGCTATATATACTCTCATATAATGTACATTGTTATCAATAAAAATTAGATATATTCTTCATTTAGATTAAATTCGAATGTTTCCAATTTAATATTTAATGAATAATATTATTATTATATAATTTTAAGAAAAAATCAGCCAGAAATCGAGTAAGAAAGAAAACAATTTAGCTCTTTACAAAATAAATAAGTCAAATAGGAAACAAAACTATTTTAGTTGGGGTCTATCCCAAAATTATGCTTTACATTATTTTTTTATTCTTTTTATCCTACGCCCGTGCTCGGCACCTCTGACATTAGTCGAAGAGCAGCCCAATAAAAAGATGAACAAGTATGAAAACAGGAATAAAGTCTTTTAGTAGCCTCAAAAGAGTTGTCAGTCATAAACTTTAAAACTTCAAGGATAGTTCTTGAGGTGAGCAGCATCCATATCATCATGATTACGTAATGGACAACGAGTTGAGTCCATTACACCATATTCGATGGAGATACCCTTGTAGATAGTCATGTCCAGTTGTCACCCGGAAACATGCAGCACCAACAGCTCGTGGTAAGGACCCGAGGATCTTATTGTTCCCATCAAGTAGAGTTTTCCACTGCCAGTCTCATCAACATAAAGGGAAACTCTGCCATCCTTTACTTTACGCAAAGGGATCTTAAGGGAACCACAAGTATGCCTGCCTGCTCATTTCCAAAGACATCGCAGTGGCTCGGGAGCAACGCTGCCCTTCATTTCAATCAGTTCGTGCAGCTTCATTCTGCAAGAGTGCATTATTATTATAATTTAGATTAATCAGTGAAAGAACTTGTGAATCAACAAGGAAAATAATTTTTTGATCATGGACGCTACTTAATATGACAACTGCACGAGCTATAGCAGCAAGCTCGCCATCGAAATTATTGCAGTATTTCCCCACACACCCATGATCCACACCAGCATTTTTTATAGCATTCTCTGCAGAACCATCTGTGAAAACATGGTACCAATCCTCAGTAGCTTTACATTATCGAAACATACTAACATAATTGCATTTCGTGAAGTAAGCATTTAGAAGTAACTTAAACTTATTTAATAAAATAAACAGAGCAACTTATTTTTCTAAAACTCAAATAATCATTAAAATAATTAACTTTCAAGTAATTTTTAAATTTAATATTATGTAAAATTGATAAAAAATTTTGTAAAATGTCACTCACACATTTAAAATTTTTATAATTACAAGCATATGAGTCTCAATGAAAGTTCTTTTTTATTTGAAAACGTGACATATATCTGCTCATGCGCCGTTACATTATACCCAGAAAGATACGATGTCAATGAGCATTTATTGAGTACATTAATTATGCTTGGCAGACTTTCCCGGTTTTCTTACAAAATCCCAGCGTCTATCGGCCTGTTAAATTCACTTTCTGGGAAAAATCAAATTTGACTTAAGGGTGACAAACTGTCTAAAAATAATTAACTGCAAAAGATTATTTAGAATAATTTGTCATTTGTTTATAATTATGCATTGAAATTAATTGCTTATTATTTTTAAAAATAATTTTTTTGCTCTACTGTGATTTGTACATGTGTGTATATACAAATATGTAACAAGCAAACTACAAAGGGCTTTTACTGTATGAAAAGTGAAATTATAGAAGAGTGATAGTCTGCTAATAAATAGTATTGTCCTCGTATCGTTTTATTTCGCCAATCGTGAAAATGTGCGAAGTTTTACTTGCTAAGGAGTATTTACAATCAAATTCGGAACAATGGAAGCAAGGATAAACTAACATAGATATGATTGTATTTCAAATGAAGACTCAAACTGTTTGGTCACTTCAAGGATTATCACACAGCAGCACTCTGATCAAAAGGGTTGAGCATGCTTTCTGCTTACCCTGGAGCATCAACGCCAGCAAAGAGAATTTACTTTGATGAACAACGCATGGATTCATTATAAAGGTTTGATGAAGGAATCTACGGCTAACGGATTCACTAGTGAAGATTTTTACAAAATTTTAAACCTAAAAAGTCTTTCTAAAAATGCTCTGATCAATGATAACTAATATGTTCTAATATGAAAAAAGCCAATGTAAATATTGCTCAAATTTTGATTCCTCATTCAGTGTTTCTTCTAACTTAAGTAACTCATAAGTGTCGGAAAAATATTTGAATTTAAATGAGCTTGTTTATTATGTCATTTATTATTACTCATAATTTAGTAATTATTTAGTTATTGCTCATAAATTAGCTTCTGAAACAAGCAAAGGGTGCTTGACCTTGAATACCTTCGTCGCTGAAGGTAGGAAGTATTCCGATGTCCCGGCTGAATATTTCAGAAATCAAGCAAGTTGACCATTAAAGCACAGCATTACAATATTTTCCATCAAAATAACATATTTTTAAGTTCCTTTTAAAATTCTTTCATTGTGTGTAGGTAATGCTCAACACTATTATATTTGTCAGCTGTCATTCAATTTTAGCAAAATGTTATTTATTGTTAGAAAAATTAATTAAAACTGAAAAATTCTCCAAACATGCAGAAATTTATCTAAAATTTCCTTCCTCTTTTATCCATTGTAATTACAAGTACATGTGGAGTTACAAGTCTCCATGGAAATCTTTTTATTTGAAAGAACAATGTATATCCGCTATGCTGCATCAAGTATCATATTAGATTCAGAAAGATACGGTGGAAGGAAAATTTTAACAAAAAATGCATGCAATTAAACAGATTAATTACAAATAACAAAAGTTTTAAATTATATATAAATGATTTTTCTTTACCCGATGTGAAAAAAAAATAGGGTGCCAAAACATTGACAATTGCTTAAGCTCTTCATGATGAACTAACTTGTGTCATGTGACTTCATTATTTCTTCACATTTCATAATTTCAACTCTTACGAAATAAAGCTTAGATATTCCAATTTCACAGATTTGAATTTACTAAAATCACTTCTCACAATGAATGAAAACGAAATAAATAATTTTAAAATTTGCAATGTTTCATCGATAATTGGAATGAATGATATGTTTTTGTAATGGAAATTTTTAATAAAAGTTTTTAACTAAGAAAAATTTATGAATTACATATATTTTTTATTTACATCGATGTATTGAAAATACCTTTTAAGCTACATAAAGAGACTGAAAAAGACTCACATGTAAACTGCTTTTTTTCTTCCTTTATTCGAATAAGAAATTGTATAATCATAAACTTTCTCAAATAGATTCCCTAGTTTAGAGATCTCCTTAGTATCTTGTGTACTTTAATTGTACTTTAATGTTCAACTTAAATAAAAAAATGAGCCATTTTTTTTTGAAAAAGCCTGTCTTTTTGCTTTCTTTTTAGTGTTAAATGGCAAAGAGTTCGAAATTTCAATGATCGACAACGACTTCGCGTTCCGTGCGGGGCTCTTGGGAATGTACGGGTACTTGGCGGTCACCAGGAAGAAGCTAATCCTGGTCCATCCACAGCAAGGGTACGTCATTCAAGAATGGTACTTAAACACAATCGACAAATTCGAACTGAGGCCGCAGTCGAAGCCCGAGGACGCTCACAAAGTTCTGGCCATGACCACCTGCAGGTAATGAAAGCCATGATTTCAGCTTTATTTATTACTGCTAACTTTATGTCCCTATCGATTCTGTTATCGACTACATTTCTATTCGGTGAAAATCAGTCATTAAAGAAAATACCTCAAGAGGAATTTCACACGCATTGTGATGAATCTACAAAATATTTAAAATTAAATTACAAAAGAAGTCTAACTTCCTTCATTTACAATTTTTTCCCTGAATAACAAAGTGAAGTTCTCCCTCCTTCTATATCGGAAGTGGTAATCCGTTGTGAAAGAATTTCTATTTCGTAGGTCTTGGAGGAAAGAATGCGATAATACTATGTCAGATGCTAATTTTTTAATTTATTTTCTAAGCATCACATAACAAATTACATTAGGAATCAAATATGGCTTGTGAAGCCGATAAATATATTCATAAGAAACTGGCATCTCTCAAATATTCAGAAGAATTACATATAAAGCTGGCTTAAGAAGCCCAAACAAATAATTAATCATTAGTTTCGAGACTGATGTCTCTAATAACATAGCACTTATTAATAAAACGGCTTGAGAAGTCGAACTAATTAATTATTTAGACAAAAGGAGACTGACGTCTCTACGAGCATAATAGTGCTATATCTAAGTAGGCTTAGGGAGCCTAAAACACAACCATTTTCGTTACAAGACGAGGTCCTCTCTGTCCTGCACCCCCGCAGGAATTCAACTCCAAACTAAAAAAAACTCCTTCGCCTCTGTGTGACCCTTCTCCTCCCCGGTCGTAAAGGATGGTGGGGTAGAGGAAGTAATGCCCGGATGTCGTCTCAAGAAGCTTCCGACTTTCACAAATTACAACTATTTTGCAATTTAAAATTTGTAATGTATAGTAAATCTATAAGAAAATTTTTGAATTTATTTGCTAAATTAATTAATATTAAAAAATAGCTTTAAAATTTGAATCTTTTTTTTTAAACAATGAAACATAAAATTTCGAGTCTTACTCAGTTTACAAGCTTACAATTTACAATCTTTAACAGTGGTACATTTCCAGATAGTTGTTAAAAACTTTGCTACATTTCTTGTTCTTTTATGGTTCTTTCATAACTTTTTTATGTGGTTATCGTGCGCGTTCTTTCATACAATAACAGCAGAAGTGAAAAATGAATGTTTAGCTTTCTGGAGTTTAATAATTGGTAAATCCTGATCCCATTTCAGATATGGACTTTTTTAAGATAATTGAAAATCCACTTTAAATTTCTCGTCTCAATTCAATGAGATTTTGGATGTAAGGACTGAACCTAGAGTGAGAGCTAAATTACAATATGAAATAATTGTAAAAGTGAATTTAATTTTAACCCTTTTGTCGGGTGTGGGAAGATTACTCCCCACCTACAATTTCCTACAAAATACGCCTGTGGGAAGTGCAATTCCCATTATAATATATTGACGCTGCTATTAGAACGGTGGGAACACAATTTCCCGCTTCAGTTTTGTGCAACCATCTAGTGTTCAATCGACTGAATGGAATTGGCGGCAATTTTGGTTTCGAATGTTTGAAAGCTTTATGTGAAGATTTGTCCTACTACATCTGTTTTGATGTGACATTTGTACTGCTCAACGATTCTGCTGCAAACGTGAGTAAAACACTGTTTTTATTGTAATAACACTTTCTTATTTCGTATATTTCTGTATATTTTGTGCCAGTAGCTATCTAATATTGAGAACAAAAGAAACAGAAATTTAGACCAGCTAACATTCCGTGTAGCATTAGCTCGTCAGCTAATAGACGGAAGAAAAAGGAAAGGACGTCCTGCCAGCTTCCAAGCAAAGAAGTGTGCAGTTCCGGATGATGTGCGCTTTGTGGGAAGTCATATGCCAAACTATAGACGTTGTAGGAAATGCAGCACGAAAGGAAAAGAAGAGAGGACCCGCCGCATCTGGCAGAATGCGGTGTACCCTTGTGCATTGGAACATGTGCTTCTCATCTTTTCATGGCAAATATAATCACCACTAAATTTAATTTTATTTATGACTGAAAATGGCTTCATGAGAAGGAAACTTCCCACCCCTGAAGTTTAAATGCAAAAATAAAATTCGGCAAAATGAAATGCATTTCCTTAAATGCCATTGTGCTTAATTGATAATAAAACATAAAAAAAACTGGGAAGAATTCTAAAGAAAAATAAATGGCCCACGAAAGGGTTAAAGACTATTAATTGCTGAATATTCCTTAATTCGCTTGAAATATTTTGTATTGTGGAATCTAATATAAATGTAAGAAAGGAGCTACGCGTATCTTTTATTGATATTTATATAAAAAAAATTTCAAAGATGTATTTCCTTTCCTTAGCGATAGTTCGACGGGGAAGGGGGAGCTGCTCCTCTACTGCACAGAAGCCGTCGCGATGCTGCAGGCCATCGCCTCGACCATCCACCAGATTCTCACGGACCACAGCGCGCAGGACAGCGGCCAGTACGCGAAGGAGCTGGCGGAGATGGCCGACTGGCTGGTACCGACCGCTGCGCAGAGCAACGCCGATCAGAATGCTGAAGAGTATTACAAAGTTCCACCAAGACAGGTAAGTTTATGAAAATATAAAACACAAATTCATGACTAATATTTAGAAAATATAAGTTAATCACTTGATGTTGTTGTCGTGTGCCAGCTACGCTGGCAATATAGGTGCGCTGCTCCATTCTTCCAACCGAACCCTATTTAGGTGTGGAATCCGACTTCCTCAGTACACACATGCCATAGGTACCCGTTTATAGGGTAGGCAACCATTCACACTTCATTCATACAAGGAAAGGACAAAGACAGGAGAGAAAAAGAATAAAACTATGCCCGAACAAGGATTCGAACACAGGACCAGATGTCCATTGAGAAGAACTATAAAATTTTTTAAATATATTAAGCCAATAATGTTATAAATCTTCTATTATTTTATGGATTAATAAACACCAAAATATGGCAGACATTTTATAAACATATTTGGTTTTAATATGCATTAAAAAAATAACAATTTATAGATACGAAACATAAGTGTAACATTCTAGAATTTCAATTGTTTGAAGGAAGCCGACCGATGGCTGAGTGGCTAACGTTCCTGACTCCTGACTGTGGGTCCCGGGTTCGTGTCCCGGTTCCAGCATGGATGTTACTTTCTTTCTCTCTGTTTCTTTTTTTCTGTGATGATGTATGAACTTTCTTTCTCTGATGATGTACTTTCTTTCTCTGTTTTCTCGGTCCATTCTTTTGTAATGATGTATGAATGTGGCCCACCCTATAAACGGGTTTCTGGTGGTATGGCGCGGGCAACGCTACGCGCCTCCGTGACTTGGTTCACTGGTGCCCGCTGGGTTACGACATATGAGTAATTGTTGAGTAGCCTTGTTGTGGCATAGGGTTCGTCACCCAAGTGCCCGCTGTTGGAAAAAAATTATTTGAAGAAAATCTAATTTATGGGTATTTTTACACAAATTCAAAATTTTAGTTATTTTTAAGTGTATTTTAATGATTTTAAATGCTTAAGTGTGTTTCTAAATTTAAAAAATAAAAAATAATGAATTGTGTAAACACATGCCATAAGGACCCGTTTACAGAGAAGGCAACTATTCATACAAAGAAAGAACAAAGACAGGATAGATAAAAGAGGAAATACATCCATACCCAAACCGGGATTCGAACCCAGGACCTCCCTATCTGCAGTTAGGTACTCTGACCACTACACAGAGTAGGCGACATGGAAAAAATTGTAATATTTTAAGAACATTTTCTCATTTTTACTCCTGAAGACTTAAAATGAAGCATATTAGATATTTCAATATGATTTCCTTAAGTAGATATAATCCATTAAATTTTAATAATTTTCTTTGAATGTTCAATGAATGATTCATTCACAAAACTAAATATCTCACAGAAAATAAGAAAAAAAATTGTTAAATAGCCCCAAAAATATTCGAAATATCTTAAAATTATTGAAAAATGTTCGCTTTTTAAACAGAAAATCTCTAAAAAAAATAAAATACTTATTTTAACATAAGTAAAGACTTAAATTATATAATAATACACAAAGTGCATAAAATAATGGTAAAAAACGTTTCGAAATATGATAAAACTCCTTCTGATTCGAATTGTCTTTTCAAATATTTAAGGAACCTTGAGTCACGAGGACCAGCTCACTTGTTTCAAGTTTATATCCCTTGAAGGCAGAGCAAAAATCTTGTTTTGAAAGAATACTGAACTTTTAAGTTCATCGCAGGAATTTTTAACCTTTTTTTGTTTTACGAAATCATGCCACTCGATGAATGGAAAGAATTTGTGTCAGATTCTTTTATATATATTTTTTATCTCAAATGAAAAAAGAAACTCAAATTTTTCTAACTTGGAACATTTTTAAAACGGCTCGAGAAAAGTTCTATAAGCATTTCATTTATCAAAGTAGATTTTTATCAAAATAAAGGCAGTTAAAGTATAGAAAAAAAATCTGCTTTGTTTGTATGTAATTGTTAGATTTTTTTAATCCAGTATAAATTTTTTCTTCTTGGGATTTATCACATCAAGTTGTAGAATCTAAAAGACCTATTAATCACATGCATTATAAAATTTAGAAAAGTAACTGTGGTACATCTCACGTGTGTATTATACATACATAAGTGTATATATATATATATATATATATATATATATATATATATATATATATATATATATATATATATATATATATATATATATATATATATATATATACATATATATATATATATACATACATAAGTGTATATATATATATATATATATATATATATGTATATATATATATATATATATATATATATATATATATATATATATATATATATATATATATATATATATATATATATATATATATATATATATATATATATATATACATATATATATATATATACATATATATATATATATATATATATATACATATATATATATATACATACATAAGTGTATATATATATACATATATATATATATATATATATATATATACATATATATATACATATATATATATATATACATACATAAGTGTATATATATATATATATATATATATATATATATATATATATATATATATATATATATATATATATATATATATATACATATATATATATACATATATATATATATATATACATAAGTGTATATATATATATATATATATATATATATATATATATATATATATATATATATATATATATATATATATATATATATATACATATATATATATACATATATATATATATACATACATAAGTGTATATATATATATATATATATATATATATATATACATATATATATATATATATATATATATATATATATATATATACATATATATATATATACATATATATATATATATACATACATAAGTGTATATATATATATATATATATATATATATATATATATATATATATATATATATATATATATATATATATATATATATATATATATATATATATATATATATACATAAGTGTATATATATATATATATATATATATATATATATATATATATATATATATATATATATATATACATACATATATATATATATATGTATATATATATATATATATATATATATATATATATATATATATACATATATATATATATACATATATATATATATATATATATATATATATATATATATATATATATATATATATATATATATATATATATATATATATATATATATATAAATATATTATCCCAAATATGTCACTCAAGTATTCCTAATGATAACAGTATATTTACAAATTTATCTAGATGCAAGCTTTTTATGATAAAGCCTGAAGCAGGAAGAAACTGCAACTATATGCATAAAATGTTCATTTGGTACAAATTATTTTTCCCATTAGTTTGTTTTAAATTAGCACAATAATTATCAATGTTATTTTAAGCAATTTTTTTCTTATATTTTTATTAAACTAAATAAACTTTGCTTATGTGATAGATAACATATATTGATTATGTGTAAAATATACTAATAGTTTGTCTCGTGTACAGTAAAAATTTAAAAGGAAAATATTACTCCTAAGATATTATATATATATATAATATCTATCTATCTATCTATCTATCTATCTATCTATCTATCTATCTATCTATCTATATATATACATATATATATATATATATATATATATATATATATATATATATATATATATATATATACCTTTGTGGGTAAGAAAATGACCGCGTTGAGCGGCAAACAAACCACTTTTAAACTATAATGTAAACAGGTGTGGAAACTATGAATCCGCAGCAATCCACTTGGTCCTGCCTGAACGCCAGAGGGCGCTCTTTGCAACTTATTTGTTATATAGTTTTTTAGTCGCACTTTTGTTTTTGCTCGCTTTTGTAGGAGAACTGTGTTTCTCACAGTTCGGGTCGATTTAATCGGCCAAAAGTATTTGTTATTTTTTTGTGTTATTAAATATTTGTTACGTTTTCAATTGCGTATTTATTTAGTGTAATTCTGCAGTGCCTTCACCGGATCTGTTTAGTTTTTAGTTTGACATTTTTTTTTCAACAGGAACCGACTTAACCTAATTAGTACCCAGGGCAAAAACATATTCCGTGTCCCCTCTGCTCAAAGCAACAAACTTTCTATTTGATTCCGCAAATGATTTTATTCTAGTGACAGCATAAAATAATCTTTCTATTCGATTTAAGGATTCCTCAGCTGTTGGGGCCCGGGATAACTGCCCGTTTGCCCCTGCCTTAGTCAGTCTTAGAATGTAAAATTAAATGCTCGTGCGATCCTTAAATATTCTAAGATGTTTTTATTTCTTCCTGTCACATGAAAATCAGAAACGATTAGTTTTCTTATATTTTAACGTGTTCTTGATTCGCGGCCATCTTGATCTACTTTCTCGAACATGTTTTACGTAAGCGGAGAAATTTATTAAACTTGTGAGTCATTGACGCAGATAATGCTTTGTTACCAAAAATCGATTTTATTTTACTGCTTCACTGTTTCCGGGTCGAGAGTTATACACAAAATTATGGCTCTGAACTTCTTTCAACATAACTTTATAGTTATTTTGTACTTCTAATTTAAAAAAATCACAGTAAATAAGATTTCACAGCTTTCGGCGTGTGTTCTGTAAATGCAGACGATTACAGAACGAAGTGCTTGTGAGTGGAAAGCACTTGTTCTCTTGTTGCCAATCTCTAAAAACTTAACTACTGGCCTTCGTTTATCTTGTGTGAGTTATTTGTATAGTAATAATTTTACGTGAAAATAATTTAAATAAAGTTTCTATGCCAAATTTCGAAATTAATTAGTTTCACATTGAATTGCTCATTATTAATTTCTGTAATTTTATACTGTTTTTCATAAGATTAAATATTGATATATAATATTTCATTAAAATAAAAATTAATTTTACCACTTCGATCATCTCGGAAAATTGATAGCAAAATGACTTACATTGTTAAAATTCTAAAATTTTAAATTATTACATACTAGACAGAAAAATGGCTTAGTGAATCTGAATATGAATAAATGGCCGACCGATGGGTGAGTGGTTAGCATTCCTGAGCTGTGGGTCCCGCGTTCGAATCCCGGTTCGGTCTTGGTTGTTACTTACTTTCTCTCTTTCTTTTTTTCTATGATGTTGTATGAATGTGGCCCACCCTATAAACGGGTTTGTGGTGGTATGGCGCGGGCAACACTACTCGCCTCCGTGACTTGGTTCACAGGTGCCCGCTGGGTAACGACACATGAGTAGGAGTTTCTGACCTTGTTGTGGTATAGGGTTCGTTCCCCAAGTACACGCTAAAATATTAAATATATTATTAAATTATATTTAAATATTTTCAAAAATATTATTGAAATTTTAATTATTTCAATTATAACAATAAGCATTAATTGAAAGGCAAATCACTCCTAATTCTTTTGCTTATGAAGAATTCAGTTTATAAAACCCCCTATCATTCTTTCAAAAATTCGTCTATCATTTATGAATTTCATAATGTGTGAATTCCCTTTTTAGATGCATTCTTATTTATTTTAAATTTAGATTTTTTTAATGTGTGTGTGATGTTTTTTCCTGTATGTAATTAAAATCTACCATATGACATAACTTTTTTCCATGATTTTTAAAATTGTGTTCTATTTGCCATAATACGCTATTCCTACAGAAAGCATATTATTATATACTGGTGGAAATGCAATTAAAGACACTCAAAAATCCACTTATTTTTCATATAAAAGTGCATGATATTTTTTGAATTACCTTTATTTGAATCACATTTTTAGTTTTCAATTATTCAGTGTAAAAAAAATGCAAAAAAAAAACTTACTTTAGTGAGAATTTAGATCATTTGATTAAAAAATCAGAAATTTTGACTGGAAATGCAATTAAAGACACTGGTTGTTTTTCGAGCAAATTTATTAATTAATAATGAGTGACACCTCCATTGTTTACAATTACTTCATACATTTTATTTGGCATCGATTTCATAAGATTTTGAAAGTAATTTAATGGCAAATTTGATCATAAATCACGAATTTTGTCTTTTAAGTCCATTACTGACTCAAAGTGGCCGTTTTCGTAAACTTTTTGTGTTATCAATCCCAGATGTTTTCAATAGGGTTCAGATGGTGACTTCTAGCTGGACAGTCCATAACCTTGATGTTTCGCTCCTTGAAAAAGCCTTTGTTGCTTTAGAGTTGTGAATGCTTGCATTATCTTGATAAAATATCCTGGAATCTTCATCCATATCTTCCGCATAATTCAACAGAACGTTATCTAGGAGTTCAATATAATCAGAGGAATTCATTTTAGGTGTGATTCAACAGATGGGGGTTGTTCCATAGCTCGAGAAAGCTCCCCACACCATCAATGTGCCTCCACCAAAATTGAGGCTAACTGAAATATCCTTTTTGGTTCCTATGCGATACTAGTAATACTTGTTTCGATCTGGTCCACCTAAATTAAACACTTACTCATCACTGAAAACCATACTGTTCCATTCAGAGTCTCAATTTGCATGTTTTTTTGCAAATTCCAAATGAGCCTTCTTATGCTGAATACTTAAGAGATGCTTGCGATGTTTTTTCGCTCATTTAACAACTCCAGATTGACTGATTATTTGTCTGATTCTTCGAGTTGTAATAGATAGGCATAAATCTCTTTTAATTTTAGTGGAATTTACGTTAGGTCTTATTGCCTCGCGAATTATCTGCCACTTTTGACGGTCACTTAATTTACTACAAATACCCCTTGACGTCTCTTAACTCATAACATATCACCTAGATTTGAAAAATAGCGCACAACAGTTGGAGAGCGATTACTTTTCTTTGCAATTGACCTATGAGAGTAGTCTTCTTTCTTCAAAATTCGAAATTTTGATTTCTCTTCGATCGAAAGCCCGATGTTACGTCCCATTCTGTAACTACCTTTGAATAACAAGTGTTTGAGCCAAGAGATGTTTTGAAATATTTAACACACCAGAGGCAATAAACTGCTCTTTTTAAGCACTTTAGAAACAAAAACGAAGTGGTAGATAAATTCTAGATTTAAAGTAAGTGTCTTTAATTGCATGCCCACTCTAAATATTGGATTTTTTAAACTAAATGATGTAAATACTCACTCAATTAGTTTTTCTTTGCAAGTTTTTTGCACAAAATGATGGAAGACAAAAAATTTAATTCAAATAAAGTTAGTGCAAAAAAATAGCACGGCATTTATATGAAAAATAAGTGAATTTTTGAGTGTCTTTAATTGCATTTCTACCAGTGTATCTCTCTATACACTTTTAAAAATTCTAGTAAAAGAACATAGAGTTTTTTTCTGAGAATTTTAAAAGTTTGAGTGGAATTCTTCTGATAATTTATTTTATTTCATTGTTTCTTTTATGAATGATATGCTTGTGCCCTTTCATTACATAAATTCAATAGTCTGAATGCATTCTTTCATTTAAAATGCTTATCGCCAAACGATGAGATGAAAGTTCTCTCTGCAACTCACCTTTCCTGTTCATTGCATAATTCTTCCTTGGAAGATGACCTTCCTCGAATGAAAGAGAAAGTGATAAATTAAAGTATCAGAATGTTACTTCCAACACATTTTTCAAGGTAGTTAAAAAGAAACATCAAGGTTATACTTGGATTTAAAAAAGAGAAAGAACTCCACCATTTTTTTATATATTTAATAGTTAACAATTTAAATACAATTTGAATCATGGGTGTAAAGATTTCTCTTTCCATTTAAAATCTTATCTAAAAGAATCAAAACAAATATTCAAATAGCGAATAAACTTCTATCTAAAGTACTCATAAATTTTCTGAAATATATTCTGAGTTACATGAACATCTAAGAAATATGACATCACACAGCGCACTACCGTGTGTTCGAAAATGCAGGATATTTTAATGTACACCGTATCAAAACAGTCCAGTTTAAATTTTTTATAACTAATGAGTAATACTTGCGTCTCAAAGGGGGGAAATCAATAAAGTGCTCAGCCGAATAGCCATGAATACAGGAGACATTTCCCGATTTTCCTCTTTGGTTAAAATCGGACGGGAGACCATCTATCCCGAAGAGTAGGATTTTTCTACTAAGTCATCAAAATACATCCAGCCTTACTCTGAAATACATCATCTTAAATATTTCTGGAAGAGGTGTTTTCATAAATATATTCCACGCAATGAATCCTGTGTTGGTAACTTATTTACCTGAAATAATGTTTTATTGTGAAAAACAATTTCATGTAACAATGATAAAGAAATATTTTCATGATATGAAGTATAAAAGAGTTCTCTCAAACTTTATATTAAATTTAAATATATTTTGTTCTTAATAATTTTTTAAATTTAAATGTTTATTGAAATTAAAAATGTTTGATTCTGATTTTTAAAAATAAGCTAAAATTAATTATGGGCATTACTTTTTCTAAATGCTTTTAAAATGCTAAGCACATTTTCGTTTTGGGATCCTTTAGCGAAATCATTTTCTCCAAATTACCAGGCATTAAAAAATCGATAATCAATTATTAGTTTTTCTTCATTAAAAATTCATCTTGTTCGAAATGAAACTACTGTTGGATTTTTAATGGCCAATTATTAAATAGTGAAAGTTATAGAAAGCAAAAAAGAAATCGCAAAAGCAAATTAAAAATGGTGATCGAAAACAAAAATCAACGATCAGAAAACAAGGAAATTTCCGCGCTCTCCCAGGAAAAATGTGTTTATATGTAGAGTTACAGAAGAATACTGTTTCATCACAAGTTGGAGCAATTATGTATTTCAAGTGTTAAACTCGGTGGCGATTTTTTTGGCTATTGTTTTACTGCTACCCTAAACTCAAGAGTACCATAATATATTTAAATTTTAAAGTAAATCAAATAAATCTATTTTAATGTATGGAAATAAACGAAAAACGGAAATTTAATTCTTTGTTTGGGGCACATATTTTCAGATTTTAATATGAATTTGAATCCAATCGATCTCTACACTTGAACACCCACGAAGGCCTGAAATTAAAAAATGTCAAGAATTCCTGAGAACTCTTGCTTTGAGAGATTGTTCCCCAGTGGGTGCCCAGGGACTGTGGCTTATGGGGCAATGAGCAGGCAGACATCCTTGCAAAGGAAGGTGCCGGCCTTCTTCAACACATTTCCGCACTCCTCACAAATTGGAAGATTAAACTGTTTCTAAAGTATCCATCTGCTTCTAATGCTATAGACTCGTATATTCCTGATTTGCCTATTCGCCTATTCCTGATTTGTAAAGATGAAATGCAGCTGCCACCTTTCGTCTGACAACAGGACATGACTGCCTAGCCTCTCATCTGAAGCACTTGGGCATTCCTACTTTCCCACTCTGTGGCTCTGGAGAAGTAATGGACAGAGACCATCTGCTACTTTGCTGCTCAACGGAGGAAGCGAGACACTTTGAGGCAAAATCGCTCCTATGGCAAATGACTTTGGTCTGTTTGCTGTAGTTTACTTTTTTGTAACATATAGTTCTTTGTATTTTGCCTGCCCTTTGGAAATAAAATTTTTTTTAAATATTATTTTAAATATATTTTATATTTTTAATTATTCAATTATATTGTTTCTGTTTTAGGTCAAAAGTCTCCTGGATATCCCAAATTTTATTTTCGACAAGAAACTTTCTCCAGTGGCTTCCGTCTCTTGCAAACCGGGCGAAGACATGGAGTCGGCTAAATCCTTGGCGACATCGAAAACAAATCTCACCAGAGGTTCTCAAGATTCCGGTATTTCGGCAGGAAACATGTCGGAAGATTTCCTCAACTGTAGCAGCGCTTCTTTTGTGGTGGGCGGTGGAACTTTACCTGGGAAATCATCTGACAGCGAACTTTCCGATTCTTATACGCCCCCGAGAACCCCGGATGTGGAAGTGAAGAAGATGTTTTCTAGCAAAGAAAAGAATATTCCTTCTCCAGTTACTTAAGTGAAGAAAACAGTGAATTTATATATATATATATATATATATATATATATATATATATATATATATATATATATATATATATATATATATATATATATATATATATATATATATATGTATATATATATATATGTTAAGTGTTATATTTTTAATATATATTCATTACCATTTTATTTTATTAATACAATCTATCTTGTATAATATATATTTTTAACAATTATATTTCAAACATACATGTTTTGCACTATATCCTTGTTTGCAGTACACCACTACACCACATGTTTGCACTATTTCAAACATACATGTTTTGCACTATATATTTTTACATTTATCACAACCCTTCAACATTTCATTGCATCACTATCGTATTCTATTGATCAAGACATGCATGTTGGATTTCAAGGTAAACATATAGCAAGGGCTTGAAACTATTCCTATTATACTTTCCCAAAAATAATGATTTTTATTAAATAAATTGAATTTGGAGTATAAGTTTGCTTTTTTTCACAACAGATAAATGATAAATCGTGCTGATAATCTCTATAGCTTAATATGCCCTGTTTCAATTTAGTTTCATGACTTTATTTTGGAAAAATAAATAAATGAAAATGGTTCATTGAAAGTTTATAACACACACGCATGAAATACTGAATCTACAGCATGGTTGCCTTAAACTATAATTTTAATTTTTGGATAATCTTCCTGACTAGAAAATAGATATGAAAATGCTTAGCTGGATCTGCTTACCCTATTTGTCTGCAAGAGCGTAATAATATCAACAGAGTTCAAAGTCCGTTAACATTGCCGCTGATAAGATTAAAAAAGATCACACTTCGCTATCAGCATGAGAGAAGCAGAATTTCCTAAGAATAGAATTTCATATAGATAACAGAGTGTGATATAATCAAATAATCTGCAGCAGAGATAGATGGAGGCGGCTTCAGATATGTGGCCCTAAATAACAATGACATCTATTGAACGCTTATTTCTTCGAGTGAACACTCACAAAACAGAGATTATATTGTGACAAAATTTTCCATTTTATTTAACAAAAAAAAGTTAATATGCTCTTTAATATTAGTCATAAGATAACTATGAATATTTGAGTTTGAAACAGAATGTTTGAACATAAACATTGCCAAAGATTGTAAAAATAAGGATTTGTCCTGTATGACGCTATATCGTATTGAGCAATTTTAATGCATATTTCAGCTAATTTTCCCCTTAAACAAAGTTATATGCTGAGTTTTGTTTCGCGACGATTGGAAATTGCACATTGTACTACAAGTGTAAATATTCAATAAGAATTTAAAAGTCATAAAAAATCTATAACAAGCGTGAATGTTTAATTCTATAATAATGTACTATATTAAACAATTAACTTTTTAAATTTCAACTAACTTAATTGAAGTATTCGATTGCAACACTTCAAATTAAACTTTAATTATATCTGCTTATATTATAGAAAACTGATTAGAATTAATAAAATAAATTGTAACTTTAAAGTTCTCTGTCAACGAGTTTTAATGATAGCATATAATATTATTGTGACAATAACATGGCGGTTACACGCACGCATAACTCACAAAATGTTGAAGAAAGTTTGATTTACGACAGAGATGTAGGCATTTAAGGTATATATATATATATATATATATATATATATATATATATATATATATATATATATATATATATATATATATATATATATATATATATATATATATATATATATATGGAAGATATTAAAATAATTTAAAAGAAGAATGTTACTAAAAATGAAGAAACTCAAACTATAAAATTATCTATTAATAAATACACAATATTTAATGAAAACTTTTAGTAATTTTTTTAATAGCAGAGTTGATGTGATCTATTAATATTGTTGTAACGATAATTATAAGAAATGATCATTAATTAGTATTGAACAATGCTACAAATTCTGTCCACGATAAAATTACTTGAATGACTGTGAAAACAGAAAACATATAAATAATATTTTTAATTATCTTGGTAGAAAATGTATTAAAACCTCTGAATATGTGATGTTAAAAAATCTGTCAATGAATATCACTTTTCATATTTAAATAGTAATTGATGAAATTAATTAACTGTATAAATTTTCTATGCGGCATTAAAATATCAATATAAACAAAACACAATATTGATATATTAGAATATTTATTAATTAAGCAAAAAGATTCACTAAAAAAAAAAATTCCAAAATTATTAATAAAAAGGATTTCTAAATTCTATCTGTTGAAGAATACCATGGGCTTAGCAGAGCCACATCTGTCGAACAATAACCTGCTCTCCAAGGCAAAAAAGGCTGACAATATTTTTCAAAATTGTTTAAAATTCTCTTGTATAGTGATGATTTGTTGGAAGTCTTTGTTTTATAGCGTTTTCTGGCAAAAGTAGTTTCCACAATACAAATATATCCTAATACCTGTATTCGGAACAGTGCATTAATACGTTTTTCTTGTGCCGTTTTCAATCTGAAATTGAGAAATTCGAAACGATAGAGAAGGGAGGGTGATGCACATCTATAATTTGGAGGAGTGATTTGTTATTTTTAACAATATAATTTACTCTAAAGTTATATCTGGAAAAATTACCTTCTTGAACAAATCCGGAATGTTTTATAGGTTAGAGGTTTTGCAGTACCTTTTTTGTGTCATATTAAAAAGAATAAAGATAAGTACATTGCAAAATATAAAATAAAAATAAAAAGATCCCAAAAATGTGCAAAAACTTAATTTTTGCTGTTGGCTAGTCGATAAAAACAGACAAAGATGCGAAGCTGGAGAATACATCTTAAGCGGACATTAGGAGAAGTTTGCAAATATCGACGGAGTGCAAAGGATTATGATCTGAGACTTTTAATATGAGTAAAACGAATAAGAGTAATTTCGACGTTTGAAAAGGAAATAATCTGTTGGAAACATGTCATTTTAGTTTTTCACCTCTTGAAAAATATTTGGCAAACAATGGCTGTGTCAAATGATTCTGAAACTACGTCTATTGAATGATTTGGATTTAGTTACGGTTATAGAGATATTTTTAGATCCCCAAATTAAATATATAATATTATTAATAACTGCTAATTTGTTTTGTAAATTTAAACTATTTTCAAAATAATAAAATTTTTTTGCATAGAAATTAAGTTTTAAAACTCAGAATTGTGTACTGATAAGAATTAATGATTTAATAAAATAATAGCTTACAATCGCAGTTATTAGATACAGTGATTCTTCTAAGGAAATTTTTCCCATAACATTTAAATTAAACAAAGAAGTGATAAGAATTTACAATATATTAAAATACTTTTCTTTCTGGTAAATTAAAGTATGCTTGTCAAAATAAAATAAGTATTTAATTATTCGATTAATTTATTTCGTAAATTTTTCAGCATGATAAACATTTTGTAAGTAATGATATGATCAATATTTGATAGTTTTTCATTCAATTTTAATTTAATTTAAGTAATTCAGGCATGATTTATATCTATATTCTTAAAATTTTTCAAATAAAAAAGAACATAGAATTTCTACCAAATAATTTCATTACAGCACTTTTAAAACCTTATATGCAATTAGATAACTATATCATGAACATGAAATAAAAAAACAGCTTGCTTAATACAATTAAAAATTATTTTCCATCATATAATACTGTGTGAAAAAAGTAGGACAGTTCTGTTGTTGTTGTTGCTGATCCCTGTTGTCTAGCAGCGCTAGACCAAGTCTATGACATTGCACACTCTCAGGAAATCAATGACCAATAATGGTCGCTCCAGAAGATCTTCTTTATCGAGTCCCAAGCACTCAAGGATATGATCCGGAGTGGCTTGGCTTTTGGAACACTTAGCGCAAATTGGAAATTCCTTTTCTTTGTTGTTAAATGCCATTGATCTTAGGTGGCCACTTCGAAAACGAGTTATTGTAGTTTGTTCCAGTCTGCTGCACCGGAGGGATAGAGATCCGCCGGGACGATTACCCTGGTACCAATGGTGCACAGGGGAAATGCAGACCGAACAAGGCCTTTCTGTCTAGAGTATAGTTCAGAATAGGTAAGAGACGCCGGAGTAAGCAAAAGCTCGTCAGTACCTCTTTTTGCTAGGGCATCAGCCAATTCGTTACCCGCAAGGTCTACGTGGGAAGGGGTCCACTGTAAGTGAATCTCACGGACAGTTCTAAATATTGAATATATAAAAGTCATGTTAAAGAATTTTTCTGCTATTTGTTTTTTCTTTTATTTGTAATGATCAAAAATTCATATTGCTTGCCTCTGGAATAAGCATGCCCCCCTAAGAGTTACAATATATTTTCAACAATATTGATGTTTGGACTTTTAGCGAGTTAAGGCAAAACCCGAACATATTAGTTTCAAACTAATTTTTAACGCCATTGGCCGTGTGAATTGATGTTGACGAAGTATCCAACTTTCTCCGTCTAGCTCAGTGCCATGGGGAAGATGCACTGAATTTAAAATTTGAATGTTTCTGTCTTCCATCCAGAAACACTAGATTGGTCTTTCCACCGTACCCAAGAGCTATCCAAACCATTAAACGGCCTCCTCCTATCTGTCTGGCAGAATAAGTTTCTTCTTGTGTATCCAGACAAGGCCAATAATAGTGATAACCATCTGGGCCATTTAAATTGAATTTTTTTTTTGAAAGAAAAAATGAATGACATTTGGAGTTCCAAGTCATGTGTTCTTTGGCCCACTGTTGCTGGTGCTCAATGTGCCTTCCGTTCCATTGAAGATGGGGCTTTCTTTCCTTGAATACAAACGTATCCGATCTTTTTATGTAGTTGCAAAGTGTTCTTCTGGTTGCATGTGTGATTCCAGATGGCTCTTGTGCTCTTCTCTGTTTTTTTAACAGTTCTTTAAATACTTTTGTTTGATCACGTAGTGTTAATTTTTATGTCTGCCAGAGTTTACTTTCCTCTGACTCTTTGGATTTTTCAAGGAGTTAGAAACAGCGTTTGGACTGATGAGTAGATGACTTGCGGTTTAACTATACAAAAATTGAAGATTTTTTTCAACAAAATATATCTTTTGAAAGAAAAACAGTTTAAAAGAACAACGTTTTCAATATATTAAAATGCTACAGATTCCAAAAGGAGAATATTTTTGCCGGTGCCCTACTTTTTTACAGTCAAAAAATCCTTAAGTACTATTTTATAACATTTTCTTAAAAGTAGATAAAACTTATTCGTTGAAAATAAAAAATTTAGATTAGTAAGATAAAAAAGGAAATTTGAATTAATTGCGCTAAAATGTAAATCATAATTTATAAATTATGAGTGTCCTTCAACTTTTTTCCCAGCAATATATATATATATATATATATATATATATATATATATATTGATAAACATGTATTTCATGAGCAGATTTATTTAGGTGTAAACATTTTTTTATTTTCTAAAGGAATTTACATCTTTCTTTTCGTTAATAAACTGAAAAAGTATAATAAGTCACTAAAAATTATAAAGAAAAAAACTACATTTACTATCTAAAATTTTTTACTGGAAAGTAAAATCGGTTTTATGACAAGAATTCTTTTACATATCAGTTTAGATATCACTTCTCTTTTATTACATTTTATAATTTTAAAATACATGTACACAAACTTGGAAATTAAGATTAAAATTAATGCAGTTTTTAATTAATTTTAGTTAAAGAGTTGATGAAATTGTGAGAAATGTGTATGCGTGTGTGTCACAAGATCCTGTGGTTTTAAGAGCTAACTTTCCTTACGTTTCCGAATTCTTTATTCAGACCTCGTGACATCTGAAAACCGCGAATTTAAACAAGACAGCAATTTCGTAATTCCTAATTTCTATTGGTGAAGTATAGAAATTAGGAATTACGAAACTGAGCTCTCTAGTGATTCCTTAGCACATGTGTCCTTGACAAGATGAAATTATATATTGTTGAAACACAGCCAAATAACAAATCAGAGTGAAAAATTACACACAAGAGATTTTTGATAGAAATTTTCATTATATAACACAAATATTATATAAAGTGTTGTTCAATCACATTGGAATTCTGAGGATGAACACTTCTTTTAAAAAAAACCAGCCAAAGCCAAAATGACACTGATAAGATAACGTCAGAGGAAGAAAACAATCAAGTAAACACAATGCTGAAATTTATTAAAAAAAGATTTTTAAGTTTCCTCAAGCTATTTATAGTAAAAATAGATAAATACTAAACACGAATATAAGGATAAAATTACTACACAGATTTTTAATTTCTGAAGATTGGTCTGAAAAGTCCTCTTTGGCGATAAAAAGAATTCATAATCCTTTGAAATAGATTTTATTTGTCAAAATTGTGTAATCATATACATTAGTGGAGTATCGAATATATTATAATTTTGTTTAGTTTCTGAAGTCATTTTGTTAGTTGACTCTTAAGTTCAGAATAAAAAAGAGACATAAAAAAGCTTGATGATCAAATTAAATTGTGTGTGTGAAAAAGTATACTATCACACGTAAGAACTCAAGTTACTAACCATTTATTTTTCTATATTATTTTTTTACATGTATGAAGCTACACTTCGCTGAGGCGTGAATAAAATGGAATTTATGACACTTTCTCTCGCATTAAAAAATGGAAAACTCTGCGAAGTTTTCCCATTATAAAATAAAAGGCGATCTAACTTGATGAAGTGTTTAAAAAATGAATATTTTATTAATGTATATTTCAATATATATTTTTCAAATAATTTAAATTTTATTTGAAAATATACCAGGTCTGTAACTTTAAAATGCGGATTTTTTTCAATAAAAATGCGCAACGATTTAGATATATTTTATTCAAAGTATCGGCCCTCGCTTTCCACACATTTTTGCCGTTCAGTTGGTAAATTATGGATGCCATTCCAAAAGAATTGAACGTCGCGTGAGCCAAACCAGTCGTCCAACAATTTTTGGACTTCTTCATAAGAATGGAAATGCTGCTCGGCAAATGCGTGTCCCATGGATGAAAACAGGTGATTGTCAGAAGGAGCAAGGTCCGGTCGTTACGGCGGGTGGGGTTTATTTCCCATCCAAGTGCTGCCAAAGTGCTCATGTGGCACTCAGTTTCCAATCTTCTGGATCTTTGGCGTGGCTTTCAAGCGTTCGTAAATGGCTACACGAGAAACATTTAATTGCTCGGCCAATATTTCTTGAGTTTGCGTGGCGTCCTCATCCAATAACGCTTGCAGCTCGGCGTCTTCAAACTTTTTCGGTCGATTTTCACGTTCCTTGTCCCTGACATCGAAATCACCACTTCTGAATCTTTTAAACCACCGTTCGCAAGTGTCGGCAGATAGAGTATGTGCACCGTATGTTTCCACAAGAATTCGATGTGCCTCCGCTGCTTTTTTCTTCTGATTGAATAAGAAAATCAGCACGTGCCACAAATGCTCTTTGTTTGGCTCAAAATTCGACATGCTTACCACCGCAAAAAAATATGCTACTAACTCTTAAACGTTTAAACAAATATGGCGTTTTAAAGCTTGATGTCACAGCTACAAAATGATATATTGGTTACGACACCAGCATCGATAGGCTTAGGGCGCCCTCTACTGGAAAAAATCCTCATTTTAAAGTTACAAACCTGGTATATTTAAATATACATTAAAAACAAATATGTTACGTACACATTTACCATATACACAAATTAAAATATTTATTTTTTAGCAACTTTTAATCAGAGAAATAAATTTGTGTACATATGTGTTTCGTTCGAATCAATGACAAAAAGTATGATTGTCAAACAATTACTTTGAAATTTATCTTCTTGTGTTTATTTAATTTTTTTTCAGATTTTTATATCAAAATCCATGTGTAGAGTTAGTGTGACGTGAACATGAAGTGACCCTGATCCAAATGGTAAATTAAAAAGGCTTTTTCTTAGAGATTCTGACTGAGGACTGAAAAAGATAGATTTTTTTTGGTTCCCTACAGATTTTCTGATTATATTTTATCTTTTCTCTTTTTTTCTGATTATATCATCACACTAATAAGTACATATTTATTTAAATAAAAATACGGGAAATATAAAATTAATATTTTATTTCTTTCTTCTTTAAAATAAAAGGAGAATATATAAATAACATGATGGTTGGATAAATTTAATACGAATCTTTTTCTAGGATTGCAGATGAAATTTCGTCAGGAATTTCAGCAGCTGATGCACTTTGCAGAGAACAAAATCTCTACAAGCAATGTTTATTCAAGGGAAATAACGCCTAACTAATAACTAAATGGGATTAGTGCTGTCTCCTGGAATTCAATAAGTTATATATTTGATTCCTATTCCTGTATGGATGTTTCTTTCGAAGTGTTTCAGTATCTATTAGGTTGAGGAATAAGTTCGAAGCGTTTTTACCGAAGACTTTTATTTAAACAAAAAACAATAATTATATCAATAAGTTAATCAATTATATATTCGCCGTTGCTGCTTACAACCTCTTCCCACCTCTCGACCCATTTGTTGATGCCGTTCTCCCAAAAATCGCCTAGTCTGGTGTCAAAAAAGTTGTTGAGCCAGTTTTTAAGGACCTCTTTGTTATCAAAGGTAACACCCTTCATAGGGTTTGACAAGAAGCGGAAAAGATAGATCCGGAGAATACGGCGGATGATGTAGGACTTCCCATTCGAGTTCTTGGAATGCGGCTTTGACGACTTGTGCAGCATGGGGCCTGGCGTTGTCGTGAAGGAGTATGGTTTGACCATGTCGATCAGGTCTTTTCAGTGGAATAGCCTTATTCACGCGGTGTAGCTGAGCAATGTAGAGCTCCTTGTTGACTGTGGCATTCTTTTAGAGCATTTCCCAGTGCACCAAGAGGTTCTTAAAAACTGGCTCAACAACATATTTGACACCAGAGCAGGCGATTTTCGGCGGAACGGCATCAACAAATGGGTCGAGAGGTGGGAAGAGATTGTAAACAGCAACGGATGTTGGGGAATATAATTGATTAACTTATTGCTTTTTGCTTAAATAAAAGTCTTTGGTAAAAACGCTACGAACTTATTCCGCAACCTAATATTTTAAACCGTGGAGGCTGTTTAAAGAACCCTCGGGTGCACGAAGTGACTGCAGAGCTATAAGGCAAATTACTAAACATAACCACCGGTAATAGAAATGAAGCCTCATAAGATTTCTTCATTGAAAAAGTTGATTTTAAAATTATTTTTGGGATGAAGTAACCTGATGAAGACAAGAGTTGATTTAGGGATTTTGATATGTCTCCTAACCGAAGACAGTCAAGTTGATAAAGCCTATGCACTTCAAAAATTTTACTTGCATAACACTTCTCTACAAATGATTAAATATAGAGTCCATAGATTCCCCGTTGATGAGGCATTGAAGGCCAACCCAGGTGTTGAGAGTGGTTTGATTTTACGAGGGGATTCTTTATTTTAGTAATTTCTATTGGCAAAAATTAGCAGTTGAAATTACAACACAGTGAAGTCATCTAACATGCATCGACTTGTTAGAACGTTTTCTGACGCATTTTAATTATAGCATAGTTTTAAATCATGACTGCAAATCACCTCTCAGTGTAATGTATAAACAGTAATTAAAGTTGTGATTAGAAGATTTAAGTCTTACATGAATAACCTTTGTTTTTATGAAATACTCATTATATAGGGTGCGTAATATTTTAGAATTTACAATGTACAAAATTTTTGTTTAATTATAGAATTACACTTTAAATTTACAGGGTGACAACTTTATCCTGTTGACAAAAAATATTGTATTGAACTAAAAACATGGAATTTATTTTCAAAAAAACTAACTTTACTTAAGTCATGTGTTACTTAGATACAACATATTTAAATTTTTTCAAAATGGCCCCCTTGGCCATCGATACAGAGCCTTAAGCGTCGCGTAAAATTTTCTGCAATGGGTCGCAGTTCATCAGGCCTTAATTTAGCCCATTCCTTCTTAAGAATACCCTTTAGGCATTCCCAAACATCGATGTGGCTTAGAGCATAATCTTGATTGCAGAATAGACAGACACTCTAGTCCATTGGGCATAAGTCAGGTGAATAGGGGGGTCACATTCAAGCAATCTGAATTTGCTTTATTCCAGCCTCAAATAAAGCAATTATTTGCCGTCGTTGGTTTGACATATTACTTCAAACAAGGAAATGAAAATTACCCATTTGTTTTACTAACATTAAGATCTCTTAAGCAAATGATATTTTTTATAAAAAGTGGGGGACATGAATTAAACCAATGAAGAGCAGTACAGTTATGTCAACAGTATAAATTTGTCACCCTGTAGTCGAATACTGTAATCATGAAATGGTTTCAAGTGATTATTTGCAATTAATAATATTTACAAAATTATAATTTTGTTATTCAAAGCTCTTCAAGTATTCAAAGTATCACTTACATTGAAAATAAAGTGAAACTTTTAGAAATTAGCCTTCGAACTAAAACAATAATTATTCAATAATGTCTCAAAAATTAAAAAGAAAAAACTTTTGAAGAAGATATTCACAGAAAATAAAATAAAAGAAAGTTCGTTGGAAAAGATGGCATCACCTCGTTTTCCTTGACCTTTGTTATAAACTAAATAGCAATTGGTTGCAAATAAATTTGTGGAGTTGACAGAAATAAATAATTATAAATGTAGCTTAATAAAATAAAAGTTTGTGAAGTGTATTCTAAATATACTTTAAAATTCTATCAACTATTGAAATTTTTATTTAATAAATTTGTGCATCCATTAAATGAAAGCCTGAACTTCTTGAACTCGGAACTTCTTAAGAATAACTATTGTTGCCATTGCGTTATATAACTTCTTTATAATATAAATCTTAAATATAAGTATTAAATGTTTAAAATATTTAGTGAAATAATATAGAAGAATATTTAAAATGTTTTAAGTTTTAATTTAATAAACATAATATAATTACTATTGACCCTAACATTCCCAGTAAGTAAACAAGACAAGATTTAAATCTCCAGCAATTTTGTTTGTAATTGTTTTTTCTTACGATAAGATCACAACCTACGAATTTACATTGCAAAATTATTACTTTCCTTAGTAAATCATTTGCCCTTATTAGTATATCTGGAGAAATCCTAAAATTAACTTATTAATTTTCTTTTTTCTAGAAATTCAAATCTTCCTCAAACGATTTATGCAGTTGGCAAAAATGCGGGAAGTGTGCATTCGTTTTAATTTTATTAACCATCTCAACACGTTTATATTTTGTTCTATTTTGAACATTTTAGTACCTCAAAATACTTCATCAAGAAACGCCTTAAACCGGAATGGCAGAAAATTTTAAGAAATGTATTTTGTTACTTTTTTATCACCATTGAGATTGTCTGAAAGAAAAGGGGAAATGTTTGGAATTTTGAAACAAAATGGGTGGCTCTTATCTCTGACCCTGACTAGTCAGAAGATTAAATGCCTGGCGCCTTCTGGCCTTTTATGTAACATCTGTGAATGTTATAGACTTTCAATGACACTTTAAAAGCTGGGAAAGAGTTCAACTTCGTTTTGGAGCAGAAAAGACAGGTAAAAACTTCTCTTCTTTCTTCTATTGCCTTTTGCTTCATTCTAAAATTAAAAATTTATCACATTTATAGATACTTACATTTATAAATTATTATTATTTCTTTATATATAACAACATTATATATGTGTTTATAAGATTCATTAATCGTAAAAAGTAATTAATTTTTAAAATTAATTATAATGTGAACTTTTTCATTTTTCTTTCTGTACGGCTGTTTTAATAAACAGTAACCCAGAAATTAATTTATTTAGTAATTTTTACTTATTTGATATTTAATGAACGGATTCGTTTTAAAAGTATTTTAATATCAAATGATGAAACGAAAAATTAAAAAAATGTAATTGTAACTAAAAAATACAAAAATTATCCTTTCGTTAATATAATTGATATTCAAAAATATTCTAAAATGACAATAATTTGAATTATAAATGCTTGTAACATACATTTATAAGTATTTTATTTCTGGCAATGAATATAATTGCTTTCAACTATCTAACTGTGAAAAACATTTTCATAATTAAAAAAGTTTTAAATTTATCACAAATGTTCTATTAACTAAGCGTTTAACCTGAGCATAAATAGATAATAAATCTTTCGACAGCTTATGATTTAATTTAATCAAAATTTATTTTATAATTGCATGAACTATAAAATAAATTTTTATTCATTTTATAATCCATTTCATGTGTAACTTGTCAATTTTCTTGTTTTACTCTTAATAACTGCATAAGATTATTTAAAATTATATTTTAATTAATAAAAAACATTTTTCCAATTATTGGAAAACTTAGAATCAGAAATACTTTTAGTAAAACACTTTTAAATAGAACTTTTATGATTATTACTCAATGTATTTCTTAATTGATAAATTATATTAAAAAATTTCTAATGGGTTGTTCTCGGAAAGTAATTTTATTTTTCCCACCTGGATCAGCTTTTTGCTAGTAAAAACCAACCACTTTATGACTGTGGAATCATGCTACTACCAGAAAGATGGTAAAAGCTGTTGGACTAGAATGGATGATATGCAATGTAATACGATAGTTATTCGCTGCACGTTTTTCATGTTCATGAAAAACGAAATGACTTTCCGAACAACCCAATACATAATTTATTTTAATTTAATGTGAGTTTTATTTTAGATTTTCAATTTTATTATTAAATTCATACTGTTACGCAGTATATATTAACAAATTTAAGATTTTTCAAACAAAATTAGTTTTTTATTATTTATATCGATTATGTGATCTACGAATTGTAAAAAAACTAATCTTAAACTTAAAAGTTTAAATATTTTAAAATAATAAAAAACTCTAAATAACAAAAAATAATTATGACAAACAATGTTTAAATTAGACTTAATATATAGTTAATTAATTTTAACTTTTAAGTCTAAATAACTTAAAAGTTGAAATCATTATTTGTCATTGTTATTTCTTTTAAAATACTAAATGATTTAGATGTTTTGGGTAGTTTGCATTTAATTATCTCTTCTGATAAAATATATGGAATAATGTTACTTTTTTAAGACTGTAATTATATATTTCGTTTGTATAAAATTTATGTAACATTTGTTTTGCTGATTTTGTGAACATATAAGTGAATAATTAATAAATTTAAATTTGAAACACATTGAAACTTTTAAAGTAATATGAGAAGAAAAAACCGTTATGACATTAGAAATAATCCTCACAGTTAACATTTAATTTAAAGTTTTTGTGATAATCATATTCTCAAAACATTTTCTCAAAATCATATTCTCAAAATTTGCGATTTGACTAATATTAATAAAACTAAGCAGAAATAATTTTCATGAAGGTTTTTTTTATGTATTATTCAGGCTCACACCGGCAAAACTGTGCTCATCCGTGTAAAAGATATCGAGTTCAATCTTTATTTCTGCTGAAGGGTGGAACAGTGTAGCTTCATTTTGGTTTTCTGTACGCATTTCTCTTGAAGATATTCTAGAGATGTGAATAGGGCCACTGTCGATGAAAAGTCCTTCCACAAATCAATAATATACTGCAAACGTTGTAAAGGCCTTCGGTTTCAGGCTGCCAGCAGCAAAGCATCAAAATATTATTGAGTACCAAATGAAATCACCCAACTTGTCTAGTGGTCAGCGTGCCTGACTGCGGATAAGTAGGTCCTGGGTTCGAATCCCGGTTCGGGCATGGATGTACTTTCTCTCTCTATCTATCCTGTCTTTGTCCTTTCCTTGTATGAATGAGGTGTGAAGGGTTGCCTACCCTATAAACGGGTTCCTATGGCATGAGTGTAGAGCAAAGTCGTGCTTTCACCTTCATGGTGCTCTGATTAAAACGAAAGACGCTCCCCATTGACTTAAATTCGCATAGCCAACGGCATAGCGAGCTTGGCTTGTCCAAGTGTCATTAGTAACAACATCAACACACCAAATGAAATCAAATAGTGCAATTTAAATTGTTAACAAATGATTGTAAACTTCCAAAAAGTGTTTTACTTAATAAAATTAATACAACATGTTTATAAAATACATCACTTATAGTGCATAATTAGATAACTTTGTTTCTCCATAACTGATAATTTCAAAAATAATATTGAGAAAGTGAAAAGGAAGCTCAAAATGAATCCGGCGCTACCGTTGCAAAATATTTTAACAATGAATAAATTTATCGCCGATTTCTAAGTAATTGTAAATAACTTTAGAAAAGAGCATGAAAGAATCAATTACTTCTTCATTCGACATTAATCTCTTCTGTATAAGAATCTTAGAATGAACACATCCCTTTTAAAATGAATGCGTAATGGATATCGGATGCTGTCGACGGCGTGTAAGTGGATATTTGATGAGTGTCATTGGACTTATATAAAAGTTTCATTTCTTGCCACATCAGCTTCTGAGTTACGAGTGTGAATTTATTTTAAGCATTTTGAGTGGCATCATTTGAAGAATCGACACAATGTGCACGTGATTTTTGTTGACATGAATCGGTTTTCTTTATCAATAAACAAAAAAAGGTCGAAAAATGACTATTGTCTTTATCTTCACGTGAGTTGTATGCACTTCGAGAGTGCGAAGAATATCTTTATTATTAATTGCTTTAAATTTGTTGATACAATGTTACTTGTTGCTTTTATGTTTATAATTGGGGCTGGGCCTTTTTTTAGACTAATGGTAAAAACACAGAATACGGTGTTCACATTCCATGAATAATAAGTGTATGCAAAATGTTGGAAGAAAATATCCTCAGGACGTAAAATCAGGATCTTTTTTTCCCCTCTAAATTAGCTGTCAATATTTATTGCAAAATATTTATCGAGTAAACTCATAACTGGCAAGAATTATTACAATACTCAATAATGAAATTGTAATTATTACTTTGAAATGCTCTGACTATATAGAAATAGTTCTTAAGGATAAGTTTATTGAAATAATTAGTTCTATATATTATTTAGAAAAGCAAACAAGTTTGACATAGTACAGTAGATAGCCCAACAGCCAACCAAAGCCAATTGGGAGGTACAACATACAGCCTTAATTGTATATACCCACAACGTTACGTATTTCCACGGCATATAGCCTTACGGGAGAGCTTATAAACAGAGGGACGTAGGCCTATGTCCCAACGAAGGACATCTGAAAAATTTTCCGCGCATCCATTTCCGACAAAAAGGAATGCAGATATTGTTGTTGTTTACTAATGACACTTGGACAAGCCAAGCTCGATATGCTAGGCGAATGAAGTCGATTGGGAGCGTCTTTCATTTTTAATCAGAGCACCATGAAGGTGAAAGTAGGACTTTGCTCTATATACAAGCCATAGGAACCCGTTTATAGGGTAGGCAACCACTCACACCTCATTCATACAAGGAAAGGACAAAGACAGGATAGATAGAGAGAGAAAGTATATCCATGCACGAACCAGAATTCGAGCCGAGCTGGCAGCCGAATGGTTAGCGCTCTTGCCTTCAGATTCAACAGTTCGTGGGTTCGAGTCCCACCTTGGGCATGGATGTTTGTAGTGGTTCGGAATTCACTTTAAACCGTAAGTCCCGGTCTGATTAGCCCTCGTGTGCAAAAAATGACCTTTGAGCGACAAACAAACCGAACCAGATTTCGAACCCAGGACCTCCTTATCCGTAGTCAGGAACGCTGATCACTAGACATGTTGGTCGGCTAGGAATGCAGCAGAATACAGGAGCCCAACATCCAGTTACTTTACAGAGGCTAAGGTCGCGCACTTAATTTTGCAATCCTAAGAGCTTCCGGGTCTAGCGCTCTCTTCAAAGTGAACAGCTCCTTATTTGGATGGTTGCGGTAAAAAAAAAAAGACTTTTCATTTCCCCTTGTGCTTTCAAATATATTTTAAATCTTTTGTATTTCGATGTTTTACTATTGATTTCTTAAAACAAAATTTCTAAAGGAATAATGGGTCAGTGATCAATATATTCACGGTAATGACTATTAGAGATTATTTTAATGAAACTGGGAATAAAATAAGCATCCGAAATGCTGGTCACCCAAATGGATAAAATAAAGTTTTTTCTGGATGATTACAAATATGTAAGAAATAAAATCTAAAAATTCCATACCACACTCATTAAACTTCCTTGCCAGTGGCAGCTCATATTTGATGATTAATTATATTTGTGAATTTTTCTTAAGACTGAAAAGTAATAAATGTGACCTGATTTGACACGTTTTCACTTGTGATTACAATTTGTCCATTAATCTTTTCTATTTACATCTATTTGACTCATAAGAATTCCCTACATTCTCTCTCGTTTCACAAAATTCTTTTTTCCATTAATTTCATGTATTCTTAACTGTCAAAATATATTTTCAACCGTGGCCAGTGCAGAACAGGTACACTTATCTTCGGCTATAAGTTGGATGCAATATTCGAAATGTAGATGTGAATTTTGTTATACTTAAAAATTCAGTTTGATATTCCTAAAATTTCTATAAGAAACGAAGTAATTAAATGATATTTTTTTCTTTATCATCTTCTGTTGTTATGTATATATTTAATATTTTTGAGTCCATTTCATAAAGTTGGAGAAACTTGACAAATGAATTCAAATGTTACCAAACCAATGTGAATTGTCCAACTTCTTGACTGTAAAGGCAGATTTTCTTTTATCTTTCCGTAAGCCAAATCAGTAATGTATAAAATCATTCCAGTTTCATTATTTAGCATTTATAAATAGCAGAGAAATCCTTTTCACAGCGTAATTTACTTCATTTTACCTTCTCTTAAAGGTATATTTAAAAAAAAGCTTTTTATAATTATCTTTTACTGATTTTGCAACCCGTTCTCCTAATTCTCTTATAAAATGTATCCGTTGACACCGAGTAAATTGCTTATGTGGAAAGAGGGCTTCGTAACATTTGTAAGCCTCTGCCACGTATAAATTTCCAATATGATTTTCCATAAAGAGAATGCCTCATCCACACGTCCGAAGGGCAAAGAGCAATGAAACTCCAAAGCAACTAACCAGAAAGAAGTGCACGCAAAAAGCAGAAACACATCATCTGATTCGCATATCTGGGTTTAAATCCAAGTTTTTCTATTCTAAAAAGAAGGGTCCTCCCATTGGGACATGAAAAGTCTAAAAAATATATTTCTTTAAAAAATTCATAGGAAATTTAGTCTTTAGATCTTTATATTTTTCATTGACCTCACGATCTGAATCACAAGTTACCCTGTTTAAATACAGATCACTTCTTAATGAATAATGTTTGGTTATACGCTTTGAATTTCAAGGTTTACAAATACAGTAAAATAAATGATTTTTAAAGAAGCAAAGATTTATTTAGTAGTTTTTATATATTTTCAAATTATTTTTATCTAAATTGTAAAAATATAATTTATATAAAAAAAGTATAATTTTTTATGTTTTGAGTAAAATGTTTTTACTTCATAATTGAAATGAAATTTATTATATTCTATGAAATGCGGACCACAAGCGAATTGTTGAAGGCATCGTAATTTGAGATACTTTAAGAAAGTGACGGGTATTGTAGCTCAGTAGGATACGAAGTTATTCTCTTTTTCGAAAGGTAGAGAGTTCGATACCTGACTCTACGAAAGACTATCTGGGTGAAAGGGATCTTACACGTTAACAATGTCATAGAATGCAATATCTTTTCACCGATGTGATTGAGAAAAAAGGAACTCAGCTCAGGGGCTAATATCTTCACTCGACATTGGTTCAAAAATAAGGAAGTCCACCACTTGCGATTGACAAAAATAAGCAGCAGGGAATGTATCACAGTAACGTAATATTTTTAAGCAAATTTTGTAGCAATAAGAGATGATATGAGGATAAGAGGGATATAATAATACGAGGGAGAATACCTATATAATAAGAACATATATATATATATAATATATATACATATACATATATATATATATATATATATATATATATATATATATATATATATATATATATATATATATATATATATATATATATATAAGAGAGAAATGCGTCTTAAAGTTACTTTTTAGTAAATATAACTAATATATAATGCTACAAAAACTTTTGCTTATCATTTTTAATCCTCTGTACATTCAGTTTTACTATTTATCATGTATTAAAGACTTCCCTATATTTTATGGAAAACGTTTTATCAATTTCTTATTGAACCAGTTTTAGAGAAATTTTGCAATGAATAAAAGGTATTGCTACTTTAAGACCTGAAATTTTAACACTGAAGGCATTATTTTATTGTATATATGTATATATATACACACACATAGATACATATATACACAAGCATATATATATATATATATATATATATATATATATATATATATATATATATATATATATCTTTATAATGGGTATATAGCAAAGTTAACCTTTGTGTACATGATGCTTCAAAAACCAGCTAGGGATAAAAATGTTGATAAAGAAAATTAGTTGTTTTAACTTTTTTTTTTTTTTTGCTGTTGTGGATTTTCATTGCATATATATAGATAAGAAATTTACCCAAGAATAGGAATTGTATAACTTTCACGTTTGATTTTTCAAAATCTTCTCCCGGGTGTATCTCGCGGAATTATCATGCATTTTTGCTGATAAGGGAAAGTGGAGCAAAATGTTTCTCATGTATATATATATCTATGTATGAATGTTATGCAGGTATTTCCTTCCGCAGGCAGAAGTGGCAGCATGACGAGCAACGGGCACTCCCGCTTCCGAGACTTCCACCACGTGCTGATAACAGGGGGCGCCGGCTACATCGGCTCCGAGATCGTCCCGCTGCTGCTCAAGGAAGGCTTGGAGGTAATTCTTATCTCTTCTTTTCCATTGAGACACGAGAGTCGTTTGAAACTGTCCTTTAAGGCCCTGCTAGACCTCCGTCGGGGAAAATCGAATCCTATGTTAATCCTATAGATGATATTTTAACGTTTCACAAGTGCTATTTTCATGATAGAAACTTCCGGTCTTTTGCAAATTACAAAAAACAGAGCTACTGTCACCTCGACGCCCATTTTTAGCGTTTAAAATTTTTTTAAATATTTTTAAAATGTCAAAATATCTCCATCCGAGTAAATTTCAACCAAATTCTAATTTCATTGAGGTTTTACAAAATTTGGTTTAAAGATATTTCATTTTTTCTTCGTACAGTTACAAAATGAACATTTTTGTTTTTTTTAAGCTAAAAATATTTTTGATTGCATTAATATTTCGATACGAATTTTTATTACAAATCAAACTCATTCCGTAAATTACAGAATGTCTGATATCTTGACATAAATATTTAAAATATAAAAAAAGATGGTTTCCACCATAAATTAGATAAAGGTAATTTATTTCTCCCTTTCTGAAATTCAAATCTGAAATTTGAATTATAAATTCCAATGACGTCTTTATTTAAATATTTAGTACTTAAATAAAACAATATAGGATTTTTAAAATTTTTTATGAAAACCTATTATGTAGTTTTACATGTTAGTCTTTGAATGCAGTTTAAATATTCGTGGGTAGCTATCCTGATATAAATACCCACCATTAGGCTAATTGCCTACGAGTTGCTACTATAAGTAGAGCTATAATGAAGCGCTGCATAAAGCAAAAGAAACACTAGCAATGAGTTTAAATATCTACAAATTATTTCGTTTTTATATATAGAACCTGATATATTAAAAATAAGAGTATATTAATAATTAGACTTGCTATTTTTCATTTAAGTTCAGTTTTTTTAATATTAATCAGAACATAATACACAATATATATTAAATTTCAAATTTCAAAACAGATAAAATAAAACATTTCAGTTAATTAATTCATTATCGTTACAAATAAAAATAAATAAATTATAATATCAAGGCATTACGATTTAACCGAAAAGGAAAAATTGATCTGATACCGAAGGTATACAAATGCGTCGAACAAAATCCCACTAGCTGATTCTCTTCATCTGTTGCTTTTAAATTGCCTTGGATACACCCCACCCCCCCCTTGACGAACTGGCATGCGTAAATAATTAAAGAGAGTTAAATAAAACGAAATAATTAAATTTTTAAATAAAGCAATGCCAGATCGGCAAAGCTCTAAGTGCATTAGCAGTGCATAACTTTGTTACAAGTACGCCAGTATAAGGCATAGTAGAAAAATGAATTTAAATAATAGGGTGATAAGAGCACTGGATACAGAAAACTAGTTTGGATAAGGGTAACATTACATCACAAAAAGAAAATCTACATTTTACTTGTATAAATTTATTAGTATTTTTAAAAATATAGATATTACTCCTTACATTTATCCAAAAACAATTTTTCCTGTGTTTTTATTACTTTTAAGATAATGAATTGTAATTCGCAATATTCACCAAAATTCAATAGTACTCAGATATCTCACCAACAATAAAAAAAATGTATAATATAAATAAATAAACTATCAACGATTCCAATTGTGCTCAAAAAATGATAAAATAGTTTTGGTAAAATTAAAAAAAAAATCCCTATGCAAAGGTTACTACGAAGTGATATATGCGGTTTCAAACAAACGGGGCAGATCTACATTTCTATGTATTTAAGGCTTAAGGTAAAATAAAAAAAATAGTCTTAATCTTCCGCTAGATGAAAACAATTGAATTTTTCATTTTTTAAGAACTCAAATTTTTTCCATTTTGATTTTTCTTAAATCAATTTAACACGAAACAAATTTATGAAGAGGCAGCATTTTTCTCTTTTTATTACTTATTCCTTCCCAATTATTAAATGCACAAGAATTCTATGTTTTTTGTTTAACCTGAAGTCAATCCATTTTGTTAGAATCCCGACAAAAGTTGGTGAAGAAAACTCCTCAAAGAAATTTCGTCCTATTTGTGATTGTGACTGTAAATTCCGAATTCAATGTTATTACTTTGGTAGCTACAGCTATAACAATTTAATGTGATATAAAAATATCGCAAAATTTCAATTAACAGTCGAACTCCTGAGCAGATTTAAGCAGAGCGGTGGTTGTAAATCATTTTTTGCTTATGCCAAATGAGGGAGTCCCCTCCCCCCTGAGTGCAATAATTTTATTTATTTATTTATAACATTACATATATTCAGACTTGTATGCTTGATTCTTGAGATCCGCTTGTAAGTCTTCGTCGATATTAGGACAAATAGCACAATGACAGATGTACAACCACAGAAGAATAACGAAGAAAACACCCAGGGCCACGGTGGGAATCGAACCCACATTCCTACGCTCTCAAGCGATTAGCAGTGATGCCTTAGACCACTCAGCCACGGAGCGCCCCGAGTCTAATAACAAATGGCATTTATCATATTGTATTATTAAATATTAAGTTGTATATTAAATTTCTTTAAAAATATTGTGAAATAAACGTTCTAAAAATGTTTTTAATTCAATATATTTCTAAAGAGCGCTCTTTAATAAATGAATCCATTATTTAATGAGTATAATTTTCCGTTTCTGTCTTGTTATTTAAATTTTGAAAATTATGAGTCATTTACACTTTCCTTGTTTGTACCAAAATTTGAAACAGATTTCACGCAACAAATCCCATTTGAACTTTTAACTTTCAAATGTCTGCTTATCCAATGAAAACAGAATAAACTGCTTATTTTTCTTTTGAAAGAAAATTTACCTTTATAATGTCAACATTTTACATTGTAATTTCAGTGTTCATTAAAAAAAGAAATTTAAACTGTACAAGAAATGAAGTTAAGTATCAACAATTAAATATAAAATAATAAATCGTTCATTACAATTCCTTTTAATCTTTGGTAACATATAGAAATATTTTGGTATAACATTCAGATTAAACATGTAAAAGTTAAAGAGAAATTATTTCTAAGCAAAATAAATCTCAAGTTTTTAAGAAAAATATTGCAAAATATCCACAAAATTTTTTATTACACTAAAAACACACCTAATTCTTAAAACTATGGGTGTAAAATAATAAGTCAACATAGAGAATATCATTTTCTACTCTCTGGTCATGAAGCGACTGGATTATACAAGATGAAATCACATTATTTCATACTTAAAAAGGTTTTATCTAATCTATTTTTAAAATAAACGAGACATGTGCTCTGTCTTTCAAGCAGAAGGTGAGTTTCTAAGCGATTTTACGGAACTCCTATAAAATGCAAATAACTCTGACGTAAGCATGTCCCAAGCAAACCATGACTGTGCAAATTAAATTGAGCAATAAAAAAAACGACGATAGTTCTTTAAATATCTGAATCACGTCATGGGGGCACTGATAGTAAAATATTTAAAATGTACATTCATTATTTATCAACTCGATATCTTTTCCGTTGATAATGTGTGATGTCATAAAATAATCCATGTCACTTTAAAGTCTAACGATTACGTTAATCAACTGTATGCTTTTTTTATCTAAATAATTTTTACATTTTCCTACCAAAAGTTAAATTAATTATGATAGTGTCATTATAAAATGATGTTACGTTTAGAGCAAGAAAACAAATATGAGGCTATATAATTGATTGAAGTCTTGGTAGCTTGCTTGGAAAAAGGATTGTTCTACTGAATAGGAAGTAGCAGGTTCGATACCTATCCCGGATAAAAATTATTAGCAGATATTATCATTTAATGAAATTTATTACTTTCGATTAATAGAGATAGGCAGTTAGAAAGTGTAAATAACCTATCACTTTGTATTAAATTTTTTATTATAATGGATTAACAAATAACAAGTTTTGTATTCAGATTTACAACAAAAATGATAAGGGTTTTTAACAAAAGGGATTTTGATCAATGAATTTTTAATCTAATGATGAGTTTTTTATATGATTGTTTGTTAAAAAAGAGCAGGTTTTAAAATAAAATTCTGAAACTTTACATTGTTTCCATTGATAAAACTTTTCTTTTAAGTTTATTTATGTCGTAAATTTCATTAATATTTAGCTCATAGATCCGAATAAAGCTTTTTAGCCAATTTTTATGACATGCACATTTATACATACTCCTCAATATATATATATGTATATAAATAGTTCTGTTGTTGTTTTTACTAATGACACTTGGACAAGCCAAGCTCGCTATGTCTTGGCTATGCGAATTTAAGTCAATTGGGAACGTCTTTCGTTTAAACAGAGCACCATGAAGTTGAAAGTACGACTTATGCTCTTCTAATCCTCCGATAGATGGCAGCACCCGAGGATCTACTTTTTCAATTTTGGCATTGATCTGAAGGGAGGGTCAATTTCTCCAGACCATTGGGCCTTTGGTAATTGCTCAACGACCGACCACTGGACTTCCGATTCCACAGATTTAACGAGCACGTATATCGCATGTACTCGGTGGGTCTTTGGTGGCATTGAGAATCGAACCCCACTCTTACGGATGGAAGGCCGATACCCTAACCACTAGGGTACCAGTGCCCCGTATAGTTCTAAAATAAACAAGTAAATTCGTAACAAATACATGAAATCTTTCAATAATTTGAAATCATTCGGCGTTTATATATAAAATGAAATCATTAAAAACAAATAAGCAAGTACCTACAAAAATTTAACATTATTTAATTTAAATTTAAATAAAAATATTGATGTATATATTAATACAAATATGGAATTATCTCTAGCATAACTCTGCAGAGTGTAAATAAGCATTTTTTCAAAAAAAGCAAATGAACACTTACAAAAAATCGTCAGACAAATGATTAAACAACATATGGTCCTTTTTTCTTAAATTCAGAATTGACCTTTGTGACTCACTGCCAAATAAGTTTCAGAAAGCCTTCTAAGCGTATTTAATTAAAGCGCGCATCGTTGAAGATTTCGATTTATACTCGTAATAGCTCCCATTTATGGTAAAATGTAGGCTATGACAACGCAATTCGAATCCACAACAGAATCAAGTTGATATTCTTGAGACACGATAGCACAGATTCAGCATCGAATAATCAGAAACTGAATTGGAGACTCAGTGTGACTTGGAACGAACGCCATTGTGACTATCTTGCATGATATCGGTTCGAATGAGAATTCTTTTTTTAAGAATATGACTTTTTTATAGTGTTGAAGCAGTGATAGAGTCCTCTTTTTTCTCCAGAGGCCATATAACCATAGAATTACCCTCTGAATAAATATCTTACTAGAAAGTATATAAAGTGTTCTCGAATTTATTTCTTCTATGTTCAAACTTTACTTTCCTTATAAAATAGAAACTTATTTTCTGAAAGATCCCGCTTCATCCAGCCTTTGGGTCCACTCTCAAAGAAATCAGTCATTGCGCGTCTGATACCAATCTGTTACATGTCCTTAACAACCTGTTATCGCCTTCTTCGTCCATATAATAATATTCTGATCCCACTTGCTACCATGAGTGAACTTGAATGAACACTAATAAATGATCAAACTGTTCTTTCTTTCATTTCAAGTTCTTTGCCATGCTTGAAACGATGACATGAGTAATTCCGAATTGATTTATTATATTCGCCACACTTCAACATTCATCAAACTTCCCAAAGACTCGAACTCGGGAAAACTCATCCAACGAACATTTTCTGAGTGGTTTGTCGACTTATCCTATAAAAAAGCTTGAGGTCTCTGGGACTACAATACAACTTTCAATATGCAGCCAATGAGCGCAGCGATTTATGTCATTTTATCCATAATACTTTCTTTTCATCTACAACAGGGGTAAGCAGGCTTTTTAGGGTGCGGCCTACTTTTAATTTTGTAAGGTGCATGTAATAATAAAAATATAAACTTAAATAAAAGATATTTTTCAGCTCAGTTAAATGTGAAATGCGCAAATTATACTTAGAATGACATCTCTATCTAAAACTCATATTTTTTAAAAATCACATAAATCAAAATGCAAGATTATAAAGCCAGGTTCCAACAATTATTAAAAGCTCAAATTATTCATATATTTCCGACATGTTAACAGCAGCAAAATAATCCGTTTTAATAGAAAGAAAAAAAAATGAGCTTAAAGTTGTGCCTGCATACTGTCCGCCAGTCGTCAATATTTCTGCATGATTGCTATCTGAAACTTAATGATAGGATTTAAATAACTGACTTGAAGACAGGAACGATATGCTGTCTAAAATTTATTTTAATAACCGTCAAAAAAGCACATGTGAACAAGTAGGTAGAGCCACTAAACGATATCGAATGACTTGCAATTGTTTTGTAATGAAGGCTTTTTGTCCGTGAGAGTCAAAAGGAAAAATAGGATTTAAAAAGGTGCATTTTATAAAGGTACTCTGCGTCATCCCGCACTTATAATAAATTTTTTCGAACACCCTGCCACAACGAATCATTCTCGTGTGTTAGCAGTTTCAGCCGGCCACAAAGGTTTCTTCGCCCACGCTTTTGCTCAGGCCGTTAAAATAACCGTCATCTCTTTTAAAATCTTTAGGTGGTCTCTTTAAAAATGACTAAGGGCTCGACCATTCGATCGCGGTCCCCTTAATTCCAATCCTTGCTTTAAAAGATGAACCATATACGAGCATACCTATCGACAACAGATCGCTGTATATCACGTGTTTAGATTTTTGGTTCACTTTATCTCTGTTTTTCAAGAGATTATTAATTTCTCTACTCATTTTTAAGTTTTATGCAAATATATAATACTATTACGTACTAAGGAAATCTAAATAATGAACAATGTATGATTGACAATCCTCAAGAACGTAAAAAATTTTAGTAAAAAACATATTTTTTTAAAGAAATTAGTTTCAAATAAAATTTTTGTGTAAGTTGAAATATTTTTATAGAATATATATCTATGATTAAGCCGACCAATGGCTGAGTGGTTAGCTTTCCTGACATCTGAGCTATGGGTCCCGTGTTCGAATACTCGGATCAGGCATGGATGTTACTTTTCTTTCTCTGTCCTTTCTTCTGTGATGATGTATGAATGTGACCCGCCCTATAAACGGGTTTGTGGTGGTATGGCGTGTGCAACACTTCTCACCTCTGTGACTTGGTTCACAGGTGCTCGCTGGGTAACGACACATGAGTAGCAGGTTCTGACATTGTTGTGGCGATAGGGTTCGTCGTCCAAGTGTCCGCCGTTGGAAACAAAAATACTTATGATTAATAAAGAGAACATTCAAATGATTTTTCTGAACATTCTGTGCAAAAGAAAAAATGTATATAAATCTAGCACATAGACAGTCATTTTCAAATTTTTATCATAAATATGAATTTAGTAGTTTAAAATTCTTAAATACAAAACTTAATTTTTTATGCTGGCCATATGGTAAATTTTTAGAACTAACAAAATTAAATTAACAAAAAAGTATCTCGTTAAAATTTGAATGCAATATTCTTTCTTAATATTCTCATTTTTTAAACACTTAAGATACATTGACGTAATTTCCTTATGAATCAAAAGTATTTTATTTGATTTATATGTAAGAATTTCACTAATAATTTGCTATTCTTAGCAAAATTTCTGCAAAAAAATATAACCCAAGAATTAATAAATATTGACATATTCTGTAAACCATGGTTGTTATTATATTGCTCCATGATGTTTCGAACATTTCAAAAGAATAGCAATTAAACAAATTCGAATATCTATGCATATATAAAAGAAAAAATACTTGACAATTACATAGTCAGTGAAAATCATATTCAAAGAGTTTCCATATTATAAAACAGCTGATATATCTCCGTACCTTAATAAATTCTTGCAATTTTCCTAAAGTTATGAATCATAAGTTGGAAAAGATTTTTTAATATGTTATTTGAATATGAAAAAAGACACGTGAAAGCTTAACACTTCAGTATTTTAATCAATTATATTTTCTTCTTATACTCTTAACTGTTATATAACTTATTATAAAATTTATTCGCAGAAACTGAATATTATTTTATACGTATTCCTAGAAAAAATTATAATTTAATTAATTCTTATAGTTGCTTATTAGTTAGGGCCGTGGTAGCCTAGTGGTTAGGATATCGGCCTTCCATCCGGAAGGGTGGGGTTCGATTCCCAATGCCGCCTAAGTCCCACCGAGTACATGCGTGCTCGTTAAATCCGAGGAATCTAAAGTCCTGTGGTAGGTCATTGAGCAAGTACCATGGGTGCAATGGTCTGGAGAAAATTTACTCCCCCTTCAGATCAATGTCAAAATTGAGGAAATGGGTCCTTTGGTGATGCCATCTATCGGTGGATTAAGAAAATGCTAAGATGTACTTTGACCTTCATAGTGCTCTGATTAAAACGAAGGACGCTCCCAATTGACTTAAATTGGCATGGTCACGGCATAGCGAGCTTGGCTTGTCCAAGTGTCATAAGCAACAACAACAACATATTAATTAATTGATGCTTTTTTATATAGGAATTTCTTGTAGTATTGAGAAAATAGAGACTCTAAATTTAGTTTTACATTATTTGAAACGACTCTTAAGCTAAAATATTGAACAATTTATTATTCCTAACACCAATCAATATTATTTATATTTATGTCCCACAAGATGGTTAATATATAATACCATATTAACAAGAATGTGAAAAATATTTTTATATATAACTTCTTTTTGTATTTTTTTGTACACATAATTAAATAAAATATGAAACTGTTATTTTATTTATTGTTATTGATATACATAATTATGGGCGGAATCACATTTTAAGTGGAGAGTTCGCTTATTTTGACTGAAATATATAACTCTTAATGTTTCTTTTTTAAATAAATTTAAGTTGGCCCGTTAATTTTATCCTAGGTTACTATCTATGATACGTTTAGATTCGGAATAGCCCCTCTGCTATCCCATGCACAGAACGAAGCCCTTCATTTCGTGAAAGGGGACATCCGCGACAAAACAGCCCTGAGTGACGCTCTGAAGGAAGTGGATGCCGTCATCCACCTGGCAGCTGTGGTCGGGTATCCGGCATGCGACCAGGACCCCGTCGAAGCCTACAGTGTGAATGTGGATGGGACACTGACTTTGGTTTCCTGCCTGAAGCCGCATCAGAAGCTCGTCTACTCTTCCACGGGTTCTTGTTATGGAGCCATAGAAGGAGTTTGCAACGAGGTAAGTGACCACAAAAGTGCATACTGTTGTACAATGTAATTTCAGGTAAAGTATATATATATACACAGGGTGATTCAAAACGTATCGTACAAATTTCGTGGAGAGGTAGGGAATACGTCAGGAAACCGATTTCACATAGGAACGTCTGTCCGCAAACGTCATTTACATGAACAAAATGGAGAAGTGAAGGTAACATAAAAAATGAGTACAATTAAGTGGTAAGGAATGTGACTTTTATTACAGCACATTGATAAAGTAGTTCACAGTATGTGCTCAAAGTTGTGTGTATTGAACACACCTTCACGAATGAATGAAGCTTCATCTGTAGAAAGGACAAAAGCGGGAAAAATGGCACCTCTCTGCATGAACCATTGTGCAAATTCCACACGCTTCGGATAATCGTCGGGTTGCAGTAACTGCACCCTTTACAGATGGTAAGGATGCACACGTTCCTCGTGCAGTATCCGCCGGATGACCGAGAGACCCCAAGCTGGTGAGTAATATCTCGTGTGATGGTATTCGGATTATCTTCGATGGACTGTAGCACTTGTTCTGCAAGGTTGACAGTCCGCGTCAGTCGTCTTCTCCCCGTATCCTGCATGTTGCTGCGCAGTGAACCACAGATTGCGATGCAGGCGTGCAAACATTTCATGCTGCTGTATTCTTCTGTTGGGGTCTTCGTAAACTTGCCTAGCTCGGCGGTCGCTTTCGTCAGCTGCCCCATATGCGAGATGCACATCCGCTACTTCTTGATACGTGAAAAGATTCATCCTACAATTTGCAAGTCAGCTTCCACGCAGATGATGGCGTGAGTGGTCGGGCGAGCTGGTCGACTACACACAGCGCCCTCTACATACGCATGGGTACTTTTGCGCATATGCTTTCCTATGTGAAATCGGTTTTCTGACGTATTCCCTACCTCTCCACGAAATTTGTAAGATAAGTTTTGAATCACCCTGTATATATATATACATATATATATATATATATATATATATATATATATATATATATATATATATATATATATATATATATATATATATATATATATATATATATATATATATATATATATATATATATATATATATATGTATATATATATATGTATATATATATATATATATATATATATATATATATATATATATATATATATATGTATATATACATATAATATATATACATGTATATATATGTATATATATATATATATATATATATATATATATATATATATATATATATGTATATATATATATATATATATATATATATATATATATATATATATATATATATATGTATATATATATATATATATATATATATATATATATATATATATATATATATATATATATATATATATATATATATATATATATACATATATATATATAATATATATATATATATATATATATATATATACATATATATATATATATATATATATATATATATATATATATATATATATATATATATATATATATATATATATATATATATATATATATATATATATATATATATATATATATATATATATATATATATATATATATATATGTATATATATATATGTATATGTATATAACAAGTGCTTACAATCTTTCCCCAGGAGACCCCAATCTCCCCCTTGACTTTATACGGGAGGACAAAGGCCGAAGCGGAAGACATCGTCCTCTCCCACGGAGGAGTGTCGCTGCGACTGGCAACGCTGTTCGGAGTGTCCCCGAGAATGAGATTGGACCTATTGATAAACGACTTAACAATGAAAGCTCTCATAGAGGGAGAATTCAGTCTGTATCAAGGCTCGTTCAGAAGGACCTTCTTACACGTTCGAGACGCTGCAAAAGCCTTCTTGTTTGCATTAGACAACTATAAAATCATGAAAGGTAAACTATAAAATATACATAAATTTAAAAAAATCCGTTTTAGGTTATTTTTTATCACACACAAATAAGAATTACAAAATAAACTTCATAAACTCTGTGAACATGTTCAAGGGCAATAAACTTCATAAAATCTTAAATGGCTATAGATAGTTGACAGAAAAAAAGAGATACATTTTGGTTGGTCACTCTGTAATCGATTTTTGTACAAGACAAATACTTGTAATCGGAGGTACAGTGTAAAGGGCATTCAAAATCAGTGTAAAATGGAGAAGAGTGAAAGAAACGTTGAATTAAAGTCCAGTACTCTCCTTATTTAGCTACCAGCTCGAAAGAGTTTTTATAGCGTAACTCATAACAAAGTATAAAATCTACTAGCTCTTTAGAATACATACATTAAACGGCACAGATGCCGTATAAGTCATGATTCCAAATTCTGAATTTTTTTGGGGATGAAGAAATAAATGTTGCCAAGATGACGTATCGTGACGTGCGCGATGACGTAAATACTAGGGTTATCAAAATCGAATTTTCTGCATAGTTCATTATAGGTCTCCATATGTATGACGTAACAAAAAACAAGGTTGTCAGATACATAAGAAAATCCGACAAAAAATCGCCAATCTTAGAATTTGGCGCATGGATTATATGACACCTGTCCCCATTAAGCTTTAATAAATTTATCATCGATTATATCCCTTAAATAATACATAGATGTAACAGATTAATTTTCCAGGTACAATTGCGTGCTATCAAGTGCAAAAATAAATACATGGGTAAAGACATGCCCACAAGGTGGGTTTCTAGGACTTGCAGATTCCTTATGTTAAGCGCTGGAAAGCGATTGTTAGAATAAAAACTATGTTTCGCCCGATCACTTGTAAAAAAAAGTCAGTAACTTCAACTCTATAGTTCAGCGCTTTTCTTAGAAGCATCACGATTCAAACTCTGCTTGTGCTGCATCTGTATGTATTGGATGCATTTGCAATGAATCTCCAGAGGGTTTAAATGCTTAAAACTAAGTTCCTCAAAAGTAATGGCAGACCAGCTGAAAGGAAGAAATCAATATATTATGATTATCTATATCGTGGCTTCCCAAACGTTTTTTCTTGTGGGCCACTTTCAAAGTTTTTCTATTTTCGGTAGACCCTCTGCTGCTGCATTTTTCTCTACTATATTCCCAAAACTCCTAAAAAATATCACCCTAAATTGGGAGTGCTAAGAAAAAAAGTAGCACATTTTCTTGTGTCCTATTTATTAAAACAATACTTGTGGTTATACAAAAAATTATAAACATTTATTATTACAAACAATCAACAATTGACAAAAATCAACAATGAACTCTGCAATGTAAATCAATAATAAAAGATAGTCAGACTATTAATGAGACGGCGCACGGGCGCTCGACATGTGGTATACAATTGTACTATTTTCTATTCAATTCTGTGTTTGAATTGAATCTCGAATATTTTTGAGTGCCTACCTAGTGAATGATGCTACCTGCCTATGTTGATAGGTAAATCCAAGTCAAAATGTTTGTTCTTCAAGTTGTAAGTGGACCCTCACTTACAACTTGTGAAACCCTGTTTTCTTTTCACATCTACACGGACCACCGTGTGGTCTCCTATAGACCCCTGGGGATCCACTTGGACCACTTTGGGAACTTATGATCTATATTATGCTTGAAAAAATACTGTTGACATGATACGAATAATGCTTGGCATTCATTTTTACATCGACATATTTTGTGTATATTTCCAGGTATTTCTTTCAATGTTGGCGATGAAACCATGAACATGACAAAACTAGAGGCTGCTCTTCGAATTCAGCACTTCATTCCCAACCTGCGCATCTCAACGGGGTCCGGGGAAGACAAGGATCAACGGGATTACGACGTCTCGTACGCCAAGATAAAGAAGCTCGGCTTCACGTCAACGATATCGCTTGACCAAGGGATTGCTGAGTTGATAGCTGTTTTGCCGAACATGTCTCAATCAGAATTATCCTCCTGTAAAAATATAAGCTAATATAATTTGCAAGTAATAACGATGTGTGAAATGTACCGTAAATTTCAAAGATTTACTATGTCTACCAGAACGATTTTAAATTGTAATCTATGCGCTTTGTTTTTTCTTTAATACTTTTTCATTATAGCATTTAAAATTTCTGTACAGTTTCAATAAATGTTTTTATTCATATTTTAGAACGTATATAAACATCTGTTTTGCACTTCAACTATATATTTCATAATTATGATGTAATCGATATTGTATGCAGACACAGTACATTAACTTTAGTTATAAAATTAAATTAGAGAAAATTTATTAGTTTAAAAGTAAATATATGACTAATCAAAAACATTAATGAAAACATAAATATACATGTTAATAGCAATTTTTTTTGTAGTTTTATCTTTAAATGTCTCATCTATTTTATTCATGTTTTTAGATTTTTTTCCTGTAAAATATGCCTCGATAGTTTTAAAAAATGATGTATATCCAACCAAGTATACGACACATAAGAAAATTTTCTGTCACTCATTCAAAGTTTTTATAATTCAAGAGTTAAGTGCTTTATAATTTAGCATTCAATTCTGAATTAAATCTGCAAAGAAAGGCAAGAATTAATTTTACCAACTTTAAGCAAATATTCCCTTAAAAAATCCAAAAAAATAATTTAATGATTTTATATAACAAATAAAAATTAACATGGACTCAACGTTTTTACACATAAATAAAACTATACATATAATTCTTATTTCACACACACACATATATATGATAGGAATTTTTACTATATTTGATACTATTAATATCTTCTTACATTTCTCTTGGTTATATCATTCACACGCACACAAACTTAACACATACAAAAATAAACTTGTTGATGATACACAATGTTCAAATATTATAATTTATAAAAAAGTTATCCTCTGTTTGCTATTAATTCCTTGAAATTTTTTTATGATTCATTGGTATATTAAGTGTCCAAAGCACACCTTGCAAATTATTATTCCATTGTTGTTGTTGTTTCACATCCCAGATGGTGTAGCTAAGTTAAACCATCTCCATAAAACTAAAAATCATTAAAAAGTCTAAAAGTAAAATAGGATTCTCCCGAACCTCGTTCACAGTAAAGTTCAGACAGTCAAGGATATGTCTCGGGGAGTCCTGATTAGCCTTGCACCAGTGACACTCCAGAAAGACTTTCTGGCCCTGTTGAAAAGAAAGGGACCTAGTGCTGCCACTCAAAAAACGTGAAAGAGCAGTCTGCTGTATCCTGGGGATATTGAGCTGGTGCCACCAACCAGGTTTTTTCCCAAAATACCAAGAGTAGGTAGTCGAGTCTCACCAAATTGCGTTTAATTCCATCTTTTTAATAGTGGAGATTTCCGAAAATGTTAGTATAGCGTTGCCCTGCAAGGTAATTCCATTAAATAGTGCAAATTACTCAATATTTTACAAGTAGTTCATGATTTTTATAAAGAAATGATAATCAGAGTATTTTGTTCATTAAAAATTACATATATGCAAAACATTTGAATACCAAAACAAATTTAATATAAAGTATGCAGCGATTTTTAAAAACCATTTAATTAAATTGAGTGATCGATATAAAATGTTTTATGGTATGCTTGCAACAATGAGATTACAAAGGTGTTTGGAATTAATGAGTTTCGTAGACTTATGTGATTGAGTCTCTCAATGGACAGTTGTTAGAAAAGCAGCTGTATGTTTAGTTTCTGCCTATGAAACCCAATTTGCATGAAACTCACAACTTGAAAAGCAATTCCAAGCACTACCAGCCTGAATCCCAGAAGTGGGAACAGTACACAAGAAGTGTGAACTGGAGAACTAAAAATCAAGGTGCAAAATATTCTACTACCACTTAGATAACATTTTTAAGGGCCACATGAAAACTCAAACATCTCGGCATAAAATCAAAAATGTCAAATTTAGCTTTACAAAGATTTGTAGACAAATTAATTTTTTATAAGAGTTGAAGTTTTATTAAACCAAGTAAAAGAATGGCGAATAAATTGAATAAAAAAATTTAACACTAAAAAATCACAACTCTTTATGTTTAAAAAAAAGAACAAAGACAGAGACAACATTATAAAACTGAAAACAAGCTTTTAGGTAAAGAAATTTTAAGTGTGCCATTAGTGGAATATTTAAAATCACGCTAAAAAAAGAAATAATCATATAAATAATTTATAAAAAACACAATAAGAGAGATAAAATACAGTGTATTCAAACCACTTTTTGGCACAGGATCAAAAATGTCATTAAAACTTTAAAAAACTTAGGACATATAATATGTTAGAGTAAATCTAACGTATTTGACCACTTTACAAGAGAACATAAATTATGAGTTGGTCAAAAAATAATTTTAAGAAACATAATCAATGTACTCCATTATATAAGGGATTCAATCACACTAAAAGATAAAAAAATTATACAATAATATATTTCTCGTGGACAAAACAAAATCTATAATATCATGTCAAAGCTCAAAACTATACAATTAAAGCACTTGATTGCATTAAAGCTATAAAGTGTTGACGCATAGCAAACTTGTATGATATATACCCTGTTATACAGAAATTCAAAATGTAAAGAGTGCTCAAATTTTATTCCTCATTTTTATAAGCAAGAATTTTTCATTTCCAGACTAATGCTTACACTAAATTACAAAAGTTGATTCATTATTTAGCGCAAACAACTGCAGGCAGTTTAAGATTGTTTCGACCTCTCCTTTGCTCAGTTACATGTTAAATGATACCGCAGTGACCTGGTTGGCACTGTTCTAACTGACGATCAATTGATGACGATGCAGTTGTGGCACACACAATAAGTCGCAATGTCTTCCAAGCGGAAGCGAAATATCCGGGCCAAATGGGAGCGCCTTCTGTTTGTTCGTCATTCAACAGTCATTTTTTGCTGAAGAGTGCCAATTAGATCTGGAAATACAGTTTAAAGTGGGTTTTAAACCACAACAAACATCCAGGCCCGAAGGTGGGAATCAAATCCATGAACTGTTGAATCGAAGCCCAGAGCGTCCACTATTCGGTCGTCTGCTTGGCCCATGATTCTTAATTATGAGGACTTCACCCTTTCAGGCGTTGTGATGTCGCATCCACTAGGTGCCCGGGTGCTGCCCCTTGTGCCGAATGTCTGAGATAATCATCATCGCATTTGAAATAAATAAGTTATCCATGAAGCCACAAGTTTACTCTCCAGTGAAATTACAGCAGATGGAGAAATGACTTTATAGATCAGAAATTTAAACAAATTATGGAATCAAAAATTTATATATTATTTGATTAAATATTTTTGGATGAAATGCAGATCACATGAATTGCTCACAAATGGGTGATGGTTATGCATGTTTCAGCTGCTGAAGCATTTTGAAATGAAATTTCGCTCATCTACCTATGCTGTATTTAAAAAATATTCAACCATATCATAAGCAACAGAAAAAAAATTGATTCCAAATTAATATTCATTCATTCACTGTCGTGTGCCAGCTAAGCTGGCAACATGGGGTGCGCTGCTCCACTTTTCCAACTGAACCCTATTTTGGTGTGGAGTCCGACTTCCTCAGTACACACATGCCATAGGGACCCGTTTATAGGGCAGGCAACTATTCACACCTCATTCATACAAGGAAAGGACAAAGACAGGATAGATAGAAAGTACATCCATGTCCGAACCGGGATTCGAACCCAGGACCTCTTTATCCGTAGTCAGGCACGCTGACCACTAGACAAGTTGGTTGGCTCCAAATTAATATCATAAAATGCTTCATAAAAATTAATGGATGAAATTACAATGTTTATTCATTATTTAGAAAAATGACCGACAAATTTTTAAGTATTTAATTATATTTTCAAATAACAAGATAAAGCTATATACAATATCAAAGCATATTGTTCATTTTAACATCATTGTAGTTAGTTATAATTCCAAACAAGTTTAATATCCATTCGCGTCTTTTCCCTTTTCATCACATCGTCGTCCTCCCCTTCTCCTCCTCGTGTCCGGCGGCGAACACGTGAGTGGCCCTCTGGTGGCGCTTTCAATCCCACAGTAATATATTATTGGCTTTTAAATATTTTATGAACTGATTAATATTTCCTGAAAGAAGTATATCAAATTTTTTACGCAGCTCGTGTTAAAAAAATATCGAATTTTACTAATATTTTGATAAGCACAGTTCTCGCGAGTAATATTTAATCAATTGTTGATTTATTCAAATTGGCCACTTTTACAAGTACAGTTTCGAAAGATGACTTTGTTTAAAAAAATCTGCGTTTTGGACGAGAGTAAGATATTATATTTCGAGTCTCAAACATATTATTCACTTGAAGGAAACATTCGTTAGTTAATAATACAGATTCCTGTATTTTTATTTATCAATTACTATTAGTTTAAATAAAATTTGTTTCAGCTTAATCATCACAATGTTCTGTGTAAATTAAATTTGCTGGTATAAACATGCAAATATTTCAATATTTCATTTTAAAATATATTGTAAGTCATATAATATGTCTGCATTTATATTTATCTTTACACATAGAATTATGCTAAATGAAGTAATGAATAGTATTTATGGATGTAATGCTTGCTTTTAAAGAATGCTAAACTTTATCCGGCTGGATACTTACATCGAGTGTATAAACAGTAAGATCAAGATCAGAACATCATATTTTTTACATTATTATTTCATATTTTACTTATTACACACATACATACACATACGCGCACAGAAACTAGGCATAGTATCTAAACAAAAATATCGCAAAATATCGTGAAATATTCCATACCTTTCTAATTCTCTTTTTCCCACATTCCTTTACACTTTTTAAATCAAAGCAGATATTTAGCTTTTCTTTAAACTCACAACAAGCCGACCGATTGGCTGAGTGATTAGCGTTCCTGACTCCTGAGTTGTTGGTCCCGGGTTCGAATCCCGGCTCAGGCATGGATGTTTCTTTCCTTCTCTGTCCTCTCTTCTGTGATGTGTGCATGTTGGGGTATGAATGTGGCCCACCCTATAAACGGGTTTGTGGTGGTATGGCGCGGGTAACGCTGCTCGCCTCCGTGACTTGGTTTACAGGTGCCTGCTGGGTAACGATAAATGAGTAGCAGTTTCTGGCCTTATTGTGGCATAGGGTTCAGTCACTCTTGTGTGCCCGCCATTGGATAAAAAAAACTCACAACATGTACGTATCCATTCCCATTGTTTGATGAAAATTTGATTATTTTAAATAAATTATTATTTCGTGAACACTTTGTGCGGCTACAATCATGCAAATTCCTTCGTTGTTCGTAAATAGTTTATCTTGCTTCGCTATTGGCATGCAGAACTTTGTAGGAGTTGTTACTTTTTGTTCAGCATTTATTTTCATAAGCAATTCAGGAAATTTCAACCAGCGTTTCAAAGATTCATATTTCTTCTTAACTGTAAGCTTTTCTTGCAAATTTAGAATTGCATAGTGAATTTTTTGTCTCATAAGAACGTGATATTCTTTGAAGATTGTTTCTCTCGCAGTCTTCTGATTTATAACCTTGGTGAATGGAGGGCGGTTTTGAAAGTTCCACAAATGAAACCATGACGCAAATGTTTTCAAAGCATAATCTGTATGCACAAACAAAAACTGTGAATGGATTGGGGTACAGAAACATGGTATACTCAATGGATTTATTCCATCGACTCAAATTTGCTTATAATTTAAAATTATCGTATCTTAATATAATAGCCAACAAGGTATTTAGGGCCGTGGTAGCCTGGTGGTTAGGGCCTCGGCCATCTGTCCGGAAGGGAGGAGTTCGAATCCCAAATGCCGTCAAATACCCACCGACTGCATGCAATATACCTGCTCGTTAATATCTGTGGAATCGAAAGTCCTGTGGTCGGTCGTTGAGCAATTACCATGGGTATAAAGGGGTGTGGAGAAAATTTACTCCCCCTTCAGATCATTGTCAGAATTGAGGGAGTGGTTCCTCTGGTGGTGCCATCTATCGGAGGATTTGAAGAGCAAAATCGTAATTTCACCTTCGTGGTGCTTTGTTTAAACGAAAGACTACTGACTTAAATTCGCATAGCCAAGGCTTGGTTTGTCCAAGTGTCATTAGTAACAAAAACAACAAGGTATTTGCACTTCGGACTTTTTGGAGAAATCAGTAGGAACATTAAGATAAAATATTAGAAGATCCTGATGAAATTGTAATATTGGTTATTCAAATAAGCTTTGAATTGGGGGAAATGATTGTAAATTATTATTCATTTGTGAAATGCAGTTTTATTAATAAAATTTCATTGCAGTCATTATTAATAATCACTCACTGTATGCAAATTTAGAAATGTATAAAAATTGCTTTGAATTTACACATCGCATATTATGAAATAATAAAAATGAAGCGTATTGCTTGAAGTATACTTCAGAAATATAAAACTCATCATCTTATCAATATTAGAGAATATTTTAAGAACTATGCGAAAAACTGGATGTCCAGTTAGCTGGCAGGACAATGTAATGAAACATTTTTTTAACTATTGGTCTTTCTCTGAAAATTATGTGAATGCTTCCCATTCACCCCTTGTGGAATACAAAACTCATAATTAATCACTAAGAACTCTCAGTCGAAATTGAAGTACTATCAACAATAGATTCACAGTTTAAAGCTTCAATTATCATAAGATTCTACCTGATAACAACATTTAAATCTTATGGTTTATGAATTTTTTCGTGGAATTATTATGAAAATCCTTCATAACAGTATCATTTCATTTTAAATGGAGCAAGAGAAAATTTTGATCATTAAGAATATGTTGAAGAAATATTGATTTTCAAAACAAATGTAGATAATTTTAGCAAATAATTAAAATGTGCTTTGTTTGTTTATATAAAAACACCATTATCAATAACTTCATGACGAATGCAATTTATACCTCAAATTAAAAACATTCAAGCTAGAAAGTATCCTTCAGTTGAAAATTAGAATGAAATAGAGCATCAAACGTTCCAAATGGATATTACAGAATAATTACATTAGAAATTAAAATTGTTCATTTTAAATACTTTAACATTTTAAAAATAAAGGAAAAATTACACATATTCAATAAATGTTACACGAAGAATTTCGATGAAAAGGAATCATTTTTGTAACATGTAGTAAGGCATAAAATAGCACGAAAAGAAAATTGGTCATGGTTTTCAGACATTACTGCATTAACACGTCGGATATGTTACTATTCTACTGGAAAATTAATAAAGAGAATGATCAGCCTAAGAGAGGAGTCAGCTGAGGTTCTGTCCCTGGGTCGGAGGTCGATTCAGCCTGTCATCCCTTCAGGGGGTCGATAAACTGAGTGCCAAGACTGTTTGGGAAGTAAACAGTGGAAGCTTCGGGTTAGGCTGACCACCTAACAGGGACATATGCTTCGCACCCAAGATCCTCGGTCATGAAAACAGATTTGGGCACTGTAGGCTTTGGTCCACATATAGACTGTCGTGACACAGGTGCAGGCTTTTTTTCAAAAATAAAGATTACCCTAAGAAGCAAATTAGAACATGAAATGATATCTAATTATGTCAATCATACGACCTATCAGTTCCGACACTGCGCTGGAAAAGCGGTTGTGAACATGGCAATGGTCTGAAGAGGATGACTCAGAAAATTTTTTAAAAGATTGAAGTAGAATTTTCGATGATTTGATTCCGGTAGAGCAAGTTATTAGTATTAAAAGGAGGAAGAGGAGTCAAATTGCTTGGCCACTTCAAATGTAAGCAGAATGCTGGAATTACCAATGCACCAGAGGAAAAACATCATCATCTTTACGGATAATAATGTTCACCAACTGAACACAAATTGTTTCCACCAATGTGTATGAATATCTTTCACAGATGTTTGATAGGTAATATTGCAAATTAATGCCTGTTATTGCTTTAGAGAAGATGCTGGGTTGATGAACAATCAACCAGAGCTGTATACAAATTCTTCTACACACATATTATGCTGACAACACCTTTTAGATGGCAGCAACAAAGATATGAGTCCTGATGGAATATCAACTATACATTTTGTGGAGCACATAGCAAATATTGTTCTTCAATGTACATCGTAATCATTGACGATCATAATTCAGATTCTTAGATGCTGAATCAAAGTTTTGAAATTATTCCAAAAGGATGACTTTAATAGCAACACATTTAAATATCTGGCTACCTAAGCATGCTTTGTTTTCGATATTTCATCTAATAATTACATAGCACCACAATCCTTGGGAGAAAATGTTTTAAAGTCATCATTAATAGGGTAATCCAATTTTTTTGACACAGTAGATTCTTACACAGGGGTGCCACTTTAAAAAATTGGTAAGATGGAAAATTTCAAGTTAAAATAGTTGTTGCAAACAGTTTTATTAAGTAGTTAATTTGCATTTTAAATTAGTTAAAAACATGGTAATTTTTTCTTGAAAAATCTTAATTTTCTGTACACAGCCAAATTTTTTAGCATTAGACTGAAAATTAATTTTCTTTCCCAATGTACTCGTTTCTTAGTAACATTGCAGTTTATAACTATTGTCCACAGTAGGGATAGACTGGGAAGTTAAAAATTAGTTGACTGAAAAATTATTTTCTTTTCTTCAAGCATAGTAAAATTTTGATTAATTTTCTTTTTTAGAACAACTAGGTAACTTTTGAATAAATAGTGGTATATGTGCTTTAAGAGTTTTGACTTTGCAAATATTATGCTAATATGTTTCAAGTATTTGGTCTCAGTGAATTTCAGAGCTGACATTTTAGAACTTTTAAACCAAATATTGCGATAATATAGCAAACTTTTCTGTTTTAAATTCTATTAACAGCAGACTCTATGCTTTTGGAATCTTAAAATCTCAAGAGAAAAATGCGTTTCTAAGTTTCTACTGGATATATCATAATCAATCTAACCATACTGATACTAAGTTACATGATGAAGATATAACATGCAATACAGATCAAAGTATCTTATAAAATCTTATTTTTACATTATTAATTGATAGGAAATTTAACACTTAATTAAAAAAATTCTAAATTTTCATAATTTTTGAATTACAATCTGAATTTTGAAAATCTAGAAATCTGTCTCCAGGATGTAAAAGTGGTAAACTTGTTTGTACTTTTAAGCAGCAATAAGGTATTTAAAAAGTTTCACAATATTGTTTCCCAGAGAAATTTTCATAAGCCTTTAGGACACACAAGTTTTAAAAACAGGAGAACCAGAACCATTCTGACATTTGTGCAAGAATGAAAGAAAAACCGCAACATCCATTATTCAACAGAACGAATTACAGAGAATAGAATGAATTTATGAGCATTCAATCCAAATGGCACAGTCCATATACACTTATTTATGAACAAGACAATGTGAATATTTTTAAGATATTCCTTCTCTAATTTTTGGAAATGGCATACCTTACTAGTGACTTCACAAGTCTTTACCCCTGATATCAATTTAAGAAAAAATTTTTTTATGGGATATGAACCATAAAGTAATAAAATATTTCATTATTTTTGTAAAAATAATTCACATTCATAATTTTAGCAGCTCGAACATTTTATCAGTGAAAGAGCAATAATTAATTAGTGTGCAAAAATTAGATGCTTGGGTAGGATGTTTTGAGGAAGAATTAGGTAAAATATTTTTTCGATATAAGATAAATTGATTTGAACTTTTATTTCCATTCAAATTGCACAGATATTTTACAAAAGCTAAAAAAACAGCTTACAAAACAAATTGTTGCCATTTTATTTATGGTAATCATGTTTATAAATGTATAAATTAAACACTTTACAACAAGTCAAAAGTATACACTTATTTTTATGTAAAAATTATTTTCAAAGCATTGTTAAAATATAAACATTATTGCTTTTATGATAGCGACAACAGCACCATATTTCATAATTTAATTTGTAACATAAAATATGAAATGATTTTATTTAAACTAAAAAGGATTAAGCATTTGTATTTTCTACAAATTAGGTAGCTTCTTACTAAATTCAAGTGAAATTAGGTAAAATATAAATCTTGTAACTAAGCAATTTATTAATGTATGTAAAATATTACCATGAAAATAATAGAAAAGATTTGATAACACATTACTTTCTTTTACTTGTTTTAATAAAACAATTAGTTAACTTGCACTAATTTTTTAAGTACATACCTTAAATCAACCCAGGAATAAATATCTCAGGAATAATTATTATAGATTTCAAACAGATATTTACAAACAAGTATTTTCTAAGATATTAAAATCAAGTTTATTTTACATTGATGTATATAATTAAAATTGATAAAAAGTTTAAAAAAATCACAAAATTGGAAAAGCTGATTATAAAACTTTTAGAGGATAAACTAATTTGTATTAATAAATGCACACATATATATCCTGTAATAAATGTTAATTGTAATATGCAAAATAAAAAGACACAGAATAAAAATCACATTTTTAGGCAAAATGAAAATCACACATGGTGTCAACCACACATTTCAGACACTTTTTTTTATATACTTTAACATACAATTAATATATCATGACAAAAAATATTGATAAGTGAAAACTTAAATTATGACTAATCAAATATTAATAGTCTGGTTTTATAAATTTTTTTTCTTCTGAAAATAGAATTAAAACTATACCATGAAATCTGATCATGTAAAAAGTTATCTTATTGGTGGGAGACATTTTCTCACTTTTTGATAATCGACATAAGATGATTTATATTTTAATTCTTGTTATGTAATTCATGGTATAATGGTTAATAATAATTTATATATCTTTCAGATAAATCTTTTTTTATAAAAGTAGAATAATTATTGAACATGTACCTTGACTTGATGTCCATGTTTCTAATAGTGATTTTAAGTATTATATTCTGCCATGAATAAACTGTTTACAAAAATATCCTTAAAATTATGACTGCCATTGGTGATTATTAAGTTTGAATGAATTATAACACTTATTAAAATTTTTTCAGGTAACATTTTGATATATATCTTTTACTATTTCCTTCAATTTTACTTTAAAACTCATTATATAAATTTAATGTTTTATTTAGTGGAAGATATTTTATATGTATAATTTATTGCAAAAATAATGTAAACACAATGTGAAATAAGTTTATGACAGTAGATTTTCAGTTCAAAGAAAATTTTTGAATTAATGAAACTAGTATCATTTGTTCCAGTGAGTGAAAGTTAATTTTCATTTGAAAGGAGTATTCATAATCTCATGGAGTAACACAAAAACATCTTTAGGAGTCTCAATTCACAGCGTCAGTTTAAAAATAACCTACTTCTTTAGAAACTGGTAAAAATATGCCGACAAAAAAATTGCAATTGTTAGTTAAGATTCATATTATCAATGAAGAATATCATTATTCATATCAGAACATTAAAAAAGTCAGTTACATTACCCAGAAAATATGCATACATTCAGTTTTTTAAAATTATATTTAAAGGATATTTTATATGAATTGGAATATCAAAAATATTTTTTGTAACATTTTTATTTCACTAACAGGAAATCAGAAGCCTATGCAGTATGTTTATAAATGATGCAATGGTTTGTAGGTATCATTTGTGGATACAGTGACAGAAAATTGTGTGCTGCATATATACATATAAAAATTTAATCACGAGTGTTTTTTATAATTTTTACATGTATCAAACTGAATTTTACTCAAAAACGCACCAAAACAGAAAATATCTATAAAAAAGCAAAATTAGACAAACTATAAATGAATATTTTTAAATAATATTTACATGTTTGTAAAATTTGATATATTTGTTCAATATTAATGTAAGAATCTTATTTATTTTGGCATTAAATAAAGTTTGGAAATAGCCTTTACTTTTCTTAAAATCAGAAGTTCATTTAAAAAAATCTTAAATTATGCATATAAAACATATTAAATGAACATTTTATTTCTGATTTCTACATATGATTAGTTCAATGAAAAAATAGGTTTTTAAAAATCTTTCACTCAAAATTTTATTTATTATTTGGTAACAAATATTTTATCTGTGGTTAAAAATATTGCTCAAGAATGAAAAATAAAATATACATTTTCATTGCAATTTAATGAGGCCATGTTTGAAAAATATTGAATACAAAAGTAGGAAAATTAAGTTGAAAGAATGAAATAAAGCATTATATTTTATATTCTCAGAGACTTAATATAAACAATGAGAAATATTTCCCCATGTGTTTTATATTTCTATGGAAATGAATAATATTACTTACATAAACAAAGACATTATATATATATATATATATATATATATATATATATATATATATATATATATATTTACTCCTTTCTTAAAATTCTAAAATTAAATTTAATGTTAAAAAATAAAGAAAAAATATTTTCTTTTAAATATGTACATTCAAATTCTCAAATAAGAAAAAACAATTTATATAAGCATAACAACAGCTATATTATTTAAAACCATAAGTTATAAATCACTATTACAGCTTTCTTAGTAAAAAGCAGAATTTTAGTCAACAATTTTAACAATATTTTAAACATATTTTATTACAGCATGCTTAAAAAATACAAGCTTTCATGTAGCCTGTAATTAAAGCATTTCCTTGGTTGATCTAAAAGTGTTTAATGTGGTATATATTGTACAACATAAAATCAAATTAAGTATGACTTTATTAACAAATAAAAATTTCTCAAAAATTAAGAGATTTTTAAGCTTTTTAAATCCTGCAAATTAAATATTAGATCACAAAAAACATTAATTATGTAATTAAATAATGAACTGAATATTGATAAATCCAGCAAATTATGAAAAATCTAAAGCAAAATTAAAAAATAAAATGCCTTTTTTATCTTTTAAATAACAATTTAAGAATTTTCTAGTTTAATTTATTTTATTACCACAAAAAAGTGAGAAACAATAGTAATGAAACAGATTTACATAATATCATGCAGATTTTGTAAAAGTTAATTCCTAGGAATATTTTTGTGTATTTCGTAGAATTATATGATTTAATACTGAGCTCATGATTCCAATAGAAATGCTATATAATGTTGCATATACATTATATTTAATTACCATAATTTAGAAATGTCTTATGATGAATATTTTAAATATTCTTTTCTATAATATACAAGTTTTTTGATTTTATCAGTTAATTTTTTATTATAATTTAACTCATTTTAAGCATATAAATGTTTATCTTATATTATTTGTTAACAATTGTTTGTAAATTTAATTAAATTTGAAATATTCAATCATGTATCATAAATTATTAAAATTTGCAACAAATATTTAAATACTTTTATTTGCCAAGGTTAAACTATTCATGTTGAGTGAAAAATATTGTAAAAATTTGGGTCACTTAAAAATTTTAATGACAATGAGGTTATATCCAATGCATCATAACCAATGAAGTTGTCTGTAAATATATTTAAAAATATTTATGAGGTAATAAAGAAAAAAATATTTTTAAAATAATCAAAAAATATTACAAAGTTATAATTATATATTTAATTAAATAGGTAACAGAATAAAAAATGTTCAATAAATTGGAATAAAACTCCATAATTATTTTATTTTATTGAAAAAATTAAATATATAATTTTAATTAGTCTTTTTCCTTTGAAAATGAAACATAATTTCTTAAAATAAATTACAAAACTTTAAGAAAATAAATGTGCATTGCATATTCTATCAATATTTATAAAAAAATACATTTAAAGGACTTTAATTATGACATTTAATAGCATAAGCAATGTTAATTTATCAATATTTTTCTTTATTTTAATGAATAAATTATCCTGTTTCTTAAAGAGCTTTTTTAGAAACTACTTTTGACAAATAATAAAATTCATTATACAAAGAGGTAAGTTTCTATAACACATCAGTCATAATATAGATGTAATTTTTCATTTTCAATATAATTTAATGTCACAGGTTGTATGTAAAAATTATACTTCTACAATTTTATATGTATTATTTTGTAAGCTTCAATTTATTTTAAAAAAGAAAAACCAACAATTTTTTTCTATGTATGCACACATACACACGTACATATGCATGCACTTATATAACACACTAATTTTGGCTAAAAAAATAATTATTCTAAAATTTCAATAAAAAATTCGACTTGAGTTAGTGAAATGCTATAATGAAATGAATATTAATATAAAATAACTTTCTATATTTAATGAAAATTCTAGAAATTTCAATCCAAATAAATTCAGTTAAAATTACGACTAATATTATTCAATGATAGCAAATCTTTCACAATAAATCAACTTATAAAAAATCATAGAAAATTTTCAAAAATAATTTTCTTTAACATTTAATGAGTTAATAATTTTTATTGTACAGACTTATTTCTTTAATTCTTTTTCATTTATGTTAACTTACAATGAAACGTTACTTAAAAATGCAGTTTAAAATAATTAAAATCAAAGCAAGAGAATATTAGTGAACCAGAAATTTTTTAACCATAAGGGTATACAATAAATTACATTATAATTGATACTTAATAACAGACTTAGTCTTTTTTTTAATAATTGCTAAAACAAATGATTACACTTTTATAGAAATCAGTTTTATTGCATTTAATATGAAAATATATATGTACTGATTTATTTATTGTTAAAGTTAGTGAAACAGAAATATAAGACATCAATATGAAATAGCAATAAAGGCATATATATAAAGAAATTACGGTATATAAACTAATTTAATTCATCATCAATGCAAACATATGTAAATATAGCTTAAGAATATGTTACCAAATAACACAATACACATTCTAATAAAATAAAAGTGAAGCCTATTAACCTTTTCGTTCCGGCGGTACAACTGTTGTACCACGAAAGTGAGTGGCCCAGAAGACGGCTGTGGTACAACAGTTGTACCATGGATTTTTTCCCCTTTCAAGCGCCTGACTTTTTCCCGCTGAACTTTCTTCGGGAAGTTGAGGGTGATTTAATTGCTGCTCTTTTGTGTATGAAAGTCGTAAAAATTGGGGACTTGACTGAGCGGCGAATTTTGGCGAAAAACGGTTTTATTGGCTTCTCTTTTTAAAAGGGAAGTATATTCATCCTCACTTTAGCAAATTTTTTCATTGTAATGAGTTACTTTTTTCGTCACCAGAAAAAATATTTTTGATGTCTGCACGTCGTAAAGGGTTGACTGATGAAGAAATTAAAAAATTTATTGGAAGAATTAGAAGAAGAATATTTTGCAGACAATGGTTCTGATTGCTGTGATGAATCTGAATGCAAGGGTATTAGTTTTTTTGACGACAATAATGATGCAAATTCCTCTGTGTCATTTGATTTTCATTGGCGTAAGGCTAAAACAGATGATAAGCCCATCATTTTTTAATTTAAGGGGATTTAAGTATTTTTGAGCCAAAATAAAGGATTTAGTTAAAGAACACGAATTTATTTATTTATTTTTTCAGAAGAAATTTTAAACTTTATTGCAGATGAAACAAATAGATATGCTTCCCAAATATTAGAATTAGATCCGGGAAATAATAAAAAAAAGCATGGGACAAAGTGAACTAATATTGATGCACAAGAATTAAAAAAAAATCTTAGGACTTATCTTTATCTATACGACCCATTAAAAGAATAACATCAAAGATTATTGGTCAACAGATGAATTGATTGAAACTCCTATTTTTAGAAAAATTATGTCCCGTGATAGATTTTTTAATGTATTGAGAATTTTTTACATTTTACAGACAATAAGAATAAACCATAACTTGATGAAAAATATGACAGATTGTGGAAATTTTATGAACGATTTTTGATTTTTTTAAATAAATATTTTAAGGAGCGCTATAATCCGTCTGAAGAACTTGTAGTTGATGAAGTCATTATGAAATTCAAAGTAAGAGTGATATTCAAACAATATATTCCTAAAAAAGAAAACAGTGGGGAACTAAACTTTATAAATTAGCAGACAAATATGGCTATTCTTTTGATATGGAAGTGTATTTAGGTAAACACAGAAATAAAATGAATCCAGGAATTTCTGCTTCCCATAATGTGGTATCAAAATTAACGAATTCCGTGAAGAATAAAGGCCATAAATTATGTATGGATAATTTTTTTCTTCAACGGAACTTTTCTGCAATCTGCTAGAAAAGAAAATCAATTGACATTTATAATCCCTATAAACATGACTATTTTTGGTTTAACCCTGACCAAAATTGCTGGTTTTGAGATTGATATTTTATCAGTTAAAATAAGAAAATCTTAATGTAATATTAAAAGTTTTTCATAATAATTTACACATGAAAAAGTATGTGTTAGGAAAATTCCAATTCAAAGATTTAATAGTCTTAGAAACATTTTCATTAAGAAACTGTATTTATTGTAATATAAGAGCTTTTTTCATATTCTGGATTTTTATATGAAATTATGAAATAAATTTTTTACAAAGGAATAATTTTGATTTAATGTTAAAAATTTGCTCTTCAAGGTGAAATATATTTTATTCGATGTTGCTCACTGTTGAATCTAAACGTCTCTCTTTAGAGAATACTAAACGTCTCTTTTTTCTGACGTGCACGAATATCGGAATAGATGCTAGACATCTTTCTTGATTTCTTCATTTCGAAGTATTGTTTATGGAAAATATTCCAGGGCCACATTGTATTTTTTAATCCCACAACAAAAACATGCTGGTAGAAATAAAATAAATATAAAAATGAAAATACTTCCAATCATAAACTGAGATGCGGTAGATATTTAAAAAAGTTGTCTTTTAGTTGTGTCAGTCTTCTACGTGGTTTTAATTTCTGTATAAAATTAAACTAATCACGATTTTGGTTTTTAAAAATAATTTAATAAGCATAGTTTCATAAAAGTTTAAAACGCTCTGAAGATAAGAATTTATTCTCAATATAAAGTTAATGTTTTCTTGCTAATGTTTTGATAAGAATTTCATAAAAATATTTTCTGAGACGAATACGAGTATATTTTGGAATGTACTATTTAAATGAACATTTTCAAATTCTCAGTCATTGAGAAATGAACCGAATATTACTATTTATTGTATATCAAATGTAATTTTATTAAACAATCAACCTGAATGCTACATTTAAAGGAGAAATTCAAGATTCGTTTGGCTACATTTATTGTACAAAACGTTTCATACTTAGTTACAGAAACACGCAGAAAGGAAAATTCTATTTTTAAGTTTTTTCCTTAAAAGTGAAAGATAAAAAAGCATATATTTTTAACCATTCAATATAGAAATTTGTCATAAATAAAAATACTTAAATCAAAAGAAAACTGGAATCATTATTGTATTTAACACACAGATTACCTTTAATCTTTTTCAAATGCAACTTTGGCAGAGTTTGCTTGTACTTACTCATAAAAGAAAATATTTGTTCAAAATATCTTCATTTATTAATTAATTTATTATATTAATATTAGGCAGGCTGCTTTTATGAATGTTTTTGAAATATTTAGTTAGTTTATTGCTTATCATTCTTATTATAACTAATTGCAAATTCATTACTTTAAAGAAGTCTGTAATTATTTTAAATAATTATTTCAGAAAATTCTTTGTAATAAATTAATATACGCCATATAGTTTTTGAAACAGACTAGATTTGTTTCACAAATGCATGTATATAATCTTAAAATTCTTATAACATTTCTTAATGTTGTATGTAAAACAACGAAGAGAAAATCAATAGCTTGTCGATAAGTATAGTATTTATGGTAACCACATTTACATTTTCATGAGAATTACGGCAGACCTAGCGCGGCGTATCTCCCTCAAAAGATTAAGATTCGTCATGGTGAAAACTTCAGCACTTAAATGGGGTGAAAATGACCCTCTCCTTTCGGACGAGGGGGTGGAAATGTCATCTTCTCGCGCCGTCCTAGGAGCAGTTTTTTTAAACGGGGACGCCGGACTCAAAAGGTTAAAGTGAGATTTAAAAGGTATTATAAACATATTTTAAGTAGGAAATAAAACAAAAATAACAGTAAATAAATAAAATTAGAAAAGCCTTTGAAATATTACAGATATATTAGAAAAGAGTGAAACTATGAAGTAAAATAAAATATATAATAAAATTCTGAAAAGCAAAATAGCTGTATATAAAATAATGAAAAATAGAAAAGATAAATTGATACTTGATTTAATATTATAGGCATCATCATTTGTTCTTGAAATGATTCAAGTTCTAATATTTTGTTCTTGAAAATATTATAATGTGTAAGAAAACTCTTTATTGTTAATGGTAAAAATTAAAATATTAAAACTATAAATATTTACTGACTAGCGTTAAAAGTTACGAGTTATTAAATTAAAATACACAAAACATTCCAACAACTTAATATGCACAGTGCTTGTAGTTTAGCAAGAACAAGACTGGTTTGGCTCATCTTGAGCACATACTTTAAAAGAGTCCTTTACTTCCTGTTCTATATCCTTAACCCTGCATGTGCCAACAAGTTGGCGTGCTATATCTGTGAACATTTCTTCAACTCCAGCTCCAGTTTTGCAGGAAGTTTTGTAAATACCACTCACTAAGTTATGGCACTGTTCACAGAAATTTTCTATATCAGCATCTGTGATGGAAGGATCTGAATTTTGACTGAGTAAGTCTGTCTTGTTACCACATAAAAATATTTTGGCACTTTCAGCATAAGTCACTATGTCAAGTAAATGTTGAGAGAGTATGTTGAAAGAATCAGGACTATCAAAACTAAATACTAAAATAGCAGCTTCAGCAAATTTGTAGTAACTGCTGGTTATTGAAGCAACTCGCTCCATACCACCAGTATCCCATAACTGCAGCTAAAAAATTTTAAATCTTTAGTTTAAAATACATTTATTATTAAAAAACACAACATATATCTTATAATAATTATAATCCATAAAATTAAAACTAAATAAATAAAATACATTATACAATTTACAAACATGCAACATGTTATTTCATAAATGTATTTCAAAGTAGATAAAATTGTATAACATAATAAAAAAGAAAAATTGAAAAGCAATTAAAATTTATAACTTAAATGTTAAAAGGTCATATTTAGGGGTCATAATAGAAGAAGCAAAAAAATTATGCACCCCATGACATGAAGCACAAATTGGAAAAGCATTTAACAGCAAGTCTTTAATTAATAATGATTAATTATGAAAATTCTAACAATAATATAATAATGCATCTTTAGTCATCAAAAATTCAATCAATATTAGTTCTTTTTATAAAAGACTTTTACTTTAACAACCCCCATTAAGTACTAATTAACTTTGTTAATTTGATCAGACAACTCAAGGGAGATTTCAAAGTGGACACACTTGTGCACAATGTCATATGACCATTCACATAGTTTATCCCCTGTGCCCAAAATGTAATACAACTCAAGCTGCTTCTGCCCACATTTTGGCCTGCATCAGTTTAAATAAAGGTTAGCTACTTTCCGGCCCTGAGGCTGTGCTCTATTGTTTGACGGTGTTCAGGTTCATGCACCTGGTTTGATGTTTACTTTCAACCAGAAGGGATAAGCTACATACACAAACAACAACATATTTAAGTATAATTTTTGGAGTGTAAAAGTAATCTTCCCCAGCATAATATTTTAAGAAAATTTTCCAAAGATGAAATAAATGGGTTTAAATCATTCATTTTTTAAAAATTGATGAAAAAGTGCATTGACATAATCCTTTCAATCTTGTTTTCCAAACAAAAATGATACCTGTGTTTATTTATTTACTTTTTTTGCTTAAGATTAAAAACTATCCAAAAGACACATTTAGATATATCAAATGCACAGAGAGGATGCTTCCTCCCTTTAATGTGTTTTATTCAAGAAAGCAACCATGAAGCTAGCTGACTAATAAGATGCAGTGTCATGGTTGCACATATATATTTACTTTATAAAGTGAATATATATGTGCAATGAAACTCTCTGAAAGGCTTCTAAGGAATGATGGTTTCTGGAAAAATTATATTCCTGTTTTCACAAGAATGAAAACACAGAGAAACTTTTTGAATTTGACCAGGGAATTGTCAAATAGGTATAAGATCCCGGATGCAGAAAGAGTGCCTTTGTTTAGACCCTCTATCTTTCAAAACCATATTTATAGAGCTGATTGCTGTGTACACCTGATACTATCTGTTAGTAAGAAGGTCTCCACTGATTCTGAGCTAAGGATGGCTACCCTAGCTACTATCGATGAGCATTATCCATCATCTTTTTGGTTCCATGTCTATACAGATGGTTCAGCTGTGAATGCCATTAGAAATGTTGGTGCAGGAGTATACTCTAAGAGTTTCAGGCTTTGCCAGGCTGTTGGGAAATACTAGAACAGCTACAATGGTGAAGTGGCCGCTGTGCAATTAGAACTTGAAGAGATAAGAAAGGGTAATGAGAACAAGATAGTATTTTTTATAGACTCTCAGGCCACCATCAGGTCTCTCTCTTCAATTGCTCCTAGCAGTATTAGGTCTGTTTATCTCTGTCAAATGGCAATTAGTTCTCTACTAGAAGAGGGACGTCAAATTGTGTAGCAATGGATACCCAGCCACTGTGGTATCGCAGGAAATGACGCAGCTGACAAATTGGCAAAGGCTGGCTCAGATGTACAACAGCCTTCTCCAGCCTTGGAGTACCATACTGTTAAAAGGCTTATTAAGTCAAATATAGCCTCCTATTGTAGAAATGTTTACAAGATGTGCACAAAGGGGAAAGCATGGGCTTCCTTACTAACAAAGCCTATTCCGTGCAACCTCCACAGAGCTGTGAGAGTGGCTAATTTTTGCCTTAAAACTGGGCATTATTATCTGCAAAAACACCTTCACCGTTTGGGTTTGAAGGACTCTCTAATCTGCCCTTTTTGTGGATTAGAGGACATGACTGGTGACCACCTTTACACTTGCCCTGGACTTTTGGACGTCACAGTTAGAAATTCTGCGAAAGATGACTTTTCATTCACCTCAAGATTGTATTGGGCTGCCCGACAAAGACTGATGGTTGAAAAACCAAGGTCCGACGTAGGATGAAAAAAAACTTTATAAAGTATATTTTAGAAATTCTTCAGAATGTACCAACTCTATGACTGTCTTCCATCCTTCTAGTTTGAAGGCTTTGACCAGTTTTGCAATTCAGAAGAAAAAAGTATATACTTTTTTTTATAGAATGTTGTCTTTTCATCATTGTAGTCATAGGATAATCTTCAAAGAGAGACGCTTCAATTTCTTGACATATTAAAATGCCAAAAAATAGTATGTACATTTTATTAGATTTTAGAAAGAATACATTGACACTATTTTTAAGTAGTTTAAAAAGCTTCTTTACTGATTTGAAATTGTGGTTCTTGGAACTTATTAATAGAGAACAACCACTAATTATCTTTTATTAATGTTAAATAATATTTGTGTTTAATGATGATGAACACAGAATGTATGGATTCATCAAATTTGAAAAACTTGGCTTAACAATTAGTACTATCATCTATTTTTAAAAATTGCCTGTATTTCAAAATTTGAATTCATAGACTTTAGATTAAGATGCAGTAGATTTATATACATACATACATACATACATATATATATATATATATATATATATATATATATATATATATATATATATATAATATATATATATATATATATATATATATATATATATATATATATATATATATATATATATATATATATATATATATATATATATATATATAATATATATATATATATATATATATATATATATATATATATATATATATATATATATATATATATATATATATATATATATATATATATATATATATATATATATATATATATATATATATATATATATATATATATATATATATATATATATATATATATATAATATATATATATATATATATATAATATATATATATATATATATATATATATATATATATATATATATATATATATATATAATATATATATATATATATATATAATATATATATATATATATATAATATATATATATATATATATATATATATATATATATATATATATATATATATATATATATATATATATATATATATATATATATATATATATATATATATTAGGCTGGTGGAATTCAACTGTCAATATTTTCTTTAAAGCAGACAAATGATTTTATCGGCAATTCTAGTTTCCTTAAATTTAAAAATTTTTTAATTAGATATTTGTTTTAAATTAACTTATCATTTCCTTAACATTCATATTTGAGTATCTTTCTGAACATTTATAAAAGCTAAATGATAACAAATAGTTGAAAGCTCTTAATTTTAAAAAATTGATATAAAATACTAAAGTTTTTATATAAAATAATACACAAATTCACTGAAACATTTATTTTTTATAATGCTATTAATTTTAAATTGCATACATTTGTCATAGTAAAAATAGAATTTTAAATTTGAATATAAAATACATAAAGAATTATAAAAAATATATAAAATATTTAAACATTTTATTCATTACTTTGACAGCCACTATATTCATTACCACATAACATACTTTTATAATTGAAAATGTTTATTACATTTCAAAACACATTAATTTCTCAAAATTTTTAAGAAATTAAAAAGGCAATCTAAATAATGAAAGTTTTAGAAAGAAAAAAGAGTTCGAAAATGTTTTTTTATATTATTTAAATACTCCAATAAATTATTGAAATAACCTAAATGAAAATAGCACCAAAATTGATTATGCAACATTTAAGAAATATAAATTTCTAGATGTTGTGCAACTTTGTACTCAAATATCACTTTGATGTTTCACAAAATCCCCTATTCTTTCACTTAATGCAGAAAAGGTAAAAACCTTTTAAATAAGATCTTATAAAATAAATTTCTCAATAATTTATAATTTTACTGACTATTTCTGACAATTCCCCAAATTTATCGATTTTTAAGATTGTAGGAACCCCTTACTTTATTATTTATTAAACTTTAAATTTGTATGCCATTATTATAATAGATTTTAAAAGACATTAAAAACACATTTATACATTAAAAACACTTTTAATGTTTGTAATGTTGTTTTCCTTATAAATTGTGAAAGATTTCAAAATATCCAATTTATTTTAGGAGAGAGTTTTGTTGCATTTTTTAAAATTTACAATCAAGCAGCAATTTACCTAAGTTGCATCGACTGAGTTTGATTTAGATTGTAGTTTTATGAACACTTTTTTGAACTATAATAATTAATTTAAGAGTAATTTAGGACCTAAAGTTTAAAGAGGATTTGGAATCTTTATAAACATTCATGATGATCAAAGTGAAAATTGAACATACAAACTGTTGAATAAGCAATGAAAACTAGAATTCTAACCATTCACCCACTATCTCAAGGGCTTTTTCCATATTTTATTTGGAAAAAAAATTTATAGGCAAAGAGTTCCAAAAAATTCAGTATTAAGTGAACAATAAATTTCAAAATAACTACAATATTCACACACACACACTTCTGGTTTATATATATATAAACCAGAAGACAGAATCTGTAAAGGTTTGTGTATCCTAATCTATGAGTGATTTGTATATACATATATCTTTGAAATTTCGTTACCAAATAAAGAGAATGAATATTTTTTCAATAATTGACAAAGAATTAAAACTTAAATTCTCTTATTCATTTTTTAGAATGCTGCAATGTAATACAATGTTCCGCCACTTTGTGCTTCATGGTTTGTGGCATCAGCGCTTTGCGGGTTTTTCTAAAATATTAATCAAAAAATATATAAATATATTGACAGTCACATTGCAGTAAGGAGTGTCGGTTCATGTTGATGCACAAGGATTAGTCAACATGAGAACAAGAGAAAAATTAGTCAACACCAACAAGAACAAGAGAAGTCAACAACAAGAGAAGGATTAGTCAACATGATGAAAGACATCAGGGCCCTTATCGATAGCCACTCAGACCCACTGACCCATAAAAATTTCCTTGAGATGACAAAGTCGGCAAATGAGGAAAAAAAGAAGAAACTGAAAAGCGTGGTCTTACCTTGGAGAATCTGCAACACTGCAACATGGCAAGAACCATGCAACAATTTGCACAACACATATCTCCTTGTACAGGGGAATTTTGAAGGAAAAGAAAAAAACAAATACAACAACTACCCATCATCATGTTTCTCTCCATAGTAAAGCCCTCAGCTCTATCGCCAGAACCTCCAGCAGAAGAGTCTCCGAGTAAGCCCAAAGCTTCTACAAGTCAAGTGAGAGCCTCTTCTTCGCAACCAACACAAGATTCTCTGTCTCTCTCGGAAAGCGATGTTGATTAATGTTTATTACTGTATAAGGTTTTGTAATTAACCTTACTAATTAGCACTAATGCATTTAAGTTAATACCTATACTGTCGTAACTTTTGTCTTACAATGCGTAAAATATAAATACTGTTTACATATTTAGGACATTCGTGTACCCGAATTTGCAAAAATTCCAGCAGGCAAATCCTACTTCGTGGTTTTTCAGCTTTCGCAGAAAAGGTTCTGATCCCCATTAAACACGACAAACAAAGGATCACAGTATTCATCATAAAAACAAGCGAAACATAAATTTTGATATGTTATAAGATTGCTAATAGTTTTGAAAGCTATAGAATTTATTTCTAAATTTGATCTGCAAACTAAACAATTTTAAAGAATTAATATTTTTTTGTAAAATAGTTGTTTCAAATGTGATTATATTAGAAACTAATATTTACTTTTAATTTTTACACATTCATAATATTAAAAAGGAAAGTATTGTATTTTCCTGTATATAATTCAAGGATTATGTGTTAAAAAAGTGTCAAATTTTGTTCTGAAAATTATACATTGCTGCAGATAATCTAATAAAAAAATTTCTCTGTTAGAAAAGCATTGCCAGTGTCACCCGAATTGCTTTTTCCCTTTTTTCCTAATAAATGACACAAGTGGTTCTAGTTTTTTTACCAATTCCAACTTTGGTTTTGAAGGTAGACTATGACGACAAAAACACTTTTGGAGGTGATGTTAAAGTCGATCAACATCTTACAGACTTCCTGGTTGCTAGAAAAGGAGGTAAAAAATATTACTAGAAAATTTTTTTCCCTCTCCTACACAAGGCGTTATATAAATAACTCCTTTATTTTGCATACTTCAGCAGGAGTTGTGAAAAATATAAACTTCAGAAAATCAATTGTTGAACTAAATAAACCAAATGTTAACTACCAGGACCATTGCGTCCTTGTGTAAGCTTACTGTGCCTCACAGGTCGACACTTTCCAGAACACATCCCATCAATGGGGAAAAAATCTACTCCAACCAGGCAGTGTTTTATATGCTGTCATAAAACCAATGAACAAGGGAAGAAAATAAGGCATGAGACAAGAGTTTATTGTAAAAAGTGCAATATATAGGCATTTGAGCAATACCTTGTTTTGGGGTATAACATACTGTAAAATTTATGTATTGAAAATCATATTGTTGAGTTTTTAGATTATACTAGTTATATTTAGCTTCAAAATTTTGTTTAATTTGCTCAATACGAATAACATGCATGTGTAGTCAATGTTTATGTGTATGTAAAAATTATAAATATAGTAGTTATTGTATTTAAATTTTATTTTTGTAATAAAAACGCATTTTCTAACTCTTATAATAATATAAAGAATAAAATTAAACAATCAAAAAATTTTCCATTTTTGGTCCATTTTTCTGAAATATATATCACAGTTAAGGGGTTAAAGGTAATTAACACAAAATATTCAAATTAATAACTTTATAATAGAAAAGTAATAACAAATTAATAATGTTTAATATATTCAACAAATAATTTGCAAAAATTTTCAAATTGGATGGTTGGATGTATGGATAGCTGGCTGGATGGATATGTCAGAATGTTTAATATTTTCAACAAAAAATTTGCAAAATTTTGCAAATTGGTTGGATGGATGGAAGAATGTATTTTGAACAAAAAATTTGCTAATTCGATGGATGGATGGATGGATAGATATGTAATAATGTTTAATATTTTAAACAAAATATTTGCAAAAATTTTGCAAATTGCATGAATGGCTGGATAGATAGATAAACTGGAGGATGGATGAGTGGATTTTTTAAAAAAAATATATCATTGTAATTAATTTTGCCTTATATTAGATTGGGGAAAATGAGTTCATTTTTACGTGAACTTTAAGATTTTATTTCACAGGTGTCAGAATCACTTTGTGCAGATGCCTAAAATATGTTTTACGGTTGATTTTTAACTTCTAGAGGATGTCGCGCCATTCAACTTCCATCATTTCTGTGATTTTATCAACATTTTTGAAGGTGGACATCTTTTGTGCGAGGTGCATGTTTAGCATCAAAATTATTTGAATGGAATAGACAAAATTAAAACTGCACTTAATTGTGTCTGTCACAGTAAACAGAATCATAAGCATCTTTCACAATTTCAGCCACCTGGTTTGCATTTTCGCTTTTAACAAATTAAAACCTTAAAACATATTACGTTTTTTATGCTTAATATGAATAACATATATGTGTAATCAATGTTTTTTGTGTATTTAAAGAATATAAATAGAGTGGTTATTGTATTTAAATTTTATTTTTGTAATAAAAAAGCATTTTCTAACTCTTATAATAATATAAAGAATAAAATTAAACAGTCAAAGAATTTTTCCAGTTTTGGTCCATTTTTCTGAAATATATGTCACAGTTAAGGGGTTAAAAGAAATGCTGTTTATGATTCATCAAATAAATAACACTTTGAATCCATTGACTTATTTCAGCTGTAAACAATTTTATCCAATCATGTTCAAGAGCAAATTTGGATCCTCAGAAAGATATTGCAGTTGTTATTGGCTATCATCATTTCACATTTTATCTTATCAAGTTGTTTTGTTCTGAAATTACTCAAGTTTGTTATATCATGAAGTAGAAGTAAAAATTAACAAGCTACACCAGAAATTTTAAAGCAAAAGCTATAATGATGACAAAAAAATGGCTAGAAATGTGTTAATGTAAAGTGAAAAACATAACACGTGTAATACAATAGAAAAAATGCAACCAATGTGCAGTTTGGAAATAATCTATTTTTTTTTAAAATTAATATACAAATATATTTTATTTTAAAAATGTATCTAACACCATTATAAAAGCTGTTAAAACTAAAAATTGATAAATTTTACTAGAATCTTCTAGGAATTATCACTTTTTATGATTGATCTAATGCTTTCATCTCAGTTTACCACACTCTGAAATGAGGTGGATCGAAACAGTATTCAATGTGTGTGAGATATTTTTCAAAATAAATGTTTTTCTGTACAACTTATTATACTTAGTATTTATTGAGCATTTTGTATTTTATGCGACAGCCATTGTCAGAAGTAAATATTTTTAACTACTTGCCAAAAAAATGGCTATGGATTATATGAAGGAAAATACAATACTTATTTACTTACTACAGAAATATCGCAAAACTAATACTTAGAAACTAATTTCACTAAGATTACACATGTTGCAAAAACAAAAATGAATAAATAAAATAATTATGGAAAATCAATACTACTATTCCAACTTGGTCGATAAAATATACACAATTAATTTTTACAATTATTTTCTGTCACTTAATCAAAATAATATATACACTTCTCAAATACACAGTATATAACAATACTAAGCATGTATTAACTATACTATAAATCTAAATCAATATCAATAACATACACTTTTGTGAAAATTCAAATATTAATGAATTGGTTAGTGGTGCCTAACTTAAAAAATATCAGTATAAATGCAATCTTGCACAGAGACAATTGGGCAATACGATTAAATTAATACCCTAATTAACATACATTTTTATGAAAAATTGAGTTCATAATCTCACGGTAAACCTAAATGCGAGTCAAAATTTTTTACACAATTTTTCAATAAATTACATAATTTATACATATTTTTACAACAGTGCTTTTAATTGAATAACACATAAAATAAAAGTACTCTCGCCTTTCATCACTTGCAGAAGAATTAAAAAGACAAATTTAATTTATATCTATCCATTCCTTTAACTTTTTACACACTGAAATTCAATGCTTTCAATTTGATACTTTTAAAATAAATTATAAATTCAAATACTTAAATTTCAGTTTGTAGCACTTTCAAATCAAAACTTCCCTTAAATTTCAATCATAAATGGTATAAAAAAATTCAATGTTCTAAAAATTTCATGCATGCACAGATCAGGTTATGTCATAAAACTGAAAAAATCCATTCTGCCACAGTAATCTATAAGTTTGGTGCATTTGGGATCTATATTGTAGCCTAGTTTTCACTGGTTATAAATATTTTTAAAAAGATATGAAATAATTAAATATATACACTGCCTGACATTGAAATGCAACACTAAGGAGTGGCCTGACAATAATGCAAATCTTAGAGTGGACGCACCTTACCAAGTTATGCAAATGATGTGAAATACACAGCCCCCACACACATAGGATAAAATATAAAGTGAGGAACCAACAGAATGGGAAATATTTGTGCCGTTATTGCTGCTTTGAAAATAATTGTTGAAAGTTCATTTTTGTTGCAAAAGACATCTGTAATTGCAGAGAATGCCAGGCCATCGTTGACAAAGTCAGTTTACTAAGGGTATGGTGATCAAATTGAGGAGGACAGGTCGAGGAAGATAGCTGAAAGACACCTCAACACATCCACAGCTCACTGGTTGTGACAAGGATTGTTGAAACAAGCAACTGTGGAACATTTGAAAGGTGCTGTTGCAACCAAAGTAATGTCAGAACACATAAATTTATGCATTCAAAGGGAGTTTTTTTTCGTTTTTGCACCAGCATCTTCTCTGTACCTTGCTTGAGTTGGGGTCTACAAATTAAACAGAAATAGCTGGGAGGAAAAGCATATCTAAAGATGTTTTGCTGCATGTGCAAAATACCCTGAATGCTCTGATATCGCACAAAACCATTTGCAATCAATCGGTTGCTAATGGTCTGTTCTCATGGTGTCTTTTAAGAAGAGTGCCAGTGATCTCACAGCATACACAAACGCCTGGAATGATGCTGGATTAGAGCAATTGGGAAGAGGGAATGGCACAGGATTATCTTATCAGATGAGTCACACTTCTTTTTCTTCAGTGATAGTTGACATATATGAGTATGGCGTTGATGTGAAGACAAGTTCAATCCCGCAGCAATCGTGGAACAGCCCACTATGTAACAAAGCGTCATCATGGTTTGGGGCAAAATTGTGTACGATTCCAGTTTACCTCTAGTTTTTTTTCATAGCACTATGATAGCCCATTGTTATGTGGATGATGTGCTGTGGCTTGTGACACTCCCCTATCTTCAGGAGTGCCTAATCTCCTTTATCAGCAGAATAATACCTGACTGCACATTGCTCATATCAGCTAACATTGCCTGCAAGGTGTACAGCAGCTTCCCTGGACACAATGTTTGCCAGATCTCTAACCAGTTGAACATGTTTTAGATATGACTGGATGACATTTGCAGATGCTGTCAGAAGACACACTTTGGCAAATGGTAGACAGGAAATGGAAAGCCATTCCTCAGGACGCCATCCAACTCTCATTGACTGCGTGCCTAGATGTATTGCTTTGTGTATCATCGTCTATGGTGGTCCTGTAACCTGCTGACCTGACCCCGTTTTCTCTCTGTATTATGCGTATCATTTCGAAATACAGATCACTTATTGTTTGTTGTTGTCTCTCTCTGTTTGCCAAGTTTCGTTACTTTCTGGTAACTCATTCTTGACGTTGCATTTTCAATGTTAGGCAGTGCAAAATATTAAATTCTAAATTAATTAGATTTGAAATTTCCTTATCAAAAAGAAATAATAAATAACATAAAATACATATATGAAAACTATGCCTGTTTGAAATAAAATTTGTTAGTAATATAAACAGAATAAAACTATTTACTGTGTTGTTATCAGCAACTTTGTAGCAATCCTTCTATTTAAAGATAATGAAATATTCCAAAGCTTGAAATATTTAAAAGATATTGTAATCATAATAAAAAAATATTAGTCATTAAAATATTTAAATTATAACTATTAATGTTAAAATGTTTATATATTTTTTATTAAAAGCTTTATTTAATTACAATAAATTTTAAATAAAAACTTATCACAAATACATTAATACAAACAATGGGTTCACTTTTTATTTAACATATTCTTATTATGTTCTAAACTTCAAAGAAGTTTTAGTATGTTCTAAAACTTAATGAAATAAAACTCACCCGAACACTTCTGCCATGCAGTTTAAAGACTTTGTCAAAATGATCTAATCCTAATGTGGAATGTCGATCTGAATTAGATACAAAAGTATTCATTGCAAATCTACGAAAAAGGGAGCTTTTTCCAACACCAAATTCTCCACACAAAATGACTTTTTGTTCAGGAATCTTTGTTGTAGCCATAATTGATGAATAAACCTATGTTAAGATAAAATTATCAATATACAAATAATTATATCTTTATATAATAAAAATATTTTTTATCCATGAGTATTTTTGGTGCTAAAATCTGTTAATATATATATTTCTGGTTACAAAATAAAATATATTACACACAAAATAAGATATAATTAATTTGCAAGATTATATTGCATTTATTAGATCAGCTTGATCAAAGACTAATATAATGCTCAGCCAATAGTACAGCATTATTCTCAGCAATTTCTCTGCACACTAAATAGTAAAATAATACCAAAAAATAAAATACATTTTTTAAAATTTCCTTGGTTTTTAAAATTATATGCTATAATGCAATGTAGCAACCTAACTTTTAATCCTTTCTGTAATATTTTAATTTCCTCCAAATTTAGTATACAAAATAATTTTTTTTACTGATGATTTTATTAATGATGTACATTTCTTACATTTATACAGTATTCAATTTCTAATTATAAACAAATACTAGTTAATAAAACAAACAATAACATAACTAGACAAATACTATGGCAGCTTATTTTTATTTGACACTTTTAAATTGGAAAAAATAAATAATATAATCAAAATATTAATTAAATCAGAAAATAGCTCTAATTTAATTATAGAATTTAAATATCCATAGCTACAAAACTGATTTTAAAAAAATCTGTTAATAGCAATGGATCTTTACAGATTATTAGTACAAAATGAAACTACTATTAGAAATAAGAGATATTACTTTTTTCATTCAAACTAAAAATACTAGGACGGGTGATTATTTTATTTAATAATAAAACTTTTAAAATCTTTAAGAGAAAAGTTTGAATACATATAGCTATTTACAGCAATATAAAAATCACATTTGATATACGAAATTAAAAATTTAATGAACAATTTGAAGCCTGGTTTGTTCATTTCTTTGTTGTTGTCCTTCAACTCCAGAGGTTATAAAATAATTGAGGATAACAAGAAAGTAAAAACTTACTTCAATGGTAGAGAGAAATGTAATAGCTTATATCAAAATATAACTAGTATACTTTACTATAAATCTTAATTAGATCTTTCTAAAGAAATAAAATATTAGTTTAAAGATGCACTTTGGGATAACAAGTTATTAATTTTGTGGTAGCAATAAATATCCATATTAACATAAGTTGTGAATATTATAATACTAAAAACACAGCATAAAAACATTTCATATACAACTACATTGCAATTTATAACAAGAGAATTGAATTTTGGCAATAATGTCAAATATTACATAAATGTATGTTAATGTTGTTAGTTATATGCATATTATAAATATTCTGGGTAGGTGATACATACAGAAATTAATTATAAAAGTATACACCACCACAAATGGCAAATATATATTTATATGTTAATCAGAAATTTGTGACATTCAATATTTGAATAGTTTTATTTTTTGTCATAGTTAAAATGTTGATAATTTTAAGAGCTTAAATTTTAATAATTTAATAGAAAGTTTTTAAGATGGGAAAATATGTATTCTGAAATACATATGGAAGATGTATTCTGGTAAGATATTATGTATTCCATGCATATGTTAGAACATATCTTCTACTTGTATTTTGTAAAGTATAAATATCTGGCGAAATCAGTTAAAAAACATTTAATATTACGATAATAAAATTGTGGGAATTCCAGCAAAGCATGTTCTTGACGATTCTCAATTATGAAAAATTATGGAATTAATTAATTCCATATAAATAAGTGAATTTAATCCTAATAGGTTATATACATCTATCAAATCAACTTGCGGAAATTGATCGAATTTTCTGAGAGAAAAGTTGAACAAGTTCCTGTAATTTTGGATTTTATGAGTAAAACTGGAAAGCAGAACAAAATTTTAGGATGAACAAAACGTCATGCACTTTACTTTACTCACAAGAAACTAATATATTTGGAAGACAATGATGTTCGTAACTTAAATTAAAACATATAATGAGAATAAGACTGCTTATTTAAGAAAAAATTTAAATTTTAAAAATTAAAACACCCATTCACAACATCAGTCAACTAAAATACTTCCTCTTCACCATTGTAGCATGACATAACAATTAATAAATAAAGGCTTTATTTTGATCGTTTTGTAAAAATATTTGTCCTACTTATGCCAGACATGCTTCAATAAATTGTGAACATAGCATATTATGGATGGAAATTTCTGTAGTGTAGAATAGAGGACGCTACTACCGTGGTTATCTAGAAAACTTCCGACACTAAACTTCCTGCTTACAATTCCATTATTGTCTTATACCATCGTGCTTGTTTTCTGTAGTTTCCATTGCTTTTGAGAAATATTAATTTAAAAGTAATTATCCTATAAATTTTTTTGAAATGCAGAAAGCAAATAAAGGTAATAGTTGTTGCGTAGCATTTGGTTGCAATATGCGAGCTGGAACAAATTTATTTTCGCAATTGAAGATGGTCAAATTTCCAATGGAACCCGATTTACAATCCTTAATTTAATAAAATATATATTAAATCAATTCTTAAAAATAAGACTTAAATTTTAATTGCAATGAAAACCAAGATTTTTTTAAAATATTAATAAATAACAAGTAAATAAACACATCATAACAATTTTGTTCTACTCATTATTGATACCAATTCATATATTCCAGCATGATCAAGAAAATTTTGATGAAATTTATAATACAATATAGAAAGCATAAATAATACCTTGCTTAATATTTAAAATGATTTATAGTTCAATCGCACGCAAAATATATTTCCTGAAATTTTGGAATAAATTCATAAAATTAAAAATTAATTAGAGAAGAAAATGATTAACAATTGAGATAAATAATAACAAGAGTTTGAATGTGGATTACGATACATCATTCATCAACAATTGATCCTAATATCGCCAATTAATAAGAGCGATTCCTCGTAAAATATGGTAGTCCATCAGGATTATTTAAGTAAAAATTAAAAATTTTTTTAAAAATTTACGGGATCACCACTGATTGCACTCTTAATAAAAATCATGATTTTAACGGATAAAATAAAAAAATTTTCGAAAACAGAAATAAATACCTAAAAATATTTAAATAAAAATTTTTGCGATTGCATTGATTTTCAATGGGAAGAGAGAAAACCGGAAGTATTTGAGACGGCTTCTGGTCAACTGAGGTTTGTTTTTTTATACACTGAAAACTCCATCCATATTTGGCTCATAAAATTCAACCAAAATCAACTATTAAGATGATAAAAATGTTAGATAATTTTTTAAATGTTTTTTTATTCTTTGTTTGCAGTAGTTTGAATTTGTACTTTATATTTATTTATTTGTAATGTATGAATTAAATCACATTACTGAAGTAAAACCTGATCGAATTAGTTTCGTCAGCTCGTGGTCTTGCTCAACAGCTACTTTACAGTGACTTTTAGCTTTAAATGACTTTCAAACTATTAAATATCCCTAAACCTATAAAGCTCTATGACTATGACACATAAAAGGCAATGGTATGATTTAAGGTAAAATTTTAAGGAAATCATTGTCACAGTTATTGACAAAATGGACTAGTGTCTCGAGATAGAGCCCTTATCGTCGGCTCCAGATGATTTTGGCAATTAGTGTATGTTTTTGGCTATATTAAAAATAATGCTATAATTTATCTGGTTAGCAAGTTTAACTTATTGAAATTTTTATTTATTTTTTTTTAACTTACCTTTCTAAAACTTAAGCAAACTTTTTGTTTAAAATACTAAGTTTCCTCTAAAATATATTTTACATTTAGCTGAGAAAACTTATTAAAATTTGTATTATATATAAATTTCCCCATTTATAAAAATTAAAATCTTATTTTTTCAAAAAATGGCTGTACTTTGAATAGAATTACAAATATTGGCACAGATGCTGTGTAATTCATGATTCCAAATTCCGAATTTTTTTGGCGATGAAAAAATGTTGCCAAGATGACGTGTCATGATGTGCGCGATGACGTGATACTAGGATTACCAAAATAGAATTTTCTGCACAACTCTCCATATGTATGACATAATAAAAACGAGGTTGCCAGATACATAAGAAAATCCAGCAAAAAATCACCAATGTTAGAGTTTGACATCCTGGATTATACGGCACTTGTCCCCAGATATTTATTGTATTGGCAGCTCTATAAGCTATCTTGGAAGAATTATTTAATTTAAAAGGTAGACAAAATCTACACACTAAATAAAAAACTTTTATTTATGCAATTTTTCAATTGAAGCTTGTTAAAACAACTCATGTATGTAAAAACGAATAAATAATTTTAAATTAAACATGACACAAATTTTAAGTAATTAAAAAAACAACTTGAGCTGATAAATTTATATTGAAACCTAACATAAAATGTAGTTTTGTGATATGAGCATGATAAAGTGAAAAATAGAAGGAAAAAATAAACTACTTGAAATAAGGAATTTATAATGAAACCAGCCATTTGTCGTGTTAGCATGGTAAAATGACATTATATAAATATTTTGTTTGATTAGTGGAAAAAATTATTTAATTTCACCCTCTGTTTTTACACATGATATTTTATTCACATTTATGCTTATAATATCTTTATTAAAACACAGAAATCAGAAAGAAATATGATACTGAGTGTCTTTAAATCTTTTATACATATAAATGAGGAAATTTATAAATATGTAAATTTTCCCATGTTTAAAATTGAAGAACTAAATTGTTTTCAAATACATGAGTTGTACTCTTAAATTGAACTTCAGATGTCCAATATTTACGGCTTGTGATTTATCTTATAGAGTTTTTAATTATAAAAAATAGACAGTCTACATACTAAATAAAAAAATCTTTTAAATCTGCAGTTTTTTTAATTGAAATATATATTGCATCCAAAACTTATTGAAACAGTTCATGTGTGTAAAATATCTTTTAAGCAATTTTTAATTTGAATTGACAAAATTTTAATTTCAGCTTTGGGAGAGGGGGAACTTGAGATATCAATTTATAATAAAACCATGAAAAAGTGTCAAAAAATTTATTTAGTAAAATTACTTTTACTATGACCTTTTATTCCCACTTATGTTATCTTTATTAAAATACAGAAATCAGAAAGAAATATGATAATTTCACAATTCACCCTTCTTTGGTGTTGGCGCCAGCACTTTGAAAGCTGGTTTATTTTTCCGTACGCCAAATGCACCAACAACTCCAAAGGCCGTGGAATAAACACTTCACTTTTTGATTGGAGTTCGTACAGCCACTCCTTTTTCTTTGTTAGCTCGTTAGAAAGCAGGTTTTAACCCAATTATTAATTGCTAAATAAAACTTTATTTGAATCTCATGGAATTATTCTAAAAACATTACACTACATTTATTGGATCGCCTCGCTGGAGAACCAAATAGGAATTATGTCATCTATTAATATATTAAATCGACAACGCGGCAATATTCAAACCAAATTTGCTAAACTTTTGTCGAAAACATTGAAAGATTTGGAAGAAACGAGCATTTCTAGATTTATTGGAAGATATTAAAACCAAATTTGAAGTAATAAAACAGGAATACTTTGAAATAGAAAATGATGAGGTATTTAAAGAAGTTGAAAAAATTCTGGACAAAATTGACGAAGAGATTCAAGAATTTCAGGTCATTGCAAAACTTTTTCTTTACAAATCGACTGAACTTAAAAACAAAAGTTATTGTGTTAAAAAAATATTCGATTACTTGAAATTCCTTTACCACAATTTGATGGCCAATTTAATAATTAGAGTTCTTTTAAACAACAGTTTCAAAATTTAATAGAAAATAATCCAACATTATCAGACTCTCAGAAATTTTACTATTTGAACGCTTCCCTTAAAGGTGCTGCAAAACATGTGCAGTCGCCAAATGATAATTACCAATCGTTTTTTAAAGCTCTCACGCTTCGTTATGAGAATACTAAACTAATTGTTGAAAGTCATGTTCAAAATATAATTAATGGTAAGCCATTAACCAAAGAAAACCCTTTTGAATTTCGTATGCTTATTGATAATTTGCAGAAAAACATTCGTTCTTCGAAAGCACTAGAATTAGAACGCAATAAATTTGTTGACATTTTGTTAATAAATTTAATTTGTGCTAAATTAGATAAAGAAACTCATAGACAATTTCAATTAACTGTTGTTACCCATGAAGTGCCAGTATCAAATATTAAAGAACTTAAAAGCTGCTTGTTTTGATTCAAAACCCAAGTTTTCAAACCCTGTTAATATTAACGGAAAAAACTCATTTCCATCTTACAAACCTAAAACATTTTTGATTAAATCTGCCACACAATATTGCATTCTTTGTGATTCGAATCATTCATTGTATAAATGTCAATTATTTCTAAAAATGAAAGTATTTGAACGATTTGATTTTTGTAAATCTAAAAATTTGTGTTTAAACTGTCTGATTTCATCCCACAAATTAAATGAATGCTCGTCTAAATCTAGATGTGTTGAATGTCACCGAAAACATCACTTTCTTTTGCATAGATCGGAAATGCAGCTTTTCTCAAAACAACATCGCCCAACACCGAACATAAATAATTCCGAAAGTTTCGAAACTGATTTCTCCATTTCATCTCCCCACCAGGTGCCACTCGAAAGTGAAGACTCTTCATCTGGCGCATTGAACCAAGAGAATGATTCAGAATTTTATTTCACAAACAAAAAAGGCTCATGTTCTTCTTAGTACTGCTTTTATTTATGTGAGAGATTATCACGGAGAATTTAAGAAGTTTAGAGCTATAGTGGACAGCGCCTCTCAAGCTTCGTTTATTACTAATGATTGTGCAACATATTTGGGATTAAAACGAAACAAGATTAATGTTCCAGTTGGAGGATTAAATCATGGAGGAAGGAATATAAGAGGAGCCGCCCTATTGGTCAGCGCTTGACGCATGTGTCATATCCTCTCTGTCTTCCAAAACATTACACTAAAACCTGTTGTTTACCATAAAGCTTCTTGTTGAATTTGTTGTTATTCAGAATTTTCTAATTTTAAATAATTATGGCTGCTTGCTGTGCTTATGGATGTACAAGTAGACCTTCAAAAAAATTCCTGGAGTAACTTTTCATAAGTAATTTCATTTATCTTTAAAACTTTTTGATCACTAAAGTTAATGTTATAAATATTTAGTTTCCAGGTTTTTTACAGTTGACTTTAAATTATTTTTTTTACTTATTTAACAAAATTTATTTACAAATAATTGATAATAAAAACTTTTTTCTAATATTGGACTAAAAATACATCAAAATAAAAATACTCTTTCTATATAGATATAAATAAATTTATATACAGAAGTATGATTCTTTCTTATAAAAAGAAAAATTATAACCAAATAGCAGAATATTGCATGCATGGATAAAATCACAGGAAATAACATGGGTAGGAAACTTTGCCACTGAGTTGTTACTTAGTTTTAAGAAAAGAAATTATATAAGAAAGATATTATTAAAGAAAAGAAAAAGAAAGAAATAAAGAAAAGAAAAATCGACACTTTTTCTCATGATTATAAATATAATAATATGATATTTAATTTACTTCATAATTTTTCAAGTGTTTATCTCAGTCAACGCCTAAAATTTCTTTATTGAAATACATAATATTAATAAGCAGAAAAAACACAAAATAAGCACTTAACTATCAATAAAAATAACTTTTTTAAAAATAGTAAGTAATTTAGATCACTTTTATTTCGATGTGTGTAATTTAAACGAAAATAATGCTTGCTTTTACTGTGTCCTCAATTAGAAAGCACCGTTTCTCTTGAAAGACTAAGTGGGCGTGATATCGTCTGCTAGCTACTTCACCGGCGCTCACGCTATTTCGCGGTTAGAACGGCTCCTCTTATATTCCTTCCTCCATGGATTAAATGGGTCGTTAGTATCAGTGGGACAATTAGTAAATACAGTTATCTCTAGTAAAGATAATGAATTCGTAACAGATATTGAATTTTTAGTAGTTCCTAAAATTACTAATTAGACACCTTCGCAAAAATTAAATATTCGCAATTTACATTTGCCTTCGGATATCGTACTTGCGGACTCTCGATTTTTTGAACCATCGAAAGAAGGTATTTTGCTTGGAGCTAAAACTTTCTTTGAAATTTTGAAACCTTGTCAAATTAGAATAAATGAAGATATTTTGCTCCAAAATGCATATTTCGGATATTTAATTATTGGTAGTGTGCCATGTAATTCTATGAACAAGACATTTTGTCACTTACTCGTCGAAGAGAGTGACCTAGACAAAACACTAAGGTCGTTCTGGGAGGTTGAAGCTTTGGAAGAAAAGTCTCCTATGAGTGATGAATTGAAATATTGCATGGAACATTTTAATGCCACTCATTCTAGAGACATTAACGGTCGTTATATAGTTGAAATGCCCTTAGTAAATAACAAAGTCCAACTTGGTTTATCCAGAGATTTGGCCGTTAGAAGGTTCAATAATACTATAATTCGACTTGATAAAAATACAATTTTTAAGGAACTTTATCGTGATTTTTCTCAAAGAATATGAGGAGCTTGGGCATATGGAAGTAGTTGACGAAAGTGTTCTTCCACATCCTCATTATTATATTCCTCACCAAGCTGTACTAAGACCAGACAAAAGTACGAGCAAACTTAGGGATGTATTAAATGCTTCAGAAAAAACTTCTAATGGTATTTCGTTGAATGATATATTATTAAAGGGTGGAACTGTTCAAGACGAACTTTGGTCAACTCTCTTAAGATTTCGCAAACATGGGTCAATAGACTCTTAAAATTTAAGAAGTTTCAAAATATTTGATAACAAAATACTCTGTTTTTAATAACTTTTATACTTGTAATTATATTTTGAAAAGTTTACTGCATAAAAACTTCTTTTTATTGATATGAAATGAAAAAAATGTGTTGAATTCTTATATTTAAAATATTTTTAATGTGTAAGAATGTGTTTTTTTTCACACACACACACACACACACACACACACACACACACATATACACACACACACACAAATACACACACATATACCCACAAATTAAAATTAAAAAAAAATGAAAATTTAATGATAAGTACATACAATAATTTTATGGTAAAATCATGGAAAATTTAATATTAACAAATTGCTAATAAAAAAATGCCCAAACGCAAAACTCATATTTCAAATTATCCTTTTTCGTAATAAAAACATACATTACCAGGTGATTATTTACAAAATGATCTGTTAATTTAAATTTAACTGTCAAAAAATGAATTTCTAAAATCGCTAACAAAAAAAATTGAATGATTTATTTTTAAACTATCTTCCAAAAACAAAATCCCTTTCTGTAGGAAAAACTAAAATGCAAATTATTATAAACTATTAGTGTACAGAAGACTAATGTAGCTATAATCTATAGAGAATCTATAGAGCTATTCTTAGTTATATAAGATGTTATACACTATGTGGGATGTCTGCGTTGTGCAGACGTAATGACTCTTTTTATGTCCAAATGAATCGGATTTTAAATGTGTTAATTAATTGAATTTTTCAGCATAAAGCTTGATAAAGCATTGAATCAAGGAAAGTATTTATTACTTCAAATAGATAAAATTATTTTAAAGCTATTTTTACTTTCCAGTTTAAAGTGTTAAGCAGTTTGTAAATATTTAGCTTAAAGATGTTTTTGTAATTTTCTTCTATAAATACCCTCTATAAAAATGATAAAAGAAAAAAATTCTTACGTGTCTCCAAAACAACTAATTTTATTTTTGTAAAATGAAATTTTTTTGATAAATCAACGAGAAGGATGTGCTTGTCGACGCCTGGCCAGATTAACAATGTTTGGCTCAAAATTCTTTAGTTTAGTCTTAATTGACGTTGGAGCTCCTCATTCAGTTCATTCTTCTGTTTTGTTAAAACAGAACTAAGTTGACTGAAGCCAGATTCAACGAACCATTCATGTGTTTGGGAATTCAGTTAAAAACGAAAATGCCTTATTAAAGGTTTTGGATATTTTTTTTTGCATAATATTTATATAACCGAAATAATACTAATAGCTAAACTATTAAAAGGGATCTTTGTTTCACAGTCAACTTTTAATTCAATGACTTCATCTGGCAAATAACTTTTAACAATTTAAATTAAAACAAAAACTGGCACATAAGCCATTCTGAGATATCTGTATCTAGATAATCTCTAAAGAGTAATTTAAGTATCTAGTAGTTTAAGTATCTTTCTAGATACAGATTATGAGATATCTGTATCTAGACTATTTCTCTAAAGAGTAATTTAAAAACCTTCACTTAATTTTTAGAGATGATTTGGATATATTTACAGTTTTTCGTCGGTTATATCCATTTGAATTAATTTTGAAAAGTATTGAAAATCTTTGTATAACAACGAAGACAAAAACACATTTGATTTAACTTGAAAGTTTAAAATTCCATCTTTGAATACATATATTATTTTGATGTCACCGATCTCTAAAGGTGCAAAAGGGCTCAAGCAAGAAAGCTCAGCTTTTTGATAATTTTAGTAAAACGGAGCAGGAATCATTTCTCCATAGTCTGAGAATGACAAATACAACGTGGAATGTGCAAGGTTTAAACAGCAAAAACCAACAAACAGTTATTTAAAAATATGCTGGAAAGAGAAATTAAATAAGATATGTTGTTGTTGCTTATGTCCAAGGGGCCTGGGTCAGACCAAATCTAAGAGTCCGTTGACGGAGAGGAAATCGATGACAAGTCGGAGAGAAGTGTAGATTTCGTCCCATAGTATATTCATACAATTTAGGATATGCTCAGGAGAAGCTTATGTCCGTGGAATTTAGGACAAAAGGGGAAGGTCTTGTTACCCGCTACAAAAGTGAGGCATTTCAGGTGGCCAGAGGCAAAGCAAGTTCTGTATTTCCTATCACAGGAAAGAGCCAGAGAAAGTTCCCGCTTTCTACCCTTGTAGAAGTGGTAAGTCAAAGATACCTGCCAATCGGTTTTAAACTGGGCTTTTCTCAGGGAAAAGAGTTTAAGGTAGGTAAGCGCGGAAGAAGAAGTGAGCCTTCCTTTGCTAAAGTGTCTGCTATTTCATTGCCTCCAATATCCACGTGAGACGGAATCCATTAAAAATAGATATTATGCCGAAGGGAGACAATTTTAAGCTTGTGTAAAATAGAAAGGCTTGTTTGGCTCCCAACAAGAAATGTAATTAAATAAGATGTTGTAATTTAGTTTTATTTTCTAGCTAGCAATTACATTGCTAACGAAAACTAAACATTCTAAATTGCTGTCAATAAATTTACACGTTTGAATAGCATTTATATTCGTTAATTCATTTCTAATTTTCCCATAAAATCAAATCGACTTCTAATTATACTATACAGACTTTCAGAAGTCGATATCCATCACTTTGATAATAGATTCAAGGTGAGACAGAGTAGACCATTAGAAAGATTATATCAACTGAAATAAAAACAAAAATTGCTTGAACTTCATTTAATACCTCTAACTTACTCACATGTAACAGTGTTTCTTGTAATTCCCACAAATACTATAAATAAATTAGATCTTGTATGGCGAGCTCAGTGATAATTTTATCGCTTTTTTTCTTACATACTTGAAAGGGAAAAAATGTGAACTCAAGAAAGCATTCCATTAATGAAATAATATATTCTTAAAAATACTCATCAAGGTTTCTTTACAAAATTTGTTTTTCCAACGGCGGTCACTTGGGTGATGAACGTTTTGCCACAACAAGGTCAGAAACTGCTACCCATTTGTCTTTAACCAGCCGGCAACTATTAACCAAGTCACGGAGGCGAGTAGCGTTGCCCGCGCCATACCACCACAAACCCGTTTATAGCGTGGGCCACATTCATACATCAATACAGAAGAAATGATAGAGAAACACAGAGTGAACAGAGAAAGAAGTAATGTCCATGTCCGTCCCGGGATTCGGAAGTTATATATGTATGTTTATATATATATACATACATATATATATATATATATATATATATATATATATATATATATATATATATATATATATATATATATATATATATAAACATACATATATAACTTCCAAATCCTATATATAAATGTATATGTATATATATGTATATATATATATATATATATATATATATATATATATATATATATATATATATATATATATATATATATATATATATATATATATGTATATGTACATATATGTATATGTATCTATATATATGTATATATATATATATATATATATATATATATATATATATATATATATATATATATATATATATATAAAAGATGAAAACTATGGTAAGGAATTTTAATGTCTAACTCGTATTATCGTATTATCATTTTCCAAGAAAACTTTCCATAGCGACCTGTATTCACATGTGGGAAATTAGATACTCGGAAAAATTATTGGTTTAATTATATTATCATCTTTTTGTTTTTATATTTCATGATATAATATTTCTTTCACCTGACTAAATTACTTATTTAGATTATATTTTTTCTTTATTGATCACTACATTTGAATTAATTTTATGATACAAGAGGTTGAAATTGTATTAATAGAAATGAGTCTTGTTTATTTGTAAACGAATATGCTAAAATAATTTAACAAATAAGGTTTTTTTTAATATTATGTGAAATATGTTATAATTACAGATATAACAGCCGAAAATTATCCACCACATATAGAAAATGATAGCGAATAATTATTTTATAAGCAAATAATGCGCTCAGTAAATAATTAATTTTTGTGTTTAATATGATTAAAAATAGAATGGAGAAATGAAAAAAACAGGACACTATTTTGTTGCAAATTAGAATAAACACGATTATTCTTTACGGAATATTTTGTTAGAAAGTAATTTAAAACAGTGATGATATTTTGTATTTAATAAATTATTTCCCTAAAATAAAAAAACAAAGATTGCGTGATCTTAACAATAAAAGAACGGTGTTGAAAATGAGCAATTATTTAAAGTGAAAAACCGCATCATTGCATTTTCAGGATAAAAATATGTGTTTACATCATTTTTAAAGAGATCATTTGTTTCTTGTTCGTCTCATCGCCGTAATCATCATTTTTGCATATAGTTGTTGTTTGTTTTAAAAATACTTTTTATATAATTGTTATTGACATCACATTCGAAGTATTCAAGTAGCTGTTTGCAACCATTCGAAATACATTTTAAAGATGTAATAGAGATTATGTCCTGGTATTTTGAAAAATTGATGCAATTGATACTTAAACAGGTAAACTATCCGCCAATTTTATATTACACTACGAAAGTTGAGATCAAGCTAAACTACGATATGTTAAACTGAGAATAGGCTTACCAAGATATGTTCAGACTAACTTTATTTCTATATCAAGGCACAGACAGATTAAATTAAAGTTACTCCACAGATATATATAAAACATAATTCATTCTCTCTTTGAGGTAAAACGCTGTTATTTTTATTAGAATCCAGCATAAATGCAACAAAGCTGAAATTTAAGAATCACTTTTATTGGAGTTACTTGTGGAAAATCACATAACAGATGTGAACTAATGATATGAATAGAATCAGTGTAAATTTATATAAATTAAATCTGAAACAATACAACGAATAAAATAAGTATTCAAGACTGCATATAGAATTGTCAGCAAGTCTTTTTTTTAACTAAATGTAACCGAGAATGTTTGGGATACATTTTAGAAAAAGCTTTGTTGCCAGATAAAAGCCTCCTTTTATTGTCTGGGAATTGGAGATTGTTTTCTTCAACAACAATGCCCAAAGTGTTATATCGATAACTTTATTAAATCCATGCAAAACAAGCGTGAAGTAGTCTCAACTATGAAGAGGAACTACTCTACATGCTGAATATTTTGCATCATTTTCAAACAATGCATTATATTGCGCATCGTTCCATGTTCTGTTTATCATTCCAAAGAATTAAAGTTGATAGAAATAAATTGTGTTTGTTGAATGTATATACACCATTTTATAGTTGTGCATAATGATATCCCAATGTTTTTCCTGTTTTTTCTTACACTTCTAATTTTATTTAATAGAACAGTTCATTGTGATTAGATTAACATAATTTTTAAAGATAAACATAATATCTAGTGTATATTTATTTCACAAATATATAATTCCCATTTCAAACATTTTAATTTTGTAAATTTAAGGATTGAGATTCAATGGTATGGGTAATAGTAGATGAAAATATTTGAGGTAATAATTAAACTAGTATTAAAAATATACAGATCTAATAATTATACTAATTTGAAATATTTAGAGTTTTCTTCTTAATGATATTTGAATTAATATTCAAAAATATAGTTTTAGTACTTATTTAAGGACAGCTATGCAGAATTGGTATCATATAACAATTCTAACATAGATTTAAGATGGAAAATTTTTAAATAATTGTTTGAAAAAATAATTAGAAAAATTAGGATTACACACTTTAGTTTCATGGAAAAGAGAATGAGAATGCACAAGAATGAAGAAAAAGTATCGCATATCACAATGGAATTTTATTGGAAAAAAAAATTGTAAAGTATATAATAAGGAATTAAAGAGAGATAGATAGTTTAGAGTTTTATAATATATTTGTTCTTTATTATATCATATAATCTTCCTAATTGAAATATAATGAAAAATTTAATCGATAAAGAGATTTATTAGAAAAGAATATTACACAAAAATTTCTACGTTTATCAATATAGTTACCACAGAAAATGATTTCCTAGAATATCAAAATAATTTCATACATTGAATATCATTCAATACGAAGCAAATAAGGAGCCAGTGTGTGTGTGAAATTGCGAAATTAATTTAATATCATGGGGAAAACAAATTAAGCTAAAACTATTCAGATATTTGCAAATTAAAGTCTCAAAAATATTTTTAAATCTGAACTGTGAAATTTGATTTTGGAAATGAGTGAAAATATTGAAATAAAAATACATGACGATTTATATCAGTTTAAAATGCCAATTTTGCTTTTAATTTTAACATTTGTTTAAAAAATGAATGTCTCTTTTTGAGTTATTTTTATTTATTTAAAATATTGACTGATAAAAAGAACCAAAAAAAATTAATATTCCAAGTTTTTGTATTTTCACGTAGAATAATCTCTTACGAAGTTTTATTACTCCAATATAATACTCCAATCCAATATAAAGTAATTACTCCAATCCAATATAAAGTTTGAATTTTCTAGTCTTTTATTATGAAATAAAACAAAATAATTTGTAAAATATTATTTTTGAATCTGAGAATAGCAAATATAAACAATTGTTTCACAGGAAAAGATTTCTCACGAGTATGTCGTTACTTAATTGCTGCTAGATTGAATTTCTTTTGATACATTACAAATTAATACATTTCCTTAAAAATTATTAATGAACTTTATTTTTATTTTTTTTTTAAAAGTTAGAAATTTAAATTGATTTTTAAAAATGCTCTGCTATAATATTAATTTTAAAATAGAAAATCTATCGAGTGTATAACTATATGTTTACATGCATACAAAATTTTCAAAATTTGGGTTGGTAATAAATTTTGGATAATCTATTTAAATGTTGCAATATATCATTCAAGTAATAAGAACAGTAACGCTATTTTAATTATCTTTAAAACAATTTCCTATAAATATATTAAATTTATTGATGAAGTGATTCTTTAATCCACTATGATTTAATCATTGTTGTTGAAATCTATTTAATACGATTAAAATTTATAATAATGTTTTTTTAATGTTTCTATTTTAATCGAGTATTTTCCATTTCTTCATTTTTTTTTAACTATAAATCATCTGATCAAGAATATTTTCTCAACATTTCAGTTTTTTAAATAAAAATTTATGAAACCATTGGATGAATTTTAAAGAAGTATTCTTAAAAATCTATTGTTCCAAAAATTACACTCAATGTTATTATCGAATTTAAACAACTGAAATTAACGGGCATGATAGCTTATTTCATTTCTTACTTTTATACTTAATTAAGAAAATTTTCAAGGAAGCAATAATATAAAATTTTCTGTCTAAGTTAAAATGGAATTGATTGTACTAACAGCCGGGTTTAGAATGAAAAGTGATATGAAAGTCACAAATATCAATAAGTAGAGTCGAATGAAAAATATAGTTTAAATTTTAGCCAATAGATGACGCTGTAATGAAGTAAAAAAGATGTAAAAGCACATAACTTTAGTGTAAGAGTATTAGGATTAAAACCACTCAAACACACGCATGCTAATGAAGAAGGAAATGTAATTTTGCTTTGAAAACGAAACTTACCATTGAATCTAATGAATGTCACTGTGACTGTCAGCGAACGGATCACCGAATGCGATACAAGCGCTTTAATCAAAAAATAGGCTTATCAAAATGATAGATATTATTAGGCACCACTTCACGTTGTGTTATCGGCGGCGGATACCTTAAAAGACAGAATTTGTTTTCTTTTCTTTTTTAATTATGATACTCTTCTGAATTTTTGTGCTACCAATGTATTTAATTTGCTGTGAGCAACAAAATCGCAAAATATATAAACTCTGTTGAAAATTTTCTAATTAAAATATTAAAAAGTAACTTTATATTTTAAATACATAATAAAAAATATTATTCTTAAAAAATATTTGTTGCCGTATGTAATACTTTTTAAATTTGTAATAACAAAATAATTTTCAGAAAATTTTACTTTTAGATTTTAATGGATGCAAGAAAGGTAAAAAATGTCAAATTTCAAAATTAAAATTTACTATATTAGTTACTTTTTAAAAATAAATGTTTAAAATTAAAAATATTAGTTTAGTACATTTTGTCGACAAAACGAAGTAGTGTATTCTAAAAATCAAATTTGATATATATACCAACATTAAATTTTGAATTCTATCTCAATATTCTTTTTTAAAAAATAGTCTGAAGTAAATTATGTTTAAGCACTTTATATATATAAACTCAGTACAGTACTTAAACATGGGAGGCAATCAAAACTCTTGTAGAGAAATAGACTTAATTTTGTTCATCTTATTCAGTATCAAAGGAAAAAACAATGCTTGTAAATGAAGTAAAAAAATTTTGTCTTTATAAAATTGTTTAAGTTTTAAAATTCCAAATCTTAGAATTGTAATATATATATATATATATATATATATATATATATATATATATATATATATATATATATATATATATATATATATATATATATGCAAATAGTATAATAACTAAATTTTAATTTCCTATAAATATTAACATTATTATTATTTAAAGGTATTAAGATATTTTTTCTTATTATATTTATAATAAAATGTTTTTATTTCGATAAAAGTGTCAACAATCTATGGAAAAAAACTACTATTACTTAGTAAATTTTACTACTATATATTACAAAATAAAATATGGGAATGAAAACCTGAGAATCTTTTTTTTACTAGTTCGCAGGAATTGAACTGTGATTGAAAACTTCCTGAACTATATTGGAAAGCATGCATTTCTTTAACCTTGTCTTGTGAATGGTATCTTGTTAAGCTATTTTCAAAATAAAAGGAAATTGACCATCAGCGTTCGAAAGAGAGCTTTCTTGGCTCTATTTCGGTTTTGATTACAGTATTTGATGTTTATTTTAACCCCATTGAAGAGTGTTCAGAGTTTGTTTTAGGTCAGTAGACATTTACCTGATGTCTATCACATTTCACTTGGATTGAAGATAACAAGGAGTTACATTTAAAGAATGTGAGTTATACCGTCTCTTGTTTATATCATGTTCATCAATTGATTGAATTTTTCTTTTGCATTGAAATATGTGTTTGGGGCTTGAAATTACTTTCAGAATAAGTTTAGAGAAGAAAAATGCAAAAGCTAAGAAATAAAATTCCTAATATAAGCATTTTTCTCCTTACTGAGTGGACAAAATTAGGGAATTTCGAATTTTCACAATAATGAAAATCTATTGCATAAAGGAACATTTCTCCTAAAAATTTAGATTAAAATTTAATATTTTATTATAAAATATTTTTTTCTAATATGCATTTTTCTACGTTTCTCATTATATAAGTCACGTTCTGGGGTAAATCTTAACCTACGGTATTTCAATAATTGCTGAATGTACCACATACAGAATTTCAGAGGTGTGTGGCATTAAAATGTGCATCATTAATGTGTACCAGTGGCATTAAAATGTGCATCATTAATGTGTATCAGTGGCATTAAAATGTGCATCATTAATGTGTATCAGCGGTTTAAAATGTGCATCATTAATGTGTATCAGCGGTTTAAAATGTGCATCATTAATGTGTATCAGCAGCATTAAAATACTTAGTCTTTTTTAAGTTTACATATTAAGCAGTGAAAAGTGGAATTCTGTACGACTGATCGTTTAATATTGCTGAGAATAATCTAGATCAGTGTAATCTATATTTATTTTTGAGCTTCATGATAATTTTAACTGAAAATTTTTACCAAGTAAAAGCTCATCTTCTAATGTAAGTGCTAATAAGAACGTTTCCGAGCATACAAATTTTATATTATATAATTAAATTAGTCATAATAATTAAAAACTATTTAACATACTACTTATTTTGATAGTGAAATATGTGATACTTGATATAGTTTGAATTCAACATGCTTGTTTTGGGCGTATTAAAAATACTTTTGTCAGATTAGTAAGCACTTACTCAGAATTGTTAATTCAATAAATATTACAGGTGGTTTCAAAATAATGGGAACACCTTTGATTTATAAAGAATCCTTTATTAGTTAGGTACAGGAGCAGCTTTGGCATGCTTGTGTCATGAATCGATTCCTATACGAATCCAAGCTGCACAGCTTTGGCATGTTGTGCAGCTTGGATTCGTATAGGAATCGATTCGTACAAGTGCTGACTAGTGCTTAGAGGAAAACTGTACCATTCTTTATGTAAGTATTGTGAATGTTTTGAGAGAGATGTCGGTGGAAGAAATTGATTCCGTATTGTACGCTCTGTAATTGCCAATAATAGTTAAATGTCGGGTGACTGTGAGGGCAAGGTACGTGTGTAACCTCCTTCTGGTGTTCACGAAACCTTAACTAAACAAGTCCCGCTGAATGTACAGGAGCATTATCATGCTGGAGAATTTCATCTCCTGAAGGAAAACAAATTTTAAATCATAGGATGGATCTGATTAGCGAATATTTCTCTTTTTTTTACCAGTGATCCTTCATTTCAGGGTTGCATTGCAGAAAATCACGATGCTGCTGCTCATATCACTTCCATGCTTAGCAGCTGTAAAGAGACAATCATGATCATATGCTTGTGCCTGTGTCTTAAAAACATGCACCTATCCAGTTGTAGGGGAAAATGTGAAAGATGATTTGTCAGACAGTATCATTTTCTTCCACTTATCAATGGACCAAGTTTTGTGAGTGTGACACCTGTAGATAACGTTTGGCCTTCATGCCTGGGACAAGTGGCTTAGGAACTGCTGCTCCGCAGTAAATGTTCTACTTATAAAGGTGTCTTTTAACTAACTGTAATCATTGAATCTAGAAGATGCAGTTGCTGATTGAATTCTACGGTCACTTTTGCTGAAGTTGTTGGCCTTTCATGCATTTCAATCTGCTTCAGTGCTTGCTGGTGTTTTTTTCTAAGCTTCTCTTTCCTTCCACTATTTTGCTTTGCTGAGCTTATCTCTCCATTCTGTGTTTATGATGTTATGATTTTAGTTAACAGACCTCTGGAAACGTCTAAAAGTTGAGGTGTTTCAGTCACACTTGCTCCAGGTAGGCGAACTCCTACAATTTAGTCTCTTGAAAATCTGAGGCGCATGACTATGGTCTCTTCCTACACAAGAGGGCCAATGCGGCTAGGAGATGCTGCTTAATGTGGGTACAGAACCATTATAAATAGCATCATATGAAGTAATATTCGAACCTGTAAGTTGTTGAACTGAAACCTAGAGTTGATCTTTCAGTTGTCCACTTAACACTTCAACTGTGGCAAAAGACTGATTACTATGATTTATACTGCTTATTAAAATTTGAAAACTTGAACACTTATTACATGATTTTAAGAAAAGAATGAGTGTGTTCTAAATATATTGTTGTTGTTGTCGTATGCCAGCTAGGATGGCAATATGGGGTGTGCTGTTCCACTTTTCCAACTGAACCCTATTTGGTGTGGAGTCCGACTTCCTCAGTACACACATGCCATAGGAACCCGTTCATAGAGTAGGCAACCATTCACAACTCATTCCTACAAGGAAAAGACAAAGACAGGATAGATAGAGAGAGAAAAATACATCCATGCCCGAACCGGGATTCGAACCCAGAACCTCCTTATCTGCAGCCAGGCACACTGACCACTAGACAAGTTGCGTGGCTCTAAATATATATATATATATATATATACACACACACACACACACACACACACACACACACACACACACACACACACACACACACACACACACACACACACACACACACACACACACACACACACACACACACACACACACACACACACACACACACACAATATATATATATATATATATATATATATATATATATATATATATATATATATATATATATATATATATATATATATATATATATATATTTATCAGATTAGTAAGTACTTATTCAATATTGTTGAATGCAATATTAATATTAAACTTTTAACAACATATTGGCTGCAACATTTGACGTCAGCGTAACTATGTGAACATACAGTACTATGAACTACAGTAGTTCAAAAAATAAAGTATTTATCAGAACAAATTTTTAATTTAAGTGCTGATAATTTAAAGATTTATTCCTAAACATTTGAAAGCCTCGAAAAATGTAGTTTATTTTTTAAGCAAAGAATTTAATTCAAAAATATAAAAATACAATTTTACTATACGTTAATGAATATTACAATTGGATAGTATCATAAGATTTTGAAAGCTGTAATATGGCTCAGGAATTCAATTTCATCTTTATTTCATAGAAGATAAAGAAAATTAATAGTTGCTTCTTAAGACTTAATCAGATAATATGTTTTGCAGCAGATGTGTGTTCTTATCCCATAACACCAAAATCCTTCACACTAAAATGTTTCAGTATTTATGGAATAATCACCAAAATGTGTTTTTTTAAAATGCCGTCCGGGTACAATAGCTTTTTTGGCACTTCTCCGAAAACCATAAAATAATACAGGATATACTATGATGTAATATATTTCTACAATAATCAATAATATAATGTATAGAATATATTTGTAGAAAGAATATAATAGAATACAATTAATTTTAGAATATAACATTTACTTTAAAATGGTGTAACACATAGGGAATGTTAGAGACTCGGGCATTAAGTTTTAGACAAAGAAAAAAAACAAATAAAAAAATCATGATTAGGATTTAATTTGGAAATATTGTGTCAGTGAAAACAATCAGATATACAGTAATTTACAATTATTTAAAAATTACTACAAACTTTACATATTTATATAATTTATTTAAATTAATTAAGTATGAATTTATATTAAATATAACACATTCGAACATTTTATATGAGAAATGTTAACAAAACCTCAACAACACATTAAAATGCATTTTAAAATTTAATACATAGAATTCAAAATATGTAAAATTTAATCATAAGGAACTGTATTTTTTAAATATTATTACAAATTGTTGAAAAAATATCATATTTTAACAAAGTCTTAAAGCATTTTTTTCAAACTTATTTAAAATGTATAAAAAATATTTCAACACAAATTATCTTAGAATTCTTCCACAAATTAAACTTACAATCAATCGATAATCCAGTAAATAAAAATTATGTAAGCCTTTAATTCAATTGTTAAATGCACATCTTATTTATCTGCCAAATAAGACAAATAAATAGAAATAAAATGTGAAAATGGCCTATTTTGCTCCCTTCTTTCAAAAACAAGCCACTGCAGAGGGATATTTTTATGAATACATTAATGAAAATTAAAATGCATACTTTTTTATTTAGAGGAATTCAGTGAAACAAAACATTTCATCTTAATCGTTTTTGTTTTAATTTATACAAATAAAAAGCTCATTCTTTTTGTTCACCAAATTTTTATCCGCGGTGAATAGAGAATTGCTGTAAGAATGATTATCATGATGTCGATTTTTGGCTAATTTGAAATAAATCTTATTATATAGTGAAACTGTAGAATTTTGGAACATTTTTATTTAATATGCACTCATAAATGTAAAATATAAGAGAAAATTGCAAAAACAAAAGAATCTACTGCATTTCATTTTCAACTCCTACTTCTCCCTCCTTCGAACAACAGATGGCATGTCACAGAAAAACATAGATTTCACAAAAATGGAGAAAGGATGCTTTGAAATAAACGCCGCTACCCTCCCAGTTGTAAAATGATCCGTTTATTGTGTTACATTTCCGAACATTTTCCTTTGATTACAACGATTGTAACTTAATTTAAAACAACATCGACGTCGATTTTAACTTCATGTAAAATTGCTTTCTGTAATCAATGGAAGTAATATAACATTTCCCTTTGGAACTCTTCTCACTTCAAGAAGAATTTGTGGCTTCTTATAAATGGATATTTTTTGCAGGAAACAAGAAAAAACGTTTAATCATCAGTCAAGCCCTTTGTGTCTACATTTAGCGTAATTTTACTTTTAAAAATAGCCAGGCTGACTAGTTTTTCGATTCTTGGAAAGTGTTGTTTCCTTCTATTGCAGTTTTTCGTTTTTTAAAAAGTGGTGCTTCCTTCTATTGCAGTTTTTTGAGTTTTTTGAAAAGTGTTGCTTCCTTCTATTGCAGTTTTTTGATTTTTTTGAAAAGTTTTGCTTCCTTCTATTGCAGTTTTATGATTTTTTTGAAAAGTTTTGCTTCCTTCTATTGCAGTTTTTTGATTTTTTTGAAAAGTGTTGCTTCCTTCTATTGCAGCTTTTCGATTTTTGAAAAGTGATGCTTCCTTCTATTGCAGCTTTTCGATTTTTAAAAAGTGTTGCTTCCTTCTATTGCAGCTTTTCGATTTTTGAAAAGTGATGCTTCCTTCTATTGCAGTTTTTCGATTCTTGGAAAGTGTTGCTTCCTTCTATTGCAGCTTTTCGATTTTTGAAAAGTGTTGCTTCCTTCTATTGCAGCTTTTCGATTTTTGAAAAGTGTTGCTTCCTTCTATTGCAGCTTTTCGATTTTTGAAAAGTGGTGCTTCCTTCTATTGCAGTGTATGTGTTTATGCTTTGCTCAATACGTCACCTATTGAATGAACATTGGTATACAGATGATAGAAGTCTTGATTTCAGTATGTAATAATTCCGCAATGAAAAAGAATCTTCAGTATCTTATACCTAATTCAACTTGTTTTTATTTCATTTCAATTTGACACCTCAATAGACAGAAAGAGCTATATTGAAAAATAACAAATGGCAATATTATTATTTTTGCAAATCTCAGTTTTCTCGAGAAATCTATGCACCGACATCTATGACACGGGGTCGTTTTAAAATTTGATTTTATTCCGATATAACTTATAAAATGTTAAATATTAAACATGCATTAAGATGTTATTTATTAAAATGCATGAATGCACACACATGATTAAAAGATTCATAAAAATAAATTTAAATTAGTGCTTTGCTTAAAACAGTTTTTGTAGTTTAATTCAAATTTAAGAACACGTTATTAATTGAAATTATGTCAAAATTTCGCTAATTGTAATTTAATAAATTAAGTACTAGCAATCCTTTAACTTAAAAAAATGTACAAAGATGTAATTATAAAAATGTTCTATATAATTTTATGACTAAGTACGGGAGGAAAATGATTTTTACGATTTCTTAAAATATTAATGCAAGAATTTTTACTTTTTCATAATTAAATGTAAGGGAGGGGAATTAAATTTTTTTTATGCTAAAACAATAATATAATTAAAAGATTGTTTCTAAATTGATAAGTCACAAAATTCAATTTAAATCAATATTTTCTTTAAGAATATTACATTTTGATATTATTTTAGAAAGAAACTTGAAATGGATGAAGACAATTTGCGCAGCAAATCTTCCTCTCCAGAGTCATTTTATGTTAATTAAGTTCCACATCTAAGCGACTCATTTTGAGTTCCTTTAAAAAAATGTTATGATGCAGTAAATTCTTTGATAATGCAAATGACGTGTGGAAATCGACACTCTCCAATCAATACTCAGCCATTGTTATCGTTAAGTACCAGGCTTTGTGAAACCGTAACATTCGGAGACGAACACCCATAGGTAAACACTTATTAATGATGCTGAAGCAACAACGCGATCGGACCGCCAATAGTTAGTTCGACTCGCTGTGCTATTATGAAATTTATTTACACAGAGCCAAAATATTGTGTTAACCCCTATGGATGATTTGGCCGCTACATGCCTGTTTTCCCAATGCAAAATAAAATTTAAATAATATTTGATACAAGGTATTCATTTACACCATCGAAATTATATTTCATTAATTTTTACAATTTCTAATACTTAAAGAACAATTATAAATGTGATTTATTAAAAATGAATTTACTTAAGGTAGATAATAAAACTGTTTAGGATTATTTCTTAAGGACATTTCTTAAGAACAAAGTTTGTTTTTATATTTTATACAATATAATATTTTTCAATTTAAAAGCTTTAATAAAACCGGCCTTTTTATGCATTGTTTTCAATAGTTATCTTAAAGCAGATTTGTTAGATAAGAAAATAAGTTATGTATTTCGCAAAAGGTATTGAAAAATACAAAATGATTGAAATTACTGAAAATAAAATAAAGCCTTTTTTATTTCAATAAATGCTTTATTTTTATAACTAAACAAAGTAGAACTTTAAGTTAAATAAATAGCATTTTTTAGTAATTTTTATGTCCAGTTAAATAAAAGATTTGAATAAAGGAAACAATTTAAATAAATAATAGAACTTATATACAAAATTGATCCACGCCAAACTAAACCTTTATTCTAAAAAAACCTTTGCTTATATTTACTTTTAAGTTTATTTATTTAGGCATATTAGACTTTATATGACCTTGAGAATCACAGGCTTCCAGATGTTCTACATTTACATTCATCAGGTTTGCGCACATCGATTGAGAACACATCGCGTTAATCACTGTTTTTCAGAAAGAGATGATTTTTCTTATAGATCTTCGAAGTAATAATACTTGATCTGAACATCTCCAAGTAAAATAAATTTTTCTTCATAAATTGTGAACTAATTTATGATTTATCATTGTGAAAATTTTCCTTGTTTTGTTCCTAAAAAATAAAATTCTTCGTTTTGAACTACTCGTATATTACTGCCAATAAATTTTTTGAATCATTTCTTCCTCTGTCTACTCAGATACCGTGACACCAATATTACCAGAAAAAAAATCAAGATTTGAAACTTTTAAAATTTTTTCTCCTGTGATTCTAAACTTTTTCCCATCATTTATTCAATGTTTTCTTATTTGTTCTACACAGTTAAAATATCTGTCTGATTGAAACTGATCACATTATCATTCTGTTTCTGAATTATAAAATTATCTTCTGGTGGACAGCCACTTAGTAATGAATCTTTATTTTTCACACTAAAATCATCTTCGCTGTTAGTTTTATAAGAAGCGTTATTAAATATTTCTAAAGCCTGAAGTTCTTCGGTTCTAAGATATTTAATAGAATTATTTGGGAAAGATGTTTTCAAATTTACTTTTAACAGCATTTCTTCATAAGCAGTACAATTGATGCCTTCATAAAATGTCCTGTTTTTCAAAAGTTCTACCAAGCAAAACTCTTCACGAACCATTTACTAGTTTCTTTGCTTTCCAACCAAAAACTTAGCCTATTTTCAACATCCAGGCTCACAGACCCGAACGAACCTTGAGTCTCGCTTCAGTTGGACTCAAGGTGTCTCAAGGTCAAGAGTGCCTAGGTTTTCCTCACAAAGTTTTTAAACCCGGTCACAATGCACAAAATTCTTCCATGATTTGATTATTAAGCTCGTGGCCATGGCCACTTTAACGTACAAGATGCTCCCAAATGTAGTAAAAACATACATTAAATGATATGAAATGTCTTCTGTACGTTTGCTTTTTAAAGCATGTGACTGTACGAATTTCGTCAAATTGTCTTGATTGACAAATACATATTTGAAATCATTATCGGTTTTACGACTGCACGTCAGTTAAACCAATCTGGCATCTTGAGTTTATCTCTTCGAAAACCATTGGCCAGATATCAAGCCTTTTCTTGAATGCCTTTCTCTTCTTCTTTTGATAACTTTCACACAAATTTAAGCAAATCATCACTGCCTCGGCAGTAACATTTTTTGGACTTGTTTTGAAATTATTTTACAATTCTGTTTTTACTACCGTCATCTTTTGGGGAATGTCCTTTATGAATTATGGCAAAATTTTCCACCAAATATTCCACTAAGTATGGTTTGAAACTGAGCTAGTTTTAGAAGAAGTTATGGACTTCTTTTATTACATTTCGCAGAACGAATTGAGGATTCCATAAACTAACCGGGATATGTGATAAATACTCAATAATTTGTCATATTTGCCAAGCTTTGACGAGGTAACTACGAATAATCACCAGTAAATATATATAATGACTAGTAGATTTTGGATTCAGTTTCAAGTATTATTGAAAAATGAAAGAGGAATGGCATTTCCCAGGCATGTGTGCGAGGGGTTTTCTAGGCTTTCTCGTTTGAGATACATGAATACGGATAAAATCAATGAAGTCTCCATAAAAGGCTATATTTGGCGGATGTTTAATGCCATATATTTTTGGTTGGTTGACTGTCTGCTATACTGAATCAAACTTCAACAAAGAATTATCGTCGTCCTTTATACAACGCCGTCTAGTGTTGTAAAATTTAACTAATAGATAAAAATGTTCAAGCTTAATTTTAAAAAAAGAAGCGAAAAGTGTTACACAAAGGTCTAAATGAAAAAAATTGAAAACCAACCAAGATATGGAAAATGAGTCGCTCATTTGTAATCCTCAATGATCATATGGTTTCTAATTCTAGAATTTTATGTGTTTTCATGTTGATGTGTTGTAAAATTTAAACATTTTGTGATGCTCTAATATTATTAATATCATTCAATGTTAATCACGATACATTCATGTCACCTATTTAGATTTGAAATGATTAGCCAATTATATGTCTTTACTATTAGATCACGAAGTTAATTTTTATACAGTCCCAGATTCAGTGACAATAAAAAAATCTTATTTACATTGAATGTGGCATATGTGGCCATTTATCTTTTTAGTTTATTATCATAATTTGTTTATTTATTATTTGTTATAACTTTGGATTAAAATGAGGAAACTGGAATATTTTATCTATCAATATCGCTTCTTTTCAAAAGCATAAAGCTGTGTGATTTATGATTTGTTATGGTAACTTTGTAAATAAATATCGTGTAATAAGTTCATATAGTAAGTGACTGCAAATTTTAAGTTCAGTAGTTTCTAATAACTTGAGATGATTCTGCAAACTTTTAATACTTTGATCTTTGAATTTTGATGGCAATCTATTTTCTGAAAACATATAAGAAATAATAATGCCACAAAAATTATATCTTTAGATAAGATCTAAAGATATAATTTTTGTGATGTGATCGGGGTACTGATAAATATATTTTCTTTTTCATCTAGTGCTTGAACTTTCAATGATAAATGACAGTTATTATAGAGGTTAATTACGCTCGGGTCCATAAATTAAGGATAATGCATGTTCAGGCAAAGAAAGAGACAGAAACAAAACAGATGTGACTTATTTGTAAAGTCTATTTATTAAACAAAGGGTTAAGAGCAAAAAAGATGCTATATGCTTGACATTATTAATATAAATTGCGATTTTTATTACCTGGAGCAAATTTAAAAAAAAGAACCCATTTACAAAAACCAATATAACATGGTTGGTATGACGGTGAATACATAGCATGGCTCCCAGACTATGCAATACGCCTAGGCATGCTGACTATCAAATTATCGATCTGATTTTGAGGAATATTACACCACTCATCAAGCAATGCTCTAAGTTCCGGTAGACATGTGGGAGGGGGTTGACGGACTGCAATTCGCCAGTCAAACATGTCCTACACATTCTCTTATGGACTCAAGTCCAGTGAATTTGCTTTCCAGTCCATACGGGTGATATCCTCCGATTGAAGGCATTATTCTACAATTTTACACGGTGAGGACTTGCGTTGTCATCCATAAACAGAAATTCTGCACCCATGATGCCCCGAAACAGATGTTGTTCCAGAATGACATCCCGAAAGATGTGTCTTGTCATGGTTACATTCTGAATATGCACGTTAGTTCTAGAACCCAGAATAATTCCATCCCAAATGAGCAATCCTGCACCACCGTTACGGTGTTGTTTAATGGTGTTCTCTTGGTGGTAACGGATACCTGTTTCTCTCCATATGAAAGTCCGGCAAGAATCAGGATGAAAGTTATACCTGGACTCGTCGGAAAGCATCAAACAAGACCATTGTTGTGATGTCCACGATGCATGCTCTCTACCCCAGGCTAAGCTCAGGCCACAGTGAGTTGCGATAAGTGGAACATATCTGACATGCCTATGAGCATATAAGACCATTGTGCTTTAACCGACTCAGCGTCTCATAATATTTTATGAATCTGCGAAAAGTGTTCCCTCCTCAAAACCAGAAGTTGTACTTTTTCGTTCATTACTTACTTCCCTTGAATTGGTCAAAAATCGTCGGTTATTTCCTCGCTCTCCATGAGAAAATTTCTTACCCCCTCCGAAAACTGTCACAGCGCTGAATTTGGGAGGGAGGGTATCACTTTTCATTTTACTATCCTTTGTAGGGTTGCATATATTTGGAGGTTTGCTAGAATGAATTGTACCTCCAAATAAAAGTGGATAAAAATAAAAAGTATACCTCAAATTATTTTGGTCTTATTTTTAGAAAGTAAAAATAATAAATAACTATTTTTGTGTAATTTAAATTATATAAATTTCTCAGTGTTTTCATGTTAATTTAATGAATAATATGAAGTACAAATGATAACAATTATACTCAAATCATTGTTATGGACATTTTATGCTCTGTTTGATTATTAAATGTAATTTTTTGCTTATTTAAAGTTGTTCAGGCAGAAATTTATAAGCTGAACTCCTTTTTCTCTACTCGAAACTGATCAATCTTAGATAAAATGTCACTTGTCATATATTTTAGAAAACAAAAAAGTGCATGAAAATTAATTTTATTGGTTAATCTGTTTCATCAAATTTCAGTGTAGTTCTAAGTAGTTTAAACAGTTTTTATGTTAATTTATTCCAATTTAGAAGAATGTGTGTTTATAGAAGTTTATTATTTGAGTTATTTTTCAATATTTTCCTGGCGTATGTGAACTGAAATTTAGATATAATTAAAAACAAAATTGATCTTCTCTATTTAATTTCACACAAGTGCAAAAGAGAAATGATGAAATTATAATGAATTTCTTTCTCTTTGTACTTATAATTCAATTCACTTAAAATAATATATAACAATATACAAAAACGTTATTTTTTCATCATAAAAATATTTTTATAGAAATGTTTTCATTCATAAAATAATAATACTACGAATATAAAACTTTTATAGAATCTCGAATTCAAAGAGACTTTGTGTAGGAGAATATAGATCTCTTAATTAAAAATTTGAAAAGAAAAGAAAAACTGAGAATTATTAATTTTCTTTGCTTATTTATTCTTTTTTTAATTGATTAGATACTTATTTTAGTATTATTCATAAAAAATATTCCAATAATATTTTTATGAAAAATTTTCCTTTAAATAGGAAATTATATGCGGTTTAAATCTGAAATCTTTCTTGTGCTTATTTTCTTTTTAGAATTTGATTTATTAGATTTTAAATTTACATTTTAAAAATTTTAAACTTCAAAAATTCACTGGCAAGGGTTTATTTATAGATTCACTTATGATTTTTCTTGATCTAAATTTCCACAAAGTTCTCAAAAGAAAATGTGTTACATTATGAAAGTTTTTTTTATTGAAAATAAAAAATTAGCAGTTTTGTGCTGTGCAATCGAAGCAGTGAAAATTTTACATAATTTTTGAACGCATTTATTTTTAGTAATTATTCCCTTTATTTTGTAATAGTCCTCTGTAATATCAGCAGAGCGAGAAAAATTTTCATTTCTTGAATATCAGCGGGTTACCACTGACTTGATCTCAATTTTGGTTTAAGAGTATTTCCTTGTAAATAATTTGGAGCATAAATATTAGTTTCCTCCCCAATCACTTCAATTAGAGTGTCGTTCATAACTAATTAAAATATTTCAAAAAATCCTCCTGATCAGGTACTTTCATTCCAGGAGAAACCGTGAATGAAAAACATTGTGGGAGTTTTTTCTGACATAATTAATTATCATTGTCAGATTGTTCTGATTCAGAAGAAAATGCGTCAACCGAAGTTAAAAGAGGAACTTCTTTTTCACTGTCACTTGCCAGTTTTTAAATGTTTTTTAAAATAAAAATTTGACAAAAAGAAGTTTTAAATATTTCCCTTATAAATACCAAAATTTATTCTCTTTGATACCTGAAAATCATTTAAGAGAGGAAAACACACTTCTAATTAGATTACAGTGATGAATCAGGGTGAGAAACCAGTTTCTCATCTGTTTACTCCAACTAGAATAATCGAAAAGCTTTCTTTACTTAAATAAGCACCCCCTTTCATTCCTTCCTTAACTAACTGGAAATATCCCGACTCATATAGGAAGTCACATGTGTGATGAGTTATCTTCCTTGAACAAATTCCTAACGTGTATGGGAAACTGCTTGAAATAGTACTATTGAAAACTTATAAAAATTGTAGAGAAAAAATACTTAATATTCCATCCTTTATTATTCAACTTTATATAATCATTAATATTTTAAAGAGGTCCTGAGGGTGATAAATTAGTAGAAAATATTTGAATACTTCTATTCTATATAACTTCTGTTGCATAATATAACATTATAATAGTAACTATAATATTACAATTGCACAATATAACAAAATAACAATATGATAGAAATAAATTGATGCAAAACAAGTCTTGTTTATCAGTTCATGAGAGAATCCTAATTGTATAAAAATTATAACCCTTATAAACATTCAAATTTTACAAAAGTAAAGTAGAATTTTGGAAAGAAAAAATTTACAAAGAGCAATTTATTTGAAATTTTCCTAAACATGGGAAAATTACAAAAATTATGTTAATCAATTAAATTTAATTTCCTTAATTATATGTTATCTACATTTTATTTTTTGAAATAAAATTACAAAATTAAATTTTATTTTAGCTTTTCTTATTGTGTACGATATTATTGTTAATACTAATAAAGTATTTAATGACTTTGCAAATAATTACTTAAATCAGAAGTTATGTGTGAAAATTTCTATTCATTTTTACATCTTCTTTTGTAAAAAATATCCAGATAAGTTTTCCAAATAATAAGACATTTTCCTATATAAAATATAAGAATTTATTTGTACATTTTAAACTTTCTTCGAGATGGCTGACAAAAAATTTCATTTTCAAAGTGGTTAAATTGGTATTTCCTGTTTAATGTTACTTAAATCCTTAATCAATGTAAAAAAAAAAATTGAGTAGCTATATTTATAGTTCTATGAAAAAATAATATTAAAAAAAATCATATTGTTTAGTCAGTTTTATCGTAGAAGATATAATAATTTTATAGAATAATTAAAAAAAAGAACGATTAAAATGTACTATAAAAGGAAAGAAAATGTGAGCAATATATTGAAAAAGAATCGATTGGAATTAAAATAAGTTTAGAACAGTTATGGTGGTATTATTAAGCTCCAACTGCCCTTGAGTTTGAAAAAATGTATTGTCAAAAGAACATAAGATTTTTTCATTTGGTAATTCACTCTGATGAAATGGATTGAGACGGCTGTACAAAAAGGATTTAAAATGAGCAAAAATGGTCTAAAATTGAAGAACATTGTCAAAAGCATATTTTAAGCTTATGCGCAATATTTTAATTCAAATACGAGCAAAATAATAGATTAATTACTAAGCATGTCAGTAAAAATATGCAGAAAAAATTCAGATATTTTAAATTTTATTATTTATTAATATTTTATATACAATTTCAATGAAATTTACTCATATTTTTTTTAAAAAAATTTCTGATATTTAAATAAAAATTTCTTTAATTTAATTTTATTATTTAGGAATTTAAAAAATATTTTATTATTTTCATTGCATTATTGCAATATCTTCATTGCATTTCAGAGCAAATATTTAATAATTTACTCTAAAATCCAAATCAAGATTGAATGAGAATTTTCTACATTATTTCATCTTGAAATTTGACGCCTTTGATAATAATGAAAAAATAGTATTTAAGAAAATCATATTGCTTAGTAGGTTTTATCATCGAAGATATAATTATTTTATAGAATAATTAAAGAACAATTAAAAAGTACTATAAAATGAAAGAAAATGTTAAATTACATTAATGTAAATACTTCAATTTGCTTTATTTTTCATTATACGAACACTAAAAATAGAACTTTTTTCCTCTGTGGCAAAAAATAAAATAGAATCATTGATAAATGTTCGAAATTTCTTAATGAAATATTTTGGATAATTTGCAGGCATTGAGTTGAGCTCTCTCTGTGATCTAGTGATAGGAAGCCATTCTTCAAAGGTAAAGATGCCGGATTCGATCTGTTGGACAACGGAGCTCATCTCTCGCCTCTCGGTTGTTGAATTTTCCTAGTTTCCGCTCTTGTAATATGTGAATATGGCCCACTATCTCTGAAAAGTCTTCCCGCAGAGCAATTAATTGATGTTAAATTGCCTCATAGTAGTCTTGTCAACAATTCGGAGTCAAATGTATAAAGTTGAAAATAAAAAAAAATAAAAAGAAAATAGGGAAATATTAAAAAAAACTTGTTCTGTTCAGTAGTTTCTAAGCATATCAGAAATCCTTGGGATTTAAAACTATTGAGATTCCAACACAATATTCACTCACATTTAAGATTCAAGAATATGGTCAATATCTAAGTAAGGATATGAAAGTAAAAATATTTATTTTTGGTTCAATAAAGTCAATAAATATTTAGATTTTTATGACCCTTATTTAAAATACATACTGTTTCATTTTTTCTTTTATCATATTATATAAAAAATCAGCTCTTTTTTAAAGAAAAAGTTATTCAATTATATTTTATACTTTTATTAAATGCAAAATATAATCTATATTAAATGAAGGATTTTTATTACAAACTATAATTAATAATTTAAAATAGAAAGCACAAAATCAAGCATATACGAATCTGTTGATAAAAATTAAAAACTACTATATATATATATATATATATATATATATATATATATATATATATATATATATATATATATATATATATATATATATATATATATATATATATACATACATACAACATACATACAAATATATATGTATATATGTTGTTGTTACTTATGACACTTGTACAAACCAAGCTCCCTATGCCTTGGCAATTTGAATTTAGGTCAATAGGGAGCGTCTTTCGTTTAATCAGAGCACCACGAAGGTGAAAGTACGTCTTTGCTCTTTTTTAAATCCTCCGATAGATGGCACCACCAGAGGATACCCTCCTTCCATTTTGACATTGATCTGAAGGGGGAAGAAATTTTCTCCAGACCATTGCTCCTATGGTAACTGCTCAAGGACCAACCCTAGGACTTTCGATTCCACGGATTTTAACAAGTACGTATATCGCATGTACTCGGTGGATCTTTGGCGGCATTGGGAATCGAACCCCACCCTTCTGGTTGGAAGGCCGATACCCTAACCACTAATATATATATATATATATATATATATATATATATATATATATATATATATTATATTTGTAATTTAACATGAAGAATGTAATAGAAAAATAATCCAAAAATATGCTCTTCTTCAGCGTAAATGATGTCATGTCATGTGTTGGTGTCAGTGGAAAGTAAATAATTTTGATGTCTAGTGCTGTAAAGGGAAGAGAGTGTGGAGAAGGGTCCGTCGCGTGACAGACTTCTGTGAGATGAAGTAGCATTTCCAACTTCGTTTCCATTCGGAGATCACCTCACCACTGGAGGGCGCTGTAAGTAAGGACGGGCACAAAGAGAGGCGGGAAACGGACCGTCTCTCCGCATCTTCTCTCGCAGAGCCGCCCGCGCCTTACATCCACTCACCTGGGAGTTCAGGACGGGATACGGCCGTACCTTGCTTATGAGAGACGAGGCAGTTTTCATGGGTTGTGCAATACTCACTCATCGATAAAATAAATTGATTTCCGATTGATTATTCAGCTGTAAAGGATAGACTCTGAGATTTCTTTTTTTTTCACTCCGAACTTCAGTAGCTTTTTTGACACAGAGGTAAGGATTTTTCTATTTGTTTTCAAATAAAAGTTCAATCATAAAAGTTTATTGAATGAATGATACATGAAGTCTATAAAATATTTAATACATTTTGATACTTAATAATTCATAGAGTAAGAAAAGAGAGATTTAGAATAATAACATAAATGATATATTGGGTTAGAAAAGTTCTCCCAACTCTCTCTGATCAACAGACTTGCCCAGTGTATCCAAAGAGAATATAAAAGAAACAGTTTATTTCATATTAAGTATTGGCAAACAAGGTTCCTATTAGATAGTATGCTTGCAATTCTAGTACTGAGGCCATTTTTTGAGAGTGATATCCTTAAACAAAGCCCTTAAGAAAAAAGTCGGAATGTCAGGTGATTTGAGAACTCAAGAAATTGAGCGCAGTGGATGGGTAGATGAAAGGGTCAACCAAGACAATGCAAAAAGGCATTCAAATTAAAAAAACGAAGTTGCTTACAAAGAATAACTTTAAAGAAAAGATTCACAAAAGAAAAACTTATCAGATGAGAAAAATCATAAATGGAAATTTTAAATAAAGAAATTATGAGTTTTATTGTGTAAATAATGTCAAAGGTTTGCTTATTTCTTCATAATATTGTGTAATATTAACAGCAAATTGTATTGAACATTTTATGGACTGTTTGTATGTAGATTATATTAGTGATATTATGTTAATGATTGTACTGACAATGAGAAATTTATTTCTAAAAATGTATTTCAACTTGTTTCTGTAGTGAAGACTTATATGTGATGAGTTGTAATCTACATTTGGACTGATTTAGGAATAAATTAAATCGAAAGTTAAATTGTCAAAAATAAACTCCAGGCTGTTTTAAATGAATGATATTTCACGAATTATTGGACAATTTACGGTCCGATACTATGCCATTGAAACTATCTCTTTCTAATGTCTTTTAAATACTGAAACCTACAGTTTGTTTTCCTGTTTTTTAAGAATTAGTAATTAATTTCCAAAATATATATAATTGTTATTTTTGTCTTGTGCCAGCTAGGCTGAGATTATGGGGTGCTCTGCTCCACTTTTCCAACTGAATCATATTTAAATATATCTAATCAAAGAAACTATAAGAAAGGAAACGTAAAAAAGTCTTTATTTTTAAATGTACATGTTATATTATGAACATATTTTAAAATTGCACACATTTCAAAATTGTAAAAATACTGATTATCAAAATATTTAAAATTTTTTTATCACAATATAGGATATTAGAATAGATTGTGTTTCAAAAAATATTTATGTATTTTAAAATACAGTTTTGTCAAAAATATGTACAATAAATACAAGTAATTTACAGCAATTATTTCTGAAAATTTTAAAATAGATACTATAAATATGTTGAATAAATTATTATTTTTAAATACAATTTTTCAATCTACACATTGAAAATTTTAAAAATATATTTTAACTCTTGATTTGTTCGACATTTTAGAATTCTTATAGCATTAACATTTAAAGCTTTAAATAAAAAACAAAAAATTATTAGATTTTCCTAAAGTGTATATTAATATTCAATTTATTTTATGGACATTATTTTCATAAGAAGAAATTAGAAAAACGATGTTCTCAATAAAGTAAATTACCAGTTTTTAACACAAAAATATAGATTCCTGTACATATACTCTTTTTGGAAGTAAAATTATTTTTATTGTATATTTTAAATTGAAAAATATCATATAAAAAAACTTCTTAGCTTCGAACATAAATTAGATAAAACAATTTAAGGGAGACTTCTTGAATGCTACCTAGAAACGTTGCTTGAATTCGGAGAGATATATTTATATTCAATTTAATATGAAAATGTGTACTATTTAAATATTAATTTTTAAAAACATAATTTTGTTCAAAAAGCCCACATGAGCTTCGAAATATTAAATTTAAGTAAATAAATGCACAAGAAAATAGTTTTCATTTCAATAAAATTAATTTTTTTATTGAAATGAAATTACGTTCAAAATTTTAATGCAATTTCGTATAGAGTACTTATTTACCGTTGAAGATGTACCAACATTTGAATATTTTCAAGAATTTTGCTGCATAGAAGTATTCAGTAATTCGCAGATGCCATGAATTTTAATGATTTACAATTATTTTATATAATTTTGTTTATTATTAAACAGTTTATATTAAATAAATTCTAATATTTCCTACTCTATTTTGCGGAACAAAAAATAAATATTTACATAATAAATGACCAATAAATCGATAAAGTATTTTATTTTTAAGATTTTAAAGATTTAAAATATAGCATTCTATTAAAATAAATTTTTGCATCATGTTCTTTTGAATCTATAATCATAGAATAATTATAATATATACTATTTTAGTAAATATCTTCAAATTTTCTCCTAGTCTTCACAATTTAGAAACGAATGCCTCAATAATTCCGATATTTTTATTTTTAAAGTTTTTTTTATTAATAATTAGAGGTATAAAGGCATTTTACTCTAAAAATCACAAATAAAAAAATTGAGAAACATTCTTAAAATAATACCTTGACTTATGAATATTTAAAATAAAAATATCTTATTTCATTTAGAAAAATTTTGATCGAATCATATGGGATTATATTATTATAAGTGAAAATATGATGTGAAAATAATATATTTAATAGAGAATAAAACTTAAAAAATTTTAATGCGAGAAAAATATTTCAACTTTTTTATTATAAGAAATTGAATTCTGCAAATAAAACTAAAGAGATTTCAAGTCTTTTGCTTTTAAAGTATTTATGTATTAAATTTTTGCTTTTAAAGTATTTATGTATTAAAAACTACTTACATATGAAAACTAACTAGAATGAACTTTCAAATTATTTCTTCATCATTCTCAAAACAAAAGAGTTGCGTTATAGTTTTATTATTTTGCAGATATATTATATTAATAACATTAAAATTTTGTTCAATTTTTAAATAATGTTTTTTACAAATATATATGTACATTTTAACAATAAAAAATATATATTTTAATATTTTATAAAAAATTTTAGATTTAAAAAAATCTGTAATAAGTTTAAAGTTTAAGATATTTATTCATTAGGTTAGGAAAACCTTATAAATTAATTTCACGAGAACGATACTCTTGCTTTCGGTTCAACATTTCATGGGTTCGAATCCCACCTAGGGCATGGATGTTTGTAGTGGTTTGGAATCCACTTTAAACCGTAGGTCCCGGTCTAATTAGCCCTCGTGTGCAAAAAATAACCGTTGAGTGACAAACAAAACAAACAAACACGAGAACGATAGAAAAAAGATATATTTTTGCTCTTTGTTTTATAATATAAAAAGCATTATATATTACACTTTTTCAATATTTATTTAAAAGAATTTCTTTTAGAGCATTATGGCAAAAACTATCTCAAAACGAAAATTAATTATTAGATTAGTTATTGCAGTTTGTTCAACTTAGGTGTTAAATAATTTGTACTTATTATTATTAGCGCGCTAAAAATATCTATTGATGCGTAAGAAATTGAAGGAATCAAAGTGTCTAAATATGTTGGAAACAGAAGGAAAGAAATTCTGAAATGTAATATGAGAAGAATTTCTTAAGAAACGTGACAGCTGATGTTTTTATTAAACTTTGTAAGGAAATGTTTGATGTTTCTACCTTTTAAAAATATTTTTCCTTACAATTTTCAGCAAACTTTCTTTTTTTAAGCTACCGATGAAAATAAATGCACCCAGTTGTCCTGAAAATTCTCATATTAACTTAAAATAAAGTACTTCGAAATACTTTACACAGATTAAAAAGTTATTTTATATAATACAAGTTTATAATATTAAATTAATTATAATATTAAAACCATATGCATAATTTTGGCCTTTAATAATGCAACAGGTTTGTTTTTGATGCCTATTATTGTATAAAGTGCATGTGATTCACAATGTCTTCTTATAAACGCACTTTATTATCTTTTAAATGCAGTAAAATAGCTTTACATAGGGAAATCAATCAGCCGACCGATGGCTGAGTGGTTAGCGTTCCTGACTCCTGAGCTCTGGGTCCCGGGTTCGAATTCCAGTTCGGGCATGGATGTTTTCTTCCTTCTCTGTTCTCTCTGTTCATTCTTCTGTGATGTGGTATGAATGTAGTCCACCTTATAAACGGGTTTGTGGTGGTATGGCGCAGGTAACGCTACTCGCCTCCGTGACTTGGTTCACGGGTGCCCGCTGGGTAACGACTAAATGAGTAGCAGTTTCTGGCCTTGTTGTGGCATAGGGTTCAACACCCAAGTGTGCCCGACGTTGGAAAGAAAGGGAAATCAATCAATCTGAACTTATGAACATTTGGGTTCAAAGAACACCCTGCATGTTTGATAAAATTTACATTTAGAGTCTGAGATTACCTGCTTTACTTTGTTCCATATGTGACTGAATCATAAATTTGTAATTATAACTAGATTAAAATACAATAAAAATATAATTATTATATGAATACATTTTATTTTTTATTATGAATAAATTTGGTCAAACTATTTAAATTTCTACAGTTAAAGTTCCATCTATAATTTCGTATATACGAACATCATGTCAAAATAAAGTAACGCAAATAAAATAATGCATTGCATGTCAAAATAAAGTTATCAAATGAATGTTTTAATTTTTCATGTTTTATTGAAAAAAATATTTGTACTTATTGACCATTATTCTATTAAAGAATGCGAATGAATTAATAGTGCAACAAATTTCGAATTTGTTTGGTTTATTGAGAGAGTCACTCATTTGATACACCAATCAACCTGTGAGCGATGAGTGAAGAATGAGTTACAGTATTCTCAAAAAATTAGTTTTTATAAAGTGATGGATATGTAATTTTTTTGATGTGGAGGAAGTTGAAAATTAGGACACTTAATTATGCGAAGTATAAAAACAAAACGAGCAGAAAACTTTTCATTCAGTTAATCGATGTGACCAGAAAAGTTACTTTTGTTGTTTTTCCTGAAGAAACTCTTTTTAAAAGTTCAGCGTTTAATTAGCGAGATCATCACAAGTGCCGGAAACGAAATGAAATCCTCAATTTTCCAGTTTAATTTTTAAGCTTATTTTAATCACCCTTTTGAAAAACTGTCTTAAGAGCTAATGTGGATATCCTATTTGTTTTGTATGTGTAAAGAATATTTTCGTATAATCATCAAAACTTGATTTTAATGAATATTCATTCAACTCTTACAAATATATAACAGAATCTATACTTACATTTGATCAATGTACAGAGTGATTATTTATTAATCATCACATTTTGATGATTTATAGTTTCAACTTTATTGTATCTATCTATTATTACTAATAATATAATGAAAGGAACTAAATTTAAAGTTTTATTTCTGTCATCTCGGCCTATTCTCACTTACTCATCTGAAACGTGGACATTGACTGAGAAGGACAAAGAAACCATCTCCATTTTCGAAAGAAAAACTTTACGAAGCATTTTTGGTGGAATAAAATGTGAGAATACATGGCGAAGAAGAAATAATTCTGATCTCTATAAACTATATAAAGAACCAGATATTGTTAAATTTATCTCAATACAGAGATTAAAATGGGCAGGACATTTGAGCCTGATGAACGACAATCGGGTGACGAAAAATATTTTCTTGGCTCGCCCCATGGGCACCAGAAAAAGAGGACGAGCGAAACTCCGATGGAGTGACTGCCTTGAAAACGACCTAAAAACACTAAAAGTGACAAACTGGATGACCTCATCCAAAAATAGGGGGTTCTGATATGCACTTCAGAGGAAGGCAAAGGCCCACCCTGGGCTGTCAGGCCAATGAAGAAGAAGAAGAATTTATGTCATCAATTCGTTGCGATTCATTATGCACCTGTTTACAAAATGATGTCTAATAAACCGAAGAAAATTTTCATTTTGAAATTCTTCAGAAGACTCTATTTTTGGACCTTGCGCCATAAAACTCAACCAACCAGCCATCAGAAGACTCAAAAGATTCCTTTATTTTTGTGAATTTTTCTTAGGAAATTCAGGAATGTGCCTCTGCATCACGTTACCAAAAATAATGAATATAATCATATATTACATTATTGCTGCTGATTGGAAATATTGACTGTGGAATATCCGTTCATTTACAACTTAATGCCAACAACATAGATGTTTGTAATACATCATGAAAAGAGTTATAAAACCACTGTAAAGATGGGTAGGAAACTCGGATATATGGATTTTAATACTTTTTTTCCAACGGCGGGCACTTGAGGGTTGAACCCTATGCCACTACAAGGCCAGAAACTGCTACTCATGTGTCGTTACCCAGCGGGCACCTGTGAACCAAGTCACGGAGGCGAGTAGCGCTACCCGCGTCATACCACCACAAACCCGTTTATAGGGTGGGCCACATTCATACATTATCATGGAAGATAGAAAGAAAGGATAGAGAAACACAGAGAGAACAGAGAAAGAAAGTAACATCCATGCCCGAACCAGTATTCGAACCCAGGACCCAGGAGTCAGGAGCGCTAACCACTCAACCATCGGTCGGCGGATTTTAATACTAATATCATTCATTATTTTTATGTATTGCTTTCTGAAGTGCATTCAATGAAAATTAGACGAATCATTCATAACAACCCATTCTCTCCTAACTTTTCTTCATAAAAATATTTGTATATTGTGCAATAAGGTAATTTTTAATATGAAATATATTAATCTTAGTATTGGATCTAATTGATATTAACCAAACGTGTATGCATTCGATACATTTTAAATGCTATTTAATTATTTTTATATTAGACTTTCATTATATTCAGACTTTGAAATGCCTACAATATGCAGTGATTTAAAAATAAAACTTGTTAATAGTTGTAAAATAAATCAACATTTAAAAAATGTGGAAATAAATGTTGTATTTTAATTTTTAAACTATCTTGAAATTACTTAAAAGATACGAAAAACCCAGTATAATAGGTTTACCAAGAATTAGAAGCGAAAGAATTGTATTTAAGAATACAGTGTAAAGCAAGATCTTATTTATAGAAAAAGATTAAGATTTGTACACAATAAAATCAAACAATAAGAATCTTTAACAATGAGGATTAAGAAAAACTACGAGAATGTAAACCCTTTTTTTTTTTTTTCAAATTTAATAAAATTTAAGGGTTTAGTTGGACAAGTTTTCGAGTGCGAGACAATGCATAGTTAAAAAAAATTCTCGAAATAAAAGTTTATCCGAATATTATTTTATATAAAAAATGATATAATACTCCAATTTTATATCTTTAAAATGTGTGTCTAAAAATCAAATAATGTCAACAACCACAAATTCATTTTTCGCTGTACTACATATAAATAAATAAATTTTGTACGTTAATTTTAACAATTTGCTCACATATATGAAAGTATAGAAGGAATTTTTCTGTTTTGATAATTATTTGACCTAAATTATAATTATAAATGTTTATCAGTCAACAAAGTATCTAACCTCAATTTTACTTACAAAGTATGTCAGTATTAATTTCGAAAAATTATTTGTTTTTCCCTATTAAAAAAACCTGAAGAAATCTATAAAATATGTAAAATTTTATTTAATGAATTAATGTAACAAAATTTCATTACATTCTGTAAATAAGAATTTCTTTTGATATATTTGCAATATGCCAAAATCTTTTGGGATTCAATTTTAGATTAGCAAATAATTAGATGGAGTAAACTCCTTTCATGTTTATATAATATAGTAACGCATTTTTTATGAGTTCCCGAGCTTATTCATATTTTTAAAAGCCACACTTTTCTAAGGCTGATTTTATTGGAATCATATTCCTACATTGTTTTGTTATTGAAATATAAGTTATATAATACTGCATAGAAGGAAAGTTAAAATAAAAATAATAAATTGGAACAGCTGAACTTCAAAAAGTTCTTTATCTTGCGTTCTAACCACCTCTTTTGATAAGCACATGATTTCCCAATAGTTCTTCAGCACACATTACGCTTCGAGCTCCCCCTACCTAAAATTTCTTTACCTTACATTCCTCACCTAGTAATGCAGAAAAGTCTTCGGTCGTCTTGTTTCCAACCACGAATTATTATCAATCTCTCAGATTACCAAATCTGATCCGCGAGCACACTTTTTCGATCATAGTAATATAATCTAATAACATTTACAGAATAACATATTTAATTTTTAAGGATTGTGATACATAAATTTGATTCCCTTACTTTTATTTTGTTTTATTTTTAATTCTTTTAGAATATTTTACTTCAGGTTTAAAAAATCTATGAGGTTTTTCCTGTTTATTATATCCAATATATTAAACTAAAAGTTTTAGTCTGCATTAAATAACAGAAAATTGTTTTTAGTTTTTTTTTAGAAATGTAATTAGTTTATTGAAAGGAAGAAGTTGTGCCATATGCTCTGTCACCGTTATTACCTTTCTTAGGATACCAACATGATTCAGTTAAAATTGTTCTATTGACATAGCCTATGTCATCAAATAACTTCTTTTTTAATGCTGAAAAATGTTAAAATGGGAAGCTAACTGAAGAATACTGATCTTGTCAGTTCAATGAAATTTAAAGTTATGTTGTTTACACATTAAGACTTACCTTGATCATAAAAATTTAATTCGTAATTTTATTGGATTCAAAGATTTTTAATGTAATTACTAACTTAAAAAAATAAATTTTTATTATGCTTTTATTGATTAAATTCAATTAATTTTAGTATATTTATTTATATATACATTCTTGATATGCGTAACACAATATATAGAATGTATATTTTACTTTTGATCTTTCAATTAATTCTACCAACGTAAAATTATTCTTCTAAAGAAATGAATATTTTATTTTAGCATAAAATTAGCGTGTTCAATGCATGCAACAAATATACGTATACAGCCGAAATTCTGCTTCATATTGTAGTGTAATATATTAAAATTGCATTCCAACATATTATAAAATCCTAAAAATACTTTCTCAAAAATGAATGTATTGAATTAAAACTAATATATATACAGAAATTACAAAATCATAACAGTTTCCATGATAAACTGGAAACTTTCTTTTGGCTGTGAAATTAAACTTCAATATTTGCACTGGAAGCAAAATCTCGAATTCTTAGGAAATTCCATTTTAATTGTAATACTTATACACTTTGCATATATTTCCGTCTCTTTTTTTCTTCAAGCCAAACAATAAAAACTAATCGCTTTTGTACTCCTCCAAGTAATATTTATTGTCTTTTAATCTTGGGAGGAAGAGGAGAACTCAGAGAAGAAACATATCTTGAAAAGAGAGCTCTGTTTCAATAGCATGCTATATATAGATCCTATCACCCTCGCAGAATAAACATACACAATGCAACGAATGAAGATTAAAAATGTTTTTCTTGCGCTCTGTCAGTTTTCCTTCATACACTGCACGAGACACTGGAATGAAAAACAAAATAAAGATCACTTTGAATACGTCCTTGGTCTAATGGATAATATCTGAAGGATAATAATCTAAAAGATAACATTATTGGGGTAAATGTACAAAAAAAAATAAATATAAACATACAATTACTTATACCATCTATAATTTAGACACTAATTATTTGAATAAGTATGAAGGATAATTGTAAATTATGCATTATTCATTTATAAAATTGCTTGTTATGTACATCCCTCTATAGACCTAAATTTCCTGTAGTTAAAGGGAATTAGCGTTCAAAAATAATTAATTAAGTAATGAGGGTTAATGTCTTTCAAAACTTTAAATTATATATTTGAGGGTGATGACTACTCTTTATTAGGATTTTGAGTGAATGCATTTCACTAAATTTTACATAAAAATTAGTGTCACGTTTTTCGGTTTCTGACAGATTTATTAAAATGTTTTCTTAGTATTACTGTATCAACTGATAAGCTGATACAACGGAAACTCACAAAACATTTTAAAATCTATGGTACAGGTTTTCATCATCGTTTACCAAAGCATCCTTGATACAATCATGGCGTTCAATCAATGTCGGCAACAAAGGTGGTGTGTTAACATCATTTTTACACATCCCAAAAGAAAATCATAAACTCTAAAGAGGCTTTGACAGAAAAAGAACTCTTAAAGCTATCTAATGAGTTCGATACAGAACGAAACTTTCGATACGAAGCTTTTTGAAAATTGTTTTAGAATAAAAAAATATAATAATCATAAACTCTACAGAGAAGGCTTTAACAGAAAAAGAACTCTTAAAGCTATCTAATGAGTTCGATACAGAAACGAAACTTTTTGATATTACGAAACTTTTTGAAAGTTGCTAGTATCCCAAAAGAAAATCCTAAACTCTAAAGAGAAGGCTTTAACAGAAAAGGAACTCTTAAGGCTATTCATGAGTTCGATATAGAAGCGAAACTTTTTGAAAATACGAAACTTTCGATACGAAGCTTTTTGAAAATTGTTTTAGAATAAAAAAAATATAATAATCATAAACTCTACAGAGAAGGCTTTAACAGAAAAGGAACTCTTAAAGCTATCTAATGAGTTCGATACAGAAACGAAACTTTTTGATATTACGAAACTTTTTGAAAATTGCTAGTATCCCAAAAGAAAATCCTAAACTCTAAAGAGAAGGCTTTAACAGAAAATGAACTCTTAAGGCTATTCATGAGTTCGATATAGAAGCGAAACTTTTTGAAAATACGAAACTTTCGATACGAAGCTTTTTGAAAATTGTTTTAGAATAAAAAAATATAATAATCATAAACTCTACAGAGAAGGCTTTAACAGAAAAGGAACTCTTAAAGCTATCTAATGAGTTCGATACAGAAACGAAACTTTTTGATATTACGAAACTTTTTGAAAATTGCTAGTATCCCAAAAGAAAATCCTAAACTCTAAAGAGAAGGCTTTAACAGAAAATGAACTCTTAAGGCTATTCATGAGTTCGATATAGAAGCGAAACTTTTTGAAAATACGAAACTTTCGATACGAAGCTTTTTGAAAATTGTTTTAGAATAAAAAAATATAATAATCATAAACTCTACAGAGAAGGCTTTAACAGAAAAGGAACTCTTAAAGCTATCTAATGAGTTCGATACAGAAACGAAACTTTTTGATATTACGAAACTTTTTGAAAATTGCTAGTATCCCAAAAGAAAATCCTAAACTCTAAAGAGAAGGCTTTAACAGAAAATGAACTCTTAAGGCTATTCATGAGTTCGATATAGAAGCGAAACTTTTTGAAAATACGAAACTTTCGATACGAAGCTTTTTGAAAATTGTTTTAGAATAAAAAAATATAATAATCATAAACTCTACAGAGAAGGCTTTAACAGAAAAGGAACTCTTAAAGCTATCTAATGAGTTCGATACAGAAACGAAACTTTTTGATATTACGAAACTTTTTGAAAATTGCTAGTATCCCAAAAGAAAATCCTAAACTCTAAAGAGAAGGCTTTAACAGAAAATGAACTCTTAAGGCTATTCATGAGTTCGATATAGAAGCGAAACTTTTTGAAAATACGAAACTTTCGATACGAAGCTTTTTGAAAATTGTTTTAGAATAAAAAAAATATAATAATCATAAACTCTACAGAGAAGGCTTTAACAGAAAAGGAACTCTTAAAGCTATCTAATGAGTTCGATACAGAAACGAAACTTTTTGATATTACGAAACTTTTTGAAAATTGCTAGTATCCCAAAAGAAAATCCTAAACTCTAAAGAGAAGGCTTTAACAGAAAATGAACTCTTAAGGCTATTCATGAGTTCGATATAGAAGCGAAACTTTTTGAAAATACGAAACTTTCGATACGAAGCTTTTTGAAAATTGTTTTAGAATAAAAAAATATAATAATCATAAACTCTACAGAGAAGGCTTTAACAGAAAAGGAACTCTTAAAGCTATCTAATGAGTTCGATACAGAAACGAAACTTTTTGATATTACGAAACTTTTTGAAAATTGCTAGTATCCCAAAAGAAAATCCTAAACTCTAAAGAGAAGGCTTTAACAGAAAATGAACTCTTAAGGCTATTCATGAGTTCGATATAGAAGCGAAACTTTTTGAAAATACGAAACTTTCGATACGAAGCTTTTTGAAAATTGTTTTAGAATAAAAAAAATATAATAATCATAAACTCTACAGAGAAGGCTTTAACAGAAAAGGAACTCTTAAAGCTATCTAATGAGTTCGATACAGAAACGAAACTTTTTGATATTACGAAACTTTTTGAAAATTGCTAGTATCCCAAAAGAAAATCCTAAACTCTAAAGAGAAGGCTTTAACAGAAAATGAACTCTTAAGGCTATTCATGAGTTCGATATAGAAGCGAAACTTTTTGAAAATACGAAACTTTCGATACGAAGCTTTTTGAAAATTGTTTTAGAATAAAAAAATATAATAATCATAAACTCTACAGAGAAGGCTTTAACAGAAAAGGAACTCTTAAAGCTATCTAATGAGTTCGATACAGAAACGAAACTTTTTGATATTACGAAACTTTTTGAAAATTGCTAGTATCCCAAAAGAAAATCCTAAACTCTAAAGAGAAGGCTTTAACAGAAAATGAACTCTTAAGGCTATTCATGAGTTCGATATAGAAGCGAAACTTTTTGAAAATACGAAACTTTCGATACGAAGCTTTTTGAAAATTGTTTTAGAATAAAAAAAATATAATAATCATAAACTCTACAGAGAAGGCTTTAACAGAAAAGGAACTCTTAAAGCTATCTAATGAGTTCGATACAGAAACGAAACTTTTTGATATTACGAAACTTTTTGAAAATTGCTAGTATCCCAAAAGAAAATCCTAAACTCTAAAGAGAAGGCTTTAACAGAAAATGAACTCTTAAGGCTATTCATGAGTTCGATACAGAAGCGAAACTTTTTGAAAATGCGAAACTTTCGATACGAAGCTTTTTGAAAATTGTTTTAGCATCCAAAAAAAAAATAATGATAATCATAAACTCTAAAGAGAAGGATTTAACAGAAAAGGAACTCTTAAGGCTATCTCATAAGTTTGATACAGAAACGAAACTTTTTAAAATACGAAACTTTCGATTCGAAACTTTTTGAAAATAACCCAAAAGAAAATCATAAACTCTAATGAGAAAGCTTTAACAAAAAAAAGGAACTCTTAAGGCTATTCATGAGTTCGATACAGAAAATGCTTTCTGTTGATTAATCAACTTTTTGAAAATTGTTAGCAACCTGAAATTTGGTAAACCACAGCGAAACCTGAAGTGAAGAATTCTATATATTTCATATATATTGAATAATTATCAAAATACTGTTTTTTCAAAATACACAAGGCAATAAATCTTTTAAGCTTCGCCTAATACGAAATGATAAAAATGTTTGAAACTTCAATGAGTAAGTAAATGTAAATCAGTTGTTTTAATACAAATATTATATGCAACGAAGCATGCAAAGTTGATTTTTTAGTTACCAAAAAATTTAAGTCTTTAATGCAAGTTTTATTATTTGTCTACTTAACTGAAAAACATACATTTGCTTAAATATATTGTATATAATACTCCATAGCCACTGTGTGTTTTTAATATTAATACAAATATATAAGTCTTAAATATACAATTAGATTAAATTTAGAATTCTTTATTAGACGGATAAAATTTTTAAATTTTGTTTAATTGAAAACTTAATCCCTGTTTGTATATCAAAAAATAGTTAACACATAAAGCTTTTAAAGGAGATAAAAAACAAAACAAGTGATTGATGGTTGAAATGTAATTAATATTGCTCTTTAAAATTTTAGTACTGATTTTTAAAGTATTACTAACTATTAAGGATTCCGGAAGTGAAAAGGAAATTGGATGACAAACTTGAATATAAGTGAAAGTTATTTAATTCAAATAACTAAGATTTTTTAAGTTTTTCAAATGAAAACCCTACTGTTGAAGAAAATTTAATCTTCTTTCGAACAAATTATATTAATTAGGAGATGCTAAAGGAAATTAAATTTAATATCTGGATGAATTTTGGGAAAGTGTCAGAAGTGATTGCTTAAGTTTTGGTGTCACATTTTAGTGTGTGCTACAAGAAATTAATGCATAAAAAAATAAATCTTCATTTTCTTGTTTCAAATGTCACAGTAACATGAGAAAAAAATTTTAAAACGAGGAAGAAAAATTTAAATTATTAAACTCTTACTAACAAGAGTGAAAATTAAAAAAGATTTATATTTTATATTTTCACAGTACTTAAAATGAAGTGTAACTGATGTTTTATGTAAATAGATGTTGGTGGAAGAAAAAAGAGTATAAATTCTAAATAAATATTATTATAGTTAATTAAAAAAACTACATTTTAAAAATAGATTTGATAATAATAATTAATACGAGGAATTTATTTTTCCATTTGAATAATCCTTTTTTTGAAAAAAATAATAAAGCTTTAATCAGCTCTAAAACTGAAGAGAATTTTTATTTTTAATGCAATGCAAATATTGATGTATAAAAATTATAGGTTGAAGAAGACGTTAAAAAAGTTTTAGAGTCAAGTTTTTTTTTTCTTGAAGGAGCTCTTTCTTGCTTCTTCTTTCATGAGTCCGCAGCAGGAATTCCCAATTCGTGAAGATTCTATGATATCGTGAGAAATCATTATGAAATCAGATAAAATTTCAGATTAATATCGATTTTTTTAATTTCAAACTACTTCATCAAGTAATATTTTTCGATGAAGTAAAGCAGATTAAAAAAATATCATGGAAATAGCTTACTAGGAAGATTTACTACTAATTTTTAAGTTATAGAAAATATCGGAAAAATTAAAGATTTTTCTGTAAAGAAAATATTTTCTAAAAGTTTATTTAGTTTAACCAGGAAACTCCTAGCATTTGATTTAAATATATGATTATTTCAATCAGGAAAAATGTGATATTGAGGAATTATTATTTGATGAAGTACAGGATGATCATTTTTAAAATAACAGTGTTTGGAGCATAATGTAGCGCGATCTAATTGTCAAAATGGCACCAAACTTGGTATTTAGACTACCGTATTTACGCGAATCTAATGGGCATCGTTTTTGGCCAAATGAAGTATTCAAAATTGGGGTGCGCATTAGATTCGAGTGCAAGGTCAGCAGTTCGCCGATGACGTCAAGCAAATTTAAATTGTTACAATGGATTACTGTATTTCTCGACTACATTTATCATTACTTTCATCGTTGACACACTATTGAATAGAAGATACAAACTGTAGAGTGTTTAGGGTTAGGTACAGGGACCTCTGCTGGTGTTTACTTTACTTTACAAACTTCAGAGTACGTAGTCATGAAATGGAGGGCAAACAGAGAAGAATGTCAAATGACGCTACTTTCAAACGTAAAGTAATACTTTATGCTGAAAAAAATGGCAATAGAAAGGCAGAGAGACAGTTCAACGTAGCTGAGAGCAATGTTCGCTTGTGGCGGCAACAGGAATTGGCACTGTTTGCAACTAAAGCTAGTAGAAAGAAATTCAGTGGCCCTCGCAAAGGAAGAAACCCTAAATTGAAGAAAAAGTATTGGAATTTGTACGTGAAAGGAGGAATAATGGACAACCTGAGACTATTGATATCATAAGAAATAAAGCAAAAGATGAGGCTTAAGTTCTTAGAATACCGAAACAAGAGTTTAATGCTAGCCGTGGATGGGTGGATCGGTTTATGAAGCGGATGGGCTTGTCTCTAAGATTCCGTACAACAATGTACCAAAAGCCTCCTGCAGATTTTGAGGGAAAACTATTAACATTTCAGCGTATGTCATGACACTTCGGAAGGAAAAATATTTTTCAATAGGGCAAATTGGCAACGCTGATGAGGTGCCAATTTGGTTTGATATGCCTCGTAACTAGACCATTATGGAGGAGAGGACTAAGGAAGTTATCATCAAAATTTCGGGATGTGGAAAAAAACGCGTAACAGTGATGCTGCAAGACGGGGCAGCAGACGGGTACAAACTTCCCCTTTCTTAATCTTCAAACGAAAAACATCCCCTATATCCCTAAGAAAGAAAATCTGTTCCCAGATGATGTCCTGATTCGAAACCAAGAGAAGGGTTGGATGACGGAATCATTAATGCTTGATTTGCTCCGAAATGAATGGAAACGCCATCCCGGTGGGCTCTTCAATCCACCATCAATGCTTTGTCTGGACGCATTGCGTAGTCATCTCACAGACGACGTAAAAAGAAGATGCACAGCCTAGGCAGTGATCTTGTTATCATTCCTGGAGGGATGACGTCTGTGTTACAACCCCTGGACGTTAGTATAAATAAATCTTTTAAAGGATGTTCAGGTGGAGTACGTAAAATGGTTTTGTGAGCCAAACCATGAATTGACCCCGACAGGAAAAATGAAGCGTGCTGCACCGCACATTGTTGCACATTGGGTTTCTGCTGCCTGGAAAAGCATCGAAGTACCAACGATTGAGAAATCTTTCAAGAAATGCTGCATTTCAAATTCATTGAATGGCAGTGAAGATGACGTGCTCTGGAACGCCGAGGATGACGATGATAAGGAAAGAAGAAATGAATCTACTTCTGATGATTTTTACGTAATAGGGACCTTAAAAGGAAGTATAATAAACATCCCTGAAAAATAATTTCAGCTGCTGTAAAGTAGCTCCAGTGGCCATCCTCTCACGTTACCGGAACGTGAATTTATGTTGGTGGTGTATCAAATTTGTCTATTCTAAAGGACAACATAACAAAAACAGTGAGGAATATTCCGCGTGATATGTTACGTACGGCTGTGGAGAACGTTGTGCACAGAATGCATGGTGTTATTTCTGAGAACGTTGCTCACATTGAATGTGGTCTAATTCTTCACCGGGGAAGCTAATGTAGTAAATAAACATTAATAACTTAACTGTACGATTGTATGTGTCAGTATTTTTCTTTTCTCACATTTTATGCATTGTAAAGCGCCACAAAATGCCTTATCGGCGATTTTTGGATTTTTTTTTTACGGAATCATTTTTTCCGTGTTTTGATTAGTCTAAATACCAAGTTTGGTGCCATTTCGACTATTAGATCGCACTACAGGGCGCTCTAAATACTTTCACTTTAAAAAGTAAAAATGAGGTGGCATTTTCGCTTTTATTTATTTGTAAATAACGAGTTCGTTCATAATACTATTTGCATAGTGCCATTAGTCACTCAATTCAACAAAAAACACTATTTGCATTAAAAAAGCAGTTGTCATTAAATATTGTTTAGATACATTTCATTATTATTATTATAAAAAAGTAAATTTTCATAATCTAGTTTCTATGTTTTCGTTAATAAATTATTTATTTATGAGGGTAAATGATTTCTATGCGAAAACCGGAAGCTTGTGGATAAAATATACTTTAAACATGCATTATTGCATTGAAATTACTTTTCAAGCAGTAGATGTTATTATCATTGTTTTAATTTTTTGTCATTTTGTATGAATCTGTTATCAATATACTAAAAGCAACTGGATAGTATATTTTCTTTTTTTTGAGTTAATTTATTCAGCTTGCATTTGAAACAAATCTATGCTTATCATATTAATGTTACCATAAGTTAAAACATGTTAATGTTTTTTTATATATAAAAATTTTTTATTTATAATAAATTGTAAATGTTCATTTATTTGAATTTTTTTATTTTTCACAGTTTGGTAGAATAATTTCTAATAAATCAATATTGGTCTTTAAAACCCCTATTATTTTAGTATAAACCTGATGTATAAATTTTATTAAATAATGCTTTCAATAATTCATACAAATCTACATCTAACGCAAGAACGGTTCCCTAATTAACTTATAATAATCCAAAAATTCTCATTAAAATAAAAATGAAAATGTATGTGTGGTTGGCTTTATGCGTGCACACATACACATAAAGCAAAGTTAGAAATGTTACAATCATTATACGATGACAAGGAAGTATAACACGCATTTATAGCAAAAATTTAGCAATTCCCTCAGAGTGAAGGCAATTGAAAGTAGAACAACAAAATCAAAAGTTCCACACATGAAGTACCATCTATAGAGTTTAGAGCTATCATAGTTTAGAAAATATTATCAAATAAATCATAATAGTTGCAGAATAAAATACCTCATAAGATATTTGCATCACTTCTTCATCTCTTGGAAGCATTTTTGAAAGCCATTCATTCTGTATATTTTCATTTGTATTGATTCCAACCATTCATTTGCTTTGTCTTTAATGTTCTCAAATGCATGTGAAGGTTCTTTCGAGTGGTGCCGCTCTCCAAAGAGAATCGGAATTCATCAGTAAGCGATGACTCGAGTCACTTCGCAATCAATCTTGATGTGCTTTCTTCAGACCGCTCGCTGGTGCCTTGAGGTGAACCACTGTTTCAGGTGCATAAAAACAGTTCCTTTTTAAGATATTTCTGTTTATTTACCTTGAAAGCTTTCCTCCTCCTTTTTCCTTGGATGAAAAGCAATTGTTGAGTAGTGTTGCATGTCCCGTCTCCACGAACGATCAACAGAATACATCGATCATCATTTGATATAAAAGCTCGGGAGCGAATTTGTGGAGGAGGTCGATGTCCAACATTTCATGTTTCTTGAAATTGATAACACAGACTTAAAATAGTATTTTTCCTCACTTTAACTGCATCTGCTCATTTCTTTTTATTTGGCGGGATTCAAGCCTTTCAATAATGTGTGTTGTACTGTAGAGTACAGTAAATCACATTCTTGTAAATCATTTTTTCTTAAAACAGAGGCTGCAAGTTGAATTTCTCGTAATTGTAGCTAATGAAAATAATTTATTCTGCGAAATAATTTATCATTCTATATTCGATGATTTTTCTAGTTTTGGATATTATGAAAGTTATTTTATCATTTTTACTTTTATTGCTGTTTTAATTTATAAATATTTTAATTTGAGGTTAGTTATCTGTGCATAATTTCATTATCACCATTAGTTTTTTAATAACCTTGAGCAGGTAAAAATGTTCAGTTATATCTGATTATTTTGTTGAGAGTTTTATGGAACGATGATATAGATTGAGGTGTGGATGAAAAAATTTCGCCAGTTTATTTTTGTAGTGAAATGTAAATGCAATAGTAAAATTGCAAATTATGTCATATACCTTATTAGTTTTGTTTCCTTGATTAAACTGTCAAGCAGTTTCCTAGCAATATCCATTGCAAATATCCAATTATTTAAGATTCCAATTATTACAGATTAATAAAACGGAGATAATTAGTTTAGAAAATAATTATACTTTAAAAATTATTCTTTTATGTACATTATATGTAAGCGAGCACAAATTTTGCCAGAGTAAGAATTCATAAAATAAAAAATTAAGAATGGTTTGAGTGAAAACTGAACTTCCAATTACGTTGTTGAATCCTATAATGAATTCTAGTCATTAAACTTCAAAGAATGACAGAGCTTGCGGAATCAAAAGGATTATAATTCAATAAAACAAGTAAATTGAAAACACATTTTAAAAACCCATTTTTATATCTACTATGACATTCTTTTCCTGATTGCGTGAAACATTATAGCAATGAAAAGACTTTACGGTAATGCAATTTCAACGCACAATACAGAATCATTATATTCAGTACGGCATTTTGCTCAATACATTATTCTGTAACTGAATTCAAAAATCCTTTCATAAAATTTGCATTTGATTAATGTTTATTCATTTATAGACTCTAATTTATTCTAATTATTAATTTGATTTTAAAGAAATTTTGTAATAAATGAGTAATTTAAAGCTAAAATCTAGTGCTTCTTTTAAATGCAAAATTAGGGATGAAAATTAAAGAATTCCCTTTTGTTGGAATTTTTTAATTTTATTTAATTAAATTATTATTAATCTAAAACACAAGGAAATAAATTTGTAGATTTCAAAATTTTTGGTATTTATAATGAAAGAATTCTCACAAAAGCATTTAATATTCAGTTTTCTATTCATTTCAAATGCATGAGATATAATTATGTTTTAAATTTTAAAATTGAATGGAAGCATTTTAAATAATTTGTTTAGATAAAAAAAGTAAAAGATTTAATGTAATATTTATTTTTCACATAAATATATTTGGTGATTGATTATTTATTTAAAAATAATTAAAATAATCACTAATTAAAACATTTGGAAAATTATATTTTACCACAGAGTAAGGGAGTCCTTCAGCTCTAATATTTACTTTAAGTTTATGAATATGTAACAATAAAATAAGTCAGTTATTTTATTTTTCTTATAAGACTTATTTTTATATAAATTTATCGAAATTAATTATTTTTTTATAAACAAATATGTCTCAGAAAATCATATTTGGCCATTAAATCAATTTTATCAGATAAGTTTTTAATATAAGCGAATATTTTATGGAATATTTAAATGTTTTATTAATAAAGAAAAACAAGAAAATTATTACCTTATGCACAATTTCGGATAGAAAATACTTTACATTAACTGATTGTGTTAAATATTATCTCTTAGTTTATTACTCCCGTTTGTTTTTATTCATATATTTTGAAAATTTTATCCGTAAAATTATTCAACAATAAAAACCTAAAAATTATGCAAGTATATTATCATGTAATATATTTTGAAACAATTACTATATACAAAAATGGTTTGTTTGGTTTCATTATATCTATAATTGCGTACTTCAGAGAAATTGCTAAAATAAGTCACTTCGTGCTTTGGTGCGGACAACGCTTGAGTTCGGTCTCACTTCTCTTATTTTCAGTCAACAATGGAAGCAATCAAACAGAAGTCACATGACCACAATTAGTTAGCATTCTTAGAGCGATCTACAGGATAATTTTTGGTTAGGATTTCATTGACACAATTTTTTCACTCAAACAAAATACATTATATTAGCAAGTTATCTGCTTTCTCAACCTGTTTACTCGTGCTGTTAGAAACTTTTGACAACTTTCTGTTGAAAAAAAGATCAATGAATTTTATATTCTTCTCTATTCGATAATTCTTACTTACTTTAATTTTTAGTTTCATAAGCATAATAAAATTTTATAAAAGCTTCACCAAGTCAATGAAAAATATGATTATCAGTAATAGATTTTAAGTAAAACATGAAAAAGAAGTATTAATAATTTTTTTAAAAGTATTTGATATTTGAAAATTTAATGACTCATGGTGACTCATGACTTTTTGGCTGTCTATGAACTCATGGATCTGGTCTAGTGGAACTAGACCCTGATAGGGATTAGCCCCACCACCCACCACCAGATTTAATGAAAAGAAGTATGTTGTGATGTAATCGATGATTTTAATTTATTTTACTGAATTCGAAACTATCACAGTTGTTATCAATGATTATAAAATTTCTAAGTTATTTCTCGTTCATTATAGGCTTGATATAGGTCAAATAAGCTAGGTGATAGTCAACTAGATGTACAGCAGTCAAACTAGTTATCCTCCAAAATAATCTCAGGAAGTAGTTCATGGCAGCACGATTTAACCTATAATTCAGATTTTCTAATCCAGTGATTTCAGATACAATTTCTTACTAATGATTGCTCAATCTTACTAAAAAATGTTTAATTAGTGGCTATAAGGAATGCTTGTAAAAAATGTCACTCTTAAAAATTATGTGTATATGAATTCATTGACTTTGTAAATAAAATGGATCTAAAATAAATATTATCAAAAAAATTATTAAAAAAAAGAATTATCAACACAAAAAGAACATTCTGGACATTTAGGAATGAAGGCTGGACTACAATTTCAAATTGTGTTCTACTAAAAGCCTTATAATTTACATTATTTGACTTCAGTTTTAATGATTTGCAGTTCCATTTGTTTATTGATCTAATATAACAAATCATTAAAAATGCAACGATATCGTTTCATCGGTGAATTTAGTATTTTAATTTTGCATAAAACTATGAATTTAAAATATTTTCTTCTTAATTCAGTGTTCATGTAATCAAAAGTTTGTTAAGAACTATAAAATTAAACAAAAATATAGAGTTCTATGCTTAAAGTTTGTAAATATTTAAATAAATTTTTGAATAAACCAAACTAGTTAAAAATGTACAAAAAATACACACAAAAAGATAGCCTCATAAAAACTATTTCAGTTTAATAAGGATTATCTGTCAAAACTTTTAAAGTGAAAATCCAGTTTTCCATGTTTTTAATTCAGAAAAATTGGGCTTTTGAATTTTACTTCTCTTAAAATGATAATTTTACAGTTCATTTTCTCATCACTCCAAAAATACAACACTGAAATTTTAATTTGCTTTCTGCCTTAAATACCAAAAGCTTTTATTACATGAAATATCATTTTATTTTAGTCATCATTAAAACATCAGTGATAAACTGATATTATTCTATATTTTTAGATGATGAAACAATTTTATAATGTGTACAATTATATAATTAAGAATGATGATACAATTATAATAACAATAACGTAATAATAATTATTCAAATCAGGATGGGTTCATTATAAAATTGTTAGCTTATAATAGTACTTAAAACTGGCTTTATGTATGCGTTTCCAGTGTACTTGTTATAGTTTAATTCTTCCTAACATTATTTTGAATTCATGTTATTTTAATTACATGCAGAAATTCGCTCATGCCAGTGAATAGGAAACCAAACTGTGAGCATTTAAATATGAAAAGATAACTCCTAAAGCTGAGAACGAATGCAAGCGGTCTGTGTTTCAGCGAGTTATTATAGGTGCGTAAATTTATTAATAATGGGCACTTCTGTTCTGGAAGAGACTACAAATGAATCAGAAAGGGAAACGTATTGATTTTTCAATTTACTTAGCTTCAATTAAATTGCTATTATGTTTGGCAATGAAGCATTTAATATGATAAAGTACGCTTTGCTGCTATTTGGCTTGGATGAATGGAATATTATCATAAAATTGCTATATAATATATAATTTAAGGATATTTTTATTTATCCACGAGCAAAGTTTTCAAAAAGATTGATACAATTTACAATGAATATTGGTGCCGTAGTAGCCTAGTGGTTAGGATATCGGCCTTCCATCCGGAAGGGTGGGGTTCGATTCCCAATGCCGCCAAAGACCCACCGAATACATGCGATATACGTGCTCATTAAATCTGTGGAATTGAAAGTCCTGTAGGTCGTTGAGCAGATACCATAGGTGCAATGGTCTGGAGAAATTGACTCCCCCTTCTGATCAATGCCAAAATTGAGGGAGTAGATCCTCTGGTGCTGCCATCTATCGGAGGATTTGAAGCGCAAAAGTCGTACTTTCACCTTTACGGTGCTCTGTTTAAAGGAAAGACGATCCCAATTGACCTAAATTCGCATAGCCAAGGCAAAGCGAGCTTGGCTTGTACAAGTGTCATTAGTAACAGCAAGAACAATGAATGTTTATACCCATTTAAAGCAAAAGTGTTTTTGTGTGGGAATCGGTATTTCTCCATTTAATTAAAATAGGAAATGCATTTATACAAGTGATTGTGCTCTCTTGTTAGCTAAATAACATGTTATAATAAATTGGGATTACAATAGGGATGCACAAGGATTAAAATTCATTTTTTAAAAAATTGATTCCTTTGCCAGAGTTCTTTATTTGCAGGTACAGGGACCTGCAAATAGAGAGAAATATGTTTTTATTTCATTGTCTATTCTTAATAGTATGGGTGTTATATTTCCGAAAATTTCTTTTTGTCTTATAAAAAGGAAAAAAAAATTGGAAGAAAATCCTTCCCGATGTGAGTTTTCTTCATGTACAACCACCTGTGTGCTCAGTGTAGCAAATTGAGTGTAAACAAGAGATATTTTGAAATCGAAAGCGATGGTGAGGCTGAAGGGAAAAGACAAACATTCAACATGTTTTTCAGAAATAATTTCTTCACTCAACTCAAAGCAATTCGCAAACTTTCTTGTCATTGACAAAATAAACATCAGCTTCAGTGAATCGACCTCTTCTGGCAAACTGCTTCAGCATTATTTTCGGCTGGAAAATTGCACAGAAATAAAATAAATTGCCAACGCTTAGAGAAAACAAGAGCTGAATAATAACAATTAAAATACATATTATTCTTTCATTAATTTAAGCAATGCTCTCGGAAAATCGAACACATAAATATTGGTAATATCGGAAATATTAATTTTGAATAGTATATTTAATAGTATATTTTCTTAATTAATAATATTTTAGAGCAAAACCAACATCATTTATAGAGATTTTAATTTTTTCAAGAAAAAATATTAGAAATATAAAATGTATTTCTGAAAAACAAATGAGAATTAATTGGAAGAAATTCTATTAATTCATTTAAGACAAAGGCAATTGAAAGTTCTCTCACACAAAATATTCGAGGATTAGCTTTCTTCCCACTCTTTTTTCTTAATCTATTAATTTAGTTTTAATACTAATAATGATTACTTAAGAAATAAACTAACGATCATTCATTACTATCAAATTTAATTTAAATTTAAAATATTAATCAGATACATACATAATTTTTGTTATAAAATAATGAATAATTATTTTTTAATTCAAAGAATTTGCTTACATCATTCTTATTTATATTTCAATGTTACCATGGAAGTATTTTTACTTTTAAATGAAATAGAATCTTATGTTGTAAAATGAAATTTGCTCATAAAAGGGAAACAAATTCAAAAAAACTTTGGATTTAAGAATTGAGCACAACCAATTTAAAATAATGTGTTTAATATTTATTAGTAAGAAATAACTTCAACTTCAATGCAGTTAAAATAGGTCAGTAATTGCATGAAGTATAATCCAATAGTTTAATCCTTTTTAAATCATAATTTTTTTACATATAATGAAATTTGTTTTTAATAAAATATAAAATCTTATTATTATGAGACATTTTATTTTATGTTTAAAAAATTTGCCTTAAAAACTTTATTCAGAAAGCTAATAACAAAAAAAACTTCTGAGTAAAGCTTTTTTAATACTTATTTTAGAAATTTGAAAATAATATGTAGTTATGATATTACACGAGAATACTGTTTCAAAAGTATGAGAAAATATTCTTATTTATTTGGAGAAATAAATTACCATTAAAATTATATTTGAATTTAAGAATATATGAATTAGCGTAAATCTGAAGAAATTGTTTTCAAGTAAGCCATTATTAAACTATTTTAAAATCTATCATTAGTAGAAAATCAACAAAATGTAATTTTTTATGTATCGCATAGTAAACATTTGGAAAAATAATATTTTGTTTGATAGAAATATTAGAGAAAAAATGGCTTTTTCCATAGCACCATGTAAACTTCAGATTAAAAATGTTACAAATTATAAAGAATTTCCAGAGACACTTTCGATGTTTTTCCTAAGGGAAATATTCCTTAATTATATTTGCTGAATTTCATTCTGATTGGGAGAAAATGTGACGCCTCTGACATTTTCCCCCAATCAGAATAGCTGTTTCTTTTGTACGAGGAGGTGACATAAAAGCATTTTTACTCTATAAATGAAAAAAAAATTATTACAGTAATGTAAAAACAATTATTTTTTTGCTTGTACTGTATATAAACTGTTAATGAATCTACTTTAAAATTTCTTGCTGAAAAATGAAATGAGATTTATAAACGCGAGGTATAAAAAACTTAATTTTAAAGCAAAATTTGATGATTAATAAGGTTATCAAACAAAATATTAAAATATATATGCAAATATGCTCTTAAGAGCTTCCTTTGTTTTTCGAATAAATTCAGTGAAAGTGAATAAGAATAAATATTGAAACACATCGGATAAGAATAAATATTGAAACACATTCTTAAAAAGTTATTTAATGAAATGTTTCTAGAAACATTTGAATTCGTAATATGATTGTTTAATAAACATTTAAGAGTAAGTAATTGAATGAAATTATTTCAAATTTTAGAATCTGACTAGTGATTATAATCGAAGTTTGATGATTATTTGTTCCCAAAACTTTTCGTATAAAAAACTCATTTTGTAGTTTTTTTGTATGAAAACAATACTTCTGTTTTAGTTGAGTCTTTGAAGCTTAACTTTTCACTCTTTCATCATTATTTTTCTCTATTTTGTTTGCTTTTGAACAATATTTGTTGGATTTATAATGAATATTATCCAGTATAAGAGGAAATATAAATAAAGTTTATTGAAATTTCTTTATATCATATAATCTGTAATCATAAATGAACATATAAATTAAATAATAATAATAAATGGTTAAAACCATATTTTTAATAGGTTATGTAAAATATAACCTAGTATTTTTAATGAACGTATAAATAAAACATAGTTGTACATAAAATTTATTTAAAACGAGGTCATTCATTTGGAAATATGATTCTAATAAGTGTTAACAAAAAAGTAAATTAAAGTGTATGTTATACACTGCTGGACAATTGCTAAGGACGGATAACACTATCATCCATAGCAACCACAAAATGAAAGGAAGCAAAATGTGGAAAATTAGAATAAGTGCGGGATATAGTAAGAAGAAGAATGCGTATGCAATTTTTTTTCCACGTCTGTTCATCACGTTCATAAGAACTTTAAAGGTTTTGACACGTGTGAGCAGTTGTTGTTTCAAGTCAAAGTTTTACAGGAAAGATTTAATAGACGAACTTGAAATTTTTGGCACGTCTTCCCGACATCACTTAGATGATTTTATGGGTGGTCGAATTATTGGAAAGATCGAAGAAGGGCGAAAAGTAACAGATGTTGCCAGGGAGTTCGACATCGCTCACAGCGTTGTTTCACGGCTGTAGAAGTCATTTAAAACTACTGGAATGTGTAGTAGGCGGCACGGGGGAGGTCGTGTTAGAAGTACGACGCCTGCAGAAGACAGATATATCGTCCTATCAGTAAAAAGGAACAGGCACGTCACAGCTCAGCAGGTGGCAAATCAGTTTCTTGCTGCCTCAGGAAAGCAGATCTCCTGAAAAACTGTTGCCAGACGTTTGAGGGGAGGAGGACTATACGCCCGCAGACCTGTTGTATGTGTCCCATTAACCAGACAGCACCGTACTGCCCGTTTGCAATGGTGTCGTGAGTATCGCAATTGGACTGAACAGGACTGGGCATGCGTACTATTCTCAGATGAGAGTAGGTTCAGTCTGTCATCGGATTGTAGACGCCAACTGTTCTGGCGTGAGAGTGGTACTGCTTATCGTCCAGAGAATATCCAGGAAAGGGACCGATATCCGACATGCAGTGTCATGGTGTGGGCCGCCATCATGATCAATGGCCGCACGCCCCTACATGTGGTTGCGAAGGGGACTATGCCGGGCCAACGATACATTAATGAAATCCTACTTCCTCATATTCGTCTTTTCCATAGTGCTGTCGGTTATAAATGTGTTTTTATGGACGACAACGCAACACGTCATCGAACACTCGCTGTTGAGGATTATCTAGACAGCGAGGGTATTCAACGCCTCGTATGGTAATCACGTTCTCCAGATCTAAACCCCATTGAGAATGTGTGGGATGCTTTGGAGAGGCAAGTTGCTGGTCGAAACTATCCTCCGACAAACAAGAACACCCTCATCCATGCACTCCCAGAGGAATGGGATAAATTACCTCAACAGCTGTTGGATAATGTTACGCAAAGTATGATACGACGTGTGGAATGTTGCATCACACTCCACGGTGGACATATCTCGTACTGATACTTTTTTTCAAGGTGCCTGCTGACTTTTAGATGCATTGTTCCATTTTCCCGTATGCAGCATCAAATGAACATTTTTTCTTACAGATGCTTCACAACTTTTGTACTTTCCAGAACAATAAATATTCTTTATTCTAATGTTTGAACAAAGTGGCAACTATATTTTATCATACTAGGCCTCATGTCTCGCTTAATGTTATGCTACATTGCAATTTGTGATCCGTCCTTAGCAAATGTCCAGCAGTGTAGTTTGCGATATGTATTCTAAAACGAGTACGCGCCACCTGTTGAATGCTTCTTTTAAGTTGAATATCCTCGGTCCTGCACTTAACAGCACCTACAGTAAGATTAAAAAAAATATCTTGTTATGAAAATTTCAGAGAGTGTGACGTGTTCTAATTTCACAGCCCAACAGAATATGTACATTTTAATTTATATTTTTAACATGAAAACCACGTGACACTTTGTGAATGAAAAATCAGGAAAACTATTTTTTCATGCATCTTGTTGCCTTAACGATAGTATTATTATTGTCTTTAAGGCGATGAGAAAATATTGTTAATGAACTATCTGAAAAAATAAATGTTCTGGTAAAAGAGATGTGAGATTTTGCACAAAACTTAATCACTTTTTATTTTCATTTACTATTAAGAATAATCTACAGTTGTTAAATGATAAATCTATTTACAATACAACCAATTCAATTCCATCATAATGAGAGTTTTGGGGAACATTTTTTAGCTAAGAATTTATAAATTAATAAAAATCGTTATATGTTATAAATTCGCAAAATTCGTTATCTGTTATAAATTTCAGCAACATATTTTTAAAATATTAAAAAATATTGAACATTGGAATAATGTAAGAAATTTACAAGAAATAAAAAAAAAGAATTCGAAACACTGGAAATTTCTTTAAAAACTGATTTTAGAATATTTAACAAAACCTCCAAATGTATAAATTTTGAATATCCAAATATCACAGAAATTTCCTTTGAAAATTATTTTTTGAAATATTTGAAATTTGCCTTAATTTAAAGAATAAACATTTGATTTTCTAGTAGTACATGTTAAAACATATTAGAATTGTGTTTTTAATTTAAATTAAGTTAATAAATGATTAGTACTTCTGAAAATTTTACTTTGTTTTTTTTAAGTGCATACAAGAAAAACTATTTTGAAATTTCTCATAATTTTTCTCTTAGATTTCATGTGAAAAGATTTGATTATATATGAAAAAAAAAAACATTGTTATCATGTATTTAATATCAAATGTGAATGAACAAAAATATATTAGTTTAAGTCCTGTTAGTATCATAAATTTTTATACGCTATTTAAAGAGCATTGCATTTTAATGCCAAATGATGAACTACTTGCCAATAATAATAAGAGTTAATATTGATAACATCTACGTATTTCTTCGATAATTATATTAACTTTTCTGTATGGAATTTTTATGTATTTTATCTTTAAATTTTGCATAAAAAATGTAGAAGCAAATGATTGAAAGATGTAACAACATTCTCAAGTTTAAGCAACTTCAATCATCGTTAGTTTTAACATTATTCGTGTACTAACAAAATATTTATTATTACTAACAAAATATGTTATAGAAAAGGATAAATAAATTTAGGGCTTGAGCATAAAATTATTTATAGATTCATTTTATAACACTCAATTGTTTTCAAAATAAAAGAATGAGCGGTTCTCCTTAGGGAGATTCTGGCCTTCGGTTCAGCAGTTTATAAGTTCGAACTTCATCTTATGTGAATGCTTATATAAGTTCGGAATATCCTTTAAACTTTAGATGTGGTCTAACTGCAATCAATGTCAGGCTAGGGCAAGCATTCAAAAAAAATATATATATATCGAAAATTGCATATTATTTTAACTTTCAATCAATTTGTCATTCTCTCTTTTGAGACTAAAAAGAGTAATGATTATTGTTATACAAATGTAGAATGTGTCAATGGTTTTAAAACAGACACATTTTGATTATAAAAATATTTAAAAGTGACACATTAAAAAAAACAATGCTTTTTCCCACTGGTAACCCTTTCAAATTATCGGCGTCACTTGCTTGCTATATATTCATCAAAAATTTTAGAACGATATTTTATGTTATTCTAAAATAAATAAGTTATTTTTATGTTGAATTTGTAAGCAGAAAATTTATGGTTCCGTTTCCAATTTCTAAAAGTGTAAAAGTTATTTTCATCTTTTCTTCTCGCATTTACTACAACTTTTCCCATCCATCCCTTTCGATCAGTTGAAAATTTGAAAGAAAGCCGCCTAAAAGATGTTTTTCTTCTTCTCTAACCAATCAATTGTTCACTACAGATAAATTGAGTGAGCAGAAGTTTTTCGAAATCGAGGACAGGGGAGGGTTGAACTAAATGAGTCGTAACTGTAATATATTTTGTGTTTACGCTTTAGTGTTTCAATTCAAAACAATTTCTTATTTTTTTGATTTAACTGGAAATTAAATTTTGGTTTTGATTATTAATATAATGACTTTGGGACAAATTCTATGAGCACAAATTCCTATTAAATAACAAAAACTAAGACTTATAAGGAAGGGAAAATATAGTTGAATCTTTGGTAATAGCAATAAATTATTTAAAATGGATGAACGTGAATTTCTCTTTAAACAAAGTAGGAAAGAATTGGAAACTAATAACAAAATTGATTCTTTGAAAATGCATTTTTTAGTTAATAAACTCTAAAACGGAATTAATATTTCTCCTATTAAGCTTTTAAATGAAAGAATGTTTTTAATTTTAAGTAATAAATGAACTAGAAATAATATTTTTTAATTATAAAATAATTTTTCTTATTTATCATTTAAATTAAAAAATACGGTAAAACTTATAAAACTGGTCCATTATAAAATTATAGAAATAAATAAATTTTTAAGAAATTTATTTTTTGGGAATTCATAAGTTTTAGTTCTCTGCAAATTTTAGAAATAATGAAGATTAGAAACTTCCAGAAGAAAGACGAACTTTATGAAGTCTTTGCCTTCGAACAACATGGAAATGAGAAATTATAGTTTTGAAATGAACTGTGCAGTTTAGAGAAGCTAAATTTCAGTTACTTCAATTTTAATGAGTGTTATTATCTTTGAGATTCAAATAGCTTTCTTATTTTTAGTTTAAATAATTTTATTATTTAGAGTATTACAAAAATGATGAGTTAATATAGATGAATAGACTCTCTTAAATACAATCATTAAACAAAAATAAAATTATTTATTTAGAAAAGTCAAGCAAAGAAAAGTTTAAATGCATTACTATTTTAGTAATAATTATTTGTGATTGATTGGTAATCCACAGTGAACACTCTAGCTCATAAAAGCAATTGATTTAAATGTATTGGAGTGATACTAAATGATAATGTCGCATAAGTTTGAGTTGTGTTTTTGAATCGATATAATGAATTATAGAACAGCAGTTTACTAATGAAATTTATTTATTTGTAAAACAAACTCTATAAAATGAAAATATATTTTGGAATTTTAAATTTCTTTAAATTAGAATCTTGAAATCTAGGATGTCTAAAGGAATAAATAATGTGATCAACACCATTTTCTTTTCAAAATAAAAATTGAGCCCAACTGATGTGTAAGAAAATAGTATATTAAATATAACTTAGTACATTAATATTACTTAAATAATCATATAAAAATATATAATCATATAATAAAAATAATCTTACATATGATCACAATCTTATATATAATCATATACTCTTAAATAATATATTATATATTAATATTACATAAATAATCACAAAAATATTTCGTGCTTTTTTGAAAATATTATTCCTAATACATTTATCAAAAAGCTCAAATGTTGATAAAAATTATTTATGATTTAAAACTGAATTTTTATTCTAAAAACGATTAAATAAAATACTGAAAATATTAGAATACTTAACTTGAGTTATTTGATTCAGTTTTAAGAAATCTGGTTGTTATTTTTTGACATCTTTTGAACGCTTTTTTATAATCATTTATTTTAATGAAATCCGAAATTACTTCATGGATCATGTAGAAAAAATGGAGCTGATATATATATATATATATATATATATATATATATATATATATATATATATATATATATATATATATATATATATATATATATATATATATATATATATATATATATATATATATATATATATATATGTGTGTGTGTGTGTGTGTGTGTGTGTGTGTGTGTGTGTGTGTCAGAATTAATTAAAAATGATATTTTTTTAAAATGTCACTTAAATGTACAGTGTTCTGCTTTCTGCATAAAATGCTAATGTAAAAAATTACTCTTTTGGTTAAGAATATACGAGAAACTTTAAGATCGTAAAATAAATAATTAACTTAGACATAAACAATAATGTTTTTTAAAAAATCAAAAAATTAGTATGTGATCATTTTATTAGAGTCAATGTTATAGAAAGAGTGTACATAATTTACATTAAATTATTTTAGCTTTTATTATTGACACAAAATTGCAGGAAAGGTGGTGTAGTGTAAGAAAACAACTATGATTTGAATATATATAGAAAATTTTACTATTTAGATTAAAACTTGAAATCGGGATAAAAAGAAAAATTTTATTATTATTTGATTATTTCAATGCTTCTAATTTTCTAAAATCTTTAAATATTCTGCAATATTTTTCTGTAAGTATTTCCTTACTTGTGATTTTCCTCTTCAATTTTTTAATTCAAGTAGAAAATGTAGTTGTTTACCGCAACTAAGCTTTTATAAACAAAAATAATTTAAAATTTTAACTTTTATCTATGATAAATTGAAAGTATGTAGTAATGTTAAGTTTATAACTTTTACAAATGAATTTATTATTTTTTAAATACTAAGCGTAATTTATTTGTTGTATAAGAATTTGGTTATACTGAAAAATTTAATTAAGTTCTCTGTTTATTTATAAATTATTGCTGTGTAGTGATCTAAGCTAATAATCTGATCTAGAGCTAAAATAGACTTTGAAATTATTCCTAAAATTTTAGAAATATGCATTTCAGATAATTATCAATCTAAAAGTATGATATAATTCAATTTACGGATTCAGGTTGGCTAAAATCTTTATTACCATAAAATATGTTTACAACAATGCTGTTACTTTGCAATTAAAATAATTCCGTCAATCACGGCTTACAGTTAATTTCATTTGTACTATTTTATAGTTTCCTTTTTTAAAAAATATAAAAAATATTACGAGAATTAAAAAAGAGTTTCAGCTGAGTATTTCAGCTTAAATATTTGAGAAATAAAAGGTATTGGAATTTAAGTTATTAAATCAAATGAAATTATGGAGGATTTCTTGAAATAAATAGAGAGAAATATTGAATAGTTGCATAAAAACCAGTTTTTTCCTACTTTCTCTGACTTGAAAAATAAAAAATATTTACAGCTCAGTTTAGAGCGAAACTTATGATTTTCTTTGTTATTTATTGATTGAATATTAGTTTCCTCTAACAAAGAGAGAGAGAGAGAGAACTATTTTTTATCATTTTGGCAATGCCCTTGGCCGTTGTTATAATTGTATTTCAAATGATTAACTTATGGTTTGAAATAAAATTTCTTCAAATTTTTTTTCAAAATATTTTAACATGATACTGAAGAATTTCGTATTTTTTCTATTTTTATATTTTCTGTTAATGTTTTTGATAATTCTTAAATTTACTTGAAAGTAAATTTCAACGGTACTCAAATCGTGCAAATGTTTTTATAAATTCTTGGGATTTCTTACCATGATAAACATTTAGGACAAAGAGAAAATAAAATTGATTTTGCTTGATTTAAGTGGGAAGAACTTGAAACGAGAAGTAATTCACTTAATTCGTAATTTAAAGTGTCTTTAATAGCACAGAAATATAAAACAATATTTTTTACTTTTAAATTTACTAATAAAATTAATTAAAAATGATGATATAGTTTTGATTTGAACTCGTAGTCTGTTTTTTCAATATAATATAAAAATTTGAGAAGAAAAATATTTTAAAATGTATGATTCGTTTTACTCTTGAAAAAGTATTCTGTTATTGAAACAAAATAATGGAGTTTTTTTTAGGGATTTTGGTGTACATTCAGCTCACATTAACAAATTTTAGTATAAGTATATATGTGGTCCAAAACATTACCTTTTTATGAGTCATAAAGTATTGAGAGTACATTATGTACTTGTACGTAAATTAAATCAAAAAGTTATTTAGAAACATTAAGCTCTATTTTAAATGAGAAGGTTCCTTGATTGCAAATGAAATCAATTTTAATTAATCAGCATATTTTTACAGTAAACTTTGCTTGATTGTTTCTTAAAATATTTGGTATGTACAATATAAATCTTCTAAATAATGCAGAAAATCATTATTTTAGTAATCTAAATTGTTATCATTTCCTTAGTAATATAAATATAAAGCTTTATACTTTTCATAACACATTCTGAATATTTGATATTAATATTAAACAAGTAATAATTTTACAGTAACTACAAGTTTTATTTTAAAGTGTAATTTATGTTATTTCTTAAGTTTCATTTTATAAGTCTACACACACATAGGTTTATAAATAAAATAATGGATTAAAATATTTTTCTTATGTTGTTACGAGATAAAAATATAATTAGTTTAAGGTGTATGAACCCCAATCAATTTTGTCAAACTTCTGCATCGTTTGCTTAAGCAAATAATTCAAAATGAATCCATAATATGTTATGATTCTTCAAGTCTTCAAATGAAATAAATCAGTTGCAAAACATTTAATAAAGACTTCAGCAATTTTCGTTTTTACTACAATTTCGTACAATACATGATAATGAAGATAATATCATCATATCTGTTCTTATTTACGTCTTTGAGATTCTTCCTAGCTAAAGTATTTGACAGGTTGAATTCAATTACTACTTCACTAATGGACATTTTGCTAATATTGCCATTAGAATATTTTTCGTTGATTGAATTTTTCGAGATCTATATGAAGCAGAACCATTAAAAGACCAAAGCAATCAATGAAAACATTAAAAAAGGATTAAAATAAAAAATAATCTAATTTTACTTTGCACGGTAGAGACTAATAAAAGCATAAAGTGCATATATGAAACGCAATTAGTAAGTACATTTTAATAGCGGAAAATTTTTCGAGTTCTTTTATTACATAAAACTTCTGACCAAAGATTGCATGTTTTTTCTGATACATAAATATATACAATATGATAATTTTATTAATATAAGATTAATTTAAGTAGGGAATAACTTACATTCGACTGCCAAAAAATTTAGTCAACAATGCTATGACATAGTAAGCAACTTTTATATGAGAGATCAGGTGTCCCGCCTATCCAATGTCTTTAATGGACTATCAATGACTGAAAACATATTACTTTGCCTGATGAATATTGTTAACAACTGTGAAGGACGACAGATGCACGAGGGCTCGGTGGAAGCCTCAGGAATCTGTGGACAATTATATGTCAGTACCTGGTTATTTAGTATTCCATACTATGATACTTAGAGCCTCTATCATGCTATGAATCATGTGATCTTGGTGTAGAGATCTGATATGTGACAGTGTCATAAGCATTCAGCATAATCAGCTATACCTATTAATTTGTGACTGGAGCAATTCCAAAAAGGCATTGCGATATCCCACACAAGAAGATTTCATAAGCATCCAGCATTGTAAGCTATACATATTAGTTTGTATTTCAACGGACTGGAGCAATTGAAATAAGACATTGTGATATCCCCCACAAGAAGGTTTCATAAGCATCCAGCATTGTCAGCTATACATATTAGTTTGTATTCCAATGGACTGGAGCAATTCAAATAAGGCATTGCGGTATCCCACACAAGAAGATTTCATAAGCATACAGCATTGTAAGCTATACATATTCATTTGTATTCCAATGGACTGGAGCAATTCAAATAAGACATTGCGATACCCCCAACAATAAGGTTTCATAAGCATCCATCATTGTCAGCTATACATATTAGTTTGTATTTCAATGGACTGGAGCAATTGAAATAAGACATTGTGATATCCCCCACAAGGTTTCATAAGCATCCAGCATTGTCAGCTATACATATTAGTTTGTATTCCAATGGACTGGAGCAATTGAAATAAGACATTGTGATATCCCCCACAAGAAGGTTTCATAAGCATCCAGCATTGTCAGCCATACATATTAGTTTGTATTCCAATGGACTGGTGCAATTCAAATAAAGCATTGCGGTATCCCACACAAGAAGATTGCATAAGTATCCAGCATTGTCAGCTATACATATTAGTTTGTATTCCAATGGACTGGAGCAATTCAAATAAGGCATTGCGGTATCCCACACAAGAAGGTTTCATAAGCATCCAGCATTGTCAGCTATACATATTAGTTTGTATTTCAATGGACTGGAGCAATTGAAATAAGACATTGTGATATCCCCCACAAGAAGGTTTCATAAGCATCCAGCATTGTCAGCTATACATATTAGTTTGTATTCCAATGGATTGGAGCAATTCAAATAAGGCATTGTGGTATCCCACACAAGAAGATTTCATAAGCATCCAGCATTGTCAGCCATACATATTAGTTTGTATTCCAATGGACTGGTGCAATTCAAATAAAGCATTGCGGTATCCCACACAAGAAGATTGCATAAGTATCCAGCATTGTCAGCTATACATATTAGTTTGTATTCCAATGGACTGGATCAATTCAAATAAGGCATTGCGGTACCCCACACAAGAAGGTTTCATAAGCATCCAGTATTGTCAGCTATACATATTAGTTTGTATTTCAATGGACTGGAGCAATTGAAATAAGACATTGTGATATCCCCCACAAGAAGGTTTCATAAGCATCCAGCATTGTCAGCTATACATATTAGTTTGTATTCCAATGGATTGGAGCAATTCAAATAAGGCATTGTGGTATCCCACACAAGAAGATTTCATAAGCATACAGCATTGTCAGCTATACATATTAGTTTGTATTTCAATGGACTGGAGCAATTGAAATAAGACATTATGATATCCCCCACAAGAAGGTTTCATAAGCATCCAGGATTGTCAGCTATACATATTAGTTTGTATTCCAATGGATTGGAGCAATTCGAATAAGGCATTGCGGTATCCCACACAAGAAGATTGCATAAGTATCCAGCATTGTCAGCTATATATATTACTTTGTATTCCAATGGACTGAAGCAATTCAAATAAGACATTGCGATATTCAACACAAGAAGGTTTCATAAGCATACAGCATTGTCATCTATACATATTAGTTTGTATTCCAATGGACTGGAGCAATTCAAATAAGACATTGCGATATTCAACACAAGAAGGTTTCATAAGCATACAGCATTGTCATCTATACATATTAGTTTGTATTCCAATGGACTGGAGCAATTCAAATAAGACATTGCGATATTCAACACAAGAAGGTTTCATAAGCATACAGCATTGTCATCTATACATATTACTTTGTATTCCAATGGACTGAAGCAATTCAAATAAGACATTGCGATATTCAACACAAGAAGGTTTCATAAGCATACAGCATTGTCATCTATACATATTAGTTTGTATTCCAATGGACTGAAGCAATTCAAATAAGACATTGCGATATTCAACACAAGAAGGTTTCATAAGCATACAGCATTGTCATCTATACATATTAGTTTGTATTCCAATGGACTGCAGCAATTCAAATAAGACATTGCGATATTCAACACAAGAAGGTTTCATAAGCATACAGCATTGTCATCTATACATATTAGTTTGTATTCCAATGGACTGGAGCAATTCAAATAAGACATTGCGATATTCAACACAAGAAGGTTTCATAAGCATACAGCATTGTCAGCTATACATATTAGTTTGTATTTCAATGGACTGGATCAATTCAAATAAGACATTGCGATATCCCACACAAGAAGATTTCATAAGCATCCAGCATTGTCAGCTATACATATTAGTTTGTATTCCAATGGATTGGAGCAATTGAAATAAGACATTGTGATATCCCACACAAGAAGGTTTCATAAGCATCCATCATTGTCAGCTATACATATTAGTTTGTATTCCAATGGACTGGAGCAATTCAAATAAGACGTTACGATATCGCACACAAGAAGAATTGCTTTCCAGCGACTCCAGGTTCATTCTTTTGAATTTAGATTTTCCTATGGATCTCCATTTATGAATGTAACTCAGTGTATTTGAAATGCTTGGCAACTTAATCAAAAATGTTTTCATCGCTCACTTCGATGCATTTGTAGATTTCTTAGTAGAATTTACATATAAATTGTCTCTATAATACCTTTATACTGTAGTCAAGTCCATACGATGTTATGCTGCATCCCTTTTGAATGTTCCGTATGATAGTAAGTAGGTAGGTGCTCCAGATTTCCTGGCACTTGAGTATTTCAGATAAACGGATACATTTACCATATACCTACCTATATGTAGGTAAAAAAATTACGAAAAATTATTATCCACTTTTATTCCATCTGGAACGATTAGATTACCCTTTAATTTATAAAATTCATGAAATGGTGACTATAATACGTAAGGAAATAAATACTACTTTAGCTTAAAAAATTTAGGAATGTTTTAAACCATTTATAAAATATTTATTTAAAATTGAAAATATTTTTAAATATTAAAATACTTGAGAACTGTAGTTAATAACATAATTTATATACAAAATAGTTTGCATACCTGAATTCTGTTCCATTTTTTTTTATTTTCTTAATTTTTTTGGAAAAATCAATCTTATTCTTATAAAACAAATAAAGCTTCATTTAATCATTAAAATTTTTATTTTTGCTTCAATAAAATATTATGTCATTTACGAACTAAGAAATAAAAATATCTCTCTGGATTTAATTTTTCATTCAGTAAATGATTGTACATAAATCAATGAACTTTTTCTATGGTTAAATCTGGAGCAGTAGTTTCTGCTTAAAGGAATTCCGTTATCAGAAAATGAATGAATGAATGCAGAAGTTCCCACTTGGAGGACTCGCGAATCAGATCTAGCGCGGGAGGGGGGGGGGAAGAATGAATCAAGCGAATCTTTGTCACAAGGTCACGTGACTCTACTTTCGCACTCGCTCTCATCGTCACTTGTGCTGTTCCAAAAAATGATCGCTTTGTTGGTGTTGCTCAGAAAAAGCTCTTGTTAAGAGGAGAGAAAAACAATCCCCGAGCCCTTTCTGTGAGTGTTATGTTTCTGAGAACATGAGACCCAGTTTCATAAAATAATAATAAAAAAAAATCGAATGTTTGTTAAGAGCAGCTCTCGGGATCAAAAACGCAACTTCTCATGAAACGAGAAAGTTGCAGTCTTGCTTCCTGAGAAAAGTTTATTGTGTTCGAATGATGTATGAGTTCCAGTGAGGTGGACCACTGGCAGCGCACATGTGGTCTCTCGATGAGAATTCTATTCGCAGAAACTCGCCACTCGGGCCTCTCCTTTTTCGGAGTTTGGTATTTATAGACCGGAAATCGAAAATAGTTTGAAATTCCGGTAAGTCCTTTTACTTCAATACCTCCTCATTTTTATGCATCTTCAGTAACACATGAAATATTCCCAACTATTTCCGGAATATTTCCTGAAATAAGAAAATATCTGGTGAATACTTTATGTGTTGATATCAAAACTAACTTATGGAAGTCTCCAGTGACTTGGTTCTCATATAAGAAAAATATTTTAATTATAGGAAAAATATGTTATAGTTACCAATTTAGGAATTACTTTTCGTACTAAAACAATTTTATGTATAATAATATGATTCAATAAGTTTAAAATAGATAGATAAAAAATTACATAAACACATATACATATATATATGAGCTTATGTAATTTTAGAAAAAATTACATTTATTTTTAAATTTGAATTGCATTTGATAAAAATAACGGTGTTTCAAAAATATATAATGCGCACAATAAAATGACGATAAAAAGGTTTGATATTAAAGTTAACAAATTGCATAGGAAATAAAAAGTATATTCCAAAGACAAGATTAAAATAAATTCCTTAAAATCTTTAATTTTAAATTCAAAATATTATTAATTTTAAAATTTAATTCTTTTACAATTTTAAAATTATTATTATTATATTTTAAATTAATTTTTGATGTAGTGTAAGCTGTATTTTATGATTTAATCCAGCAGATTTATTTATAAACATGAAAGGGATTTAATAATAAGATAAAACATTTAACCACAAAGCAAAAATGTTATTATAATGAAATGCTAAATTTATTTTTAAATGTATTTTGAGTTGTGACACGTTAAAATGCAATATGTGATGACCAAAACTCAATTCATTAGTAATTAGATATTTGGAAGTTTCTTTTAAATTCATAAATATGCTCATTCCGATTGTTTCTTTAATTGTTAGAGCATCAAAAAATATAAGACATTTAAAATTACATAAACCCCCATATATATATATATATATATATATATATATGTTTATATGTTTATAATATATATATATATATATATATATATATATATATATATATATATATATATATATATATATATATATATATATATATATATATATATATATATATATATATATATGTTTATGTAATTCTCGAATAAAACTACACTTTTTTTTAAATTTTAAATTACATTTGATAAAAATAACGGTGTTTCAAAAATGTAAAATGAGCAAATAAAACGACGTTTAAAAGGTTTGATATTTCAGCTTCACTTTACTTAGCAATTCATTTTCAGATGATCTAAAGTAGAGAAAGATGCTTATTCAAATTTTCGTGAATTTAAAGTGATCTCACTGCTTTGAAATGCAGTGATTTCTGAAAGAAAAGTGCTAACTGAAATTAATTTTGCTTTCATTTTCGAAAAAACTGATGAGTTGCCAGAGTACGGTCTTTTCACGAGAAGGCTTAATATCTGATCCGCCTTTTCAGGGCTTCCAATACATAGAAAATAAGAATGAATAATTTTGACATTCCGTAACGTTTTTTTATTTGGATTTATAATAAAGACACTTTAATTCAGTTCACTTCAAAATATGGCTACATAATTTAGGGAAAAAATCATCAAAAATATTCATTTTTCGAAGAGAATTAAAGTGGTTTAATTAGTTACTAAAGTGATGATGGTTTTTTTTTAAATAGAAACATTTCAAAAATAAACAAAACTTTCAGAATAAACTTTTTATAAAGTGAATCTAAATAATTAGTTTTTGTTCATATTTTTCAGTGATTATTTTATGTAACAAAACAAGTAAATGTTTTCCCCATAAATATTGTGAACAGAAAAATTATTTTTCTTATAAAGTTAAATGATTTGAATTGTATATTTTTTGGAAGTTAATTAACAGCACTATTTAAATCTATTCATGTGACAATATTTCTTCCTTATATCAATTGCATTCTTTGGAATTTTTTACTATTTATCAAGACTCAATTATATAGTTATCTTTGATTCATATAGGTTCTTCGTAAATATCTTGTTTCATTTACAACTATTTCAGATGTGAATGATGTAAATACTTTGAAGGAACATAAACTGGTTTTTTTAGCAAAGCAAATTATTTCTTTGAAATATGGAATTAGAAAAGAGCAATATTGGTAGAACATTTTTATTTGATTTCTGAATAAGTTTTTAAAATCTGAAGACATTACATATAATTTTCCAGAAATGATTTGATGTGATACTTGATTCTGTCATTTTGTTTTCCATATCGTTAAAGAAAGCAGAGTGATAAGGCTACGTTTAATTTAGCATGATGTACGCACTCCACAAATCTATTTTACGAGCTAATTGAGTTTGATTCGACTCCCGTCCGCATGAAAGACATCATATACGAAATGCGGTCTCATGCTAGTAACCTGTCCTTCTGCATTTGAAAAATTGAAATTTCAATGTCAGGTGTTTCGTTTAATGACACCACATGTCGACTCTTGCGAATGAAATTTGAGAAAGTTTCGATAAATATTGACTGTTTTCATTAAGGGGAGACAGATCACTCTAAATATAATTCTTACGCTGAAAATGCTTTGGTGCATGTCAAGCATTTTCCTTATATCGAATAGCTCATCGGGTACATAACATGAAAAAAAGAATTTATTGTTAGATATACGTAATTCATTTGACATTTTACTTAATTTTATGTTTTTCCTTTCTCACGGAATCTTCCCTTGTCAGTAAAATAAAACAAATTATACGGGAGCTCAATTTGAACGGCAAAATGATAGAGTTTCAGTGGATACCATCACATGTGGACATGGATGGTAACGAAAGAGCGGACTTATTAGCCAAGAAAGGCACTAAATCATCTATTGAGGAGAGTGCTGTTCCAATGGATTCCCTTAAGAGATGTATGCGAGAGCGGATCATGCTGAACTATAACAAGGATCTGTCCAATCAATGCAGAGACAAACAATGGGAAAATATTAAAAATGACTGGAAAGAATTCAATCACAGACCACGTAAAGAGGCTGTGGCCAATTTTCGATTGAACACTGGCCACGACTGTCTAGCTGAACACCTGAAGAAAATCGGCATCTTGACTAGTAGTCTTTACCTTATCTGCAAGGCAGACAATATGAATAGAGACCACCTCCTCGTCTCTCAGGGCCTTCACCCTGCATTTCAGCAAAGAGGTGATGTTTGCAAGCTTTATTGGATCGCCAGGGATCGCATGTCCTGAACACTTTCATGCTTCCCCCTCTAGCTTTTTAGACTTTGACTTTTAGATTTTAGAATTTTTATAATTTTTATCATATATACGTGTATTTGTGTTTGTTTGCGAGTGGCCAGATGTTGATGGATTGGATTCCTTTTGGCCATATGAAACAATAACAACAACATGTTTTGCCTTTGCCTTGTACGAAACTTAAGTTAAAATGTTTTATTTATTATTAAATTTTAATATTTTATTGTGTACTTCTAAATGAACTTAAAATCCAAACACACATACGATTCATTGGGGATTTTGGTTTGTGTTAACAAATACAAGAAATCCAAAAATGTCTTAATTAATGAGTGTCAACTGCATGCAAGTGCTTCAGAAAATAACACCTGTTCTCTTCTCTTTTGGATTCCAAAATCTGATTAACGAAAAATTTACCTGATTTCATTTAAAATTGACTAATTTTGTTTTTTATGCAAATATATTCATGAATAATAATAATGAAATAAGAAAAATTTAAAACGGCTTTTTTTACATGCATCGATGAAATATTGAAAATTATCACTTTCTTGATGTATTGATAAGTACTTTTTTGTTGCTGTCATTTTTTTTAATGTTCATATATTAAAACTCACAAAACATTCAACAAATTTCCTTTCTACCCTATTAGTATTTCAATAAAAAATTCCGCAAAATATGCATTGCTATTATAATGAATGGTCGTTTAGATATTCTCACATAGTCTTTTTCGATAAATCAATAAACTCTAGAGAATCAATACTGGGAAATGTTGATTGTTTATTATGAACTAATCAATAATGTAGTTTCTGAATTAGGTGATTTAAATAAAAATCACATGTTTAAGGGCTTTTATTGACTGTTATGATAAAGAGATATTCAGTTGGAGAGAAAGAAATTCATTATTATTTCGGTAAAGGGACGCAGTAATCTGTATCTTGTGAAGTAATAATCAAATGACTTCTGAGTTATGCTCGTTGGAAAGATCATGTTTTACATTGAAATAATTTATTTGCTGTTCTTTGTGCTTTGTACATTCAGTTATGAGTTATAGAGTGTTAAAAATAAAAATTAAAGCAGAAAAAAACGCAATGCGTTTTAAGGTTTTAATTTGTTAAAAGCGAAAATGCAAACCAGGTGGCTGAAATTGTGAAAGATGCTTATGATCCCGTTTACTGTGACAGACACAATTAAGTGCAGTTTTAATTTTGTCTATTCCATTCAAATACTTTTGATGCTAAACATGCACCTCGCACAAAAGATGGCCACCTTCAAAAATGTTGATAAAATCACAGAAATGATGGAAGTTGAACGCCGCGACATCCTCTAGAAGTTAAAAATCAACCATAAAACATATTTTAGGCATCTGCATAAAGTGATTCTGACACCTGTGAAATAAAATCTTGAAGTTCACGTAAAAATGATGAACTCGTTTTCCCCAATCTAATATAAGGCAAAATTAATTACAATGATATATTTTTTTACAAAATCTACTCATCCATCCATCAATTCATCTCTCTATCCAGCCATTCATGCAATTTGCAAAATTTTTGCAAATATTTTGATGAAAATATTAAATATTATTACACATCCAACCATCCATCGAATTCGCAAATTTTTTGTTCAAAATACATTCTTATATAACCATCTATACAACCAATTTGCAAAATTTTGCAAACTTTTTGTTGAAAATATTAAACATTCTTACATAATCATCCAGCCATAAATCCATCCATCCAATTTGAAAATTTTTGCAAATTATTTGTTGAATATATATTAAACATTCTGACATATCCATCTAACCATCCATCCAATTTGAAAATACATTTGTTGAAAATATTAAACATTTTTTATTACATATCCATCTATCCTTCGCTCCATTCACCCATCCATCAATATATATCGATATGTGTGCAGTTATTAATTTGAATATTTTGTTATTTAATGTTATTTAATTATAAAATTTGTATTATAATGTACTTGATATGAATGACATTAAAAGAATGACTTTCATTGCAACTATCAACCTTTTATGTAAGATAAGATGAGTTTACCTACTTTCTCTTTAAATAATTGAATCTTTTCAAATGAAAGCAGTAAGAGATTGAAAATATAATATATTAATGAATTAGATTGAAATATCTGAGGTAATTTAAAGAATTTTCATAATATATTCTTAACCCCTTAACTGTGACATATATTTCAGAAAAATGGACCAAAAATGGAAAATTTATTTTGATTGTTTAATTTTATTCTTTATATTATAAGAGTTAGAAAATGCTTTTTTATTACAAAAATAAAATTTTTAAATACCATAACTACTATATTTATAATTTTTACATACACATAAAGCATTGATTACACATACATGTTATTCATATTAAGCAAACTAAAACGAAATTTTGAAGCTAAAATAAACTAGTATAAATTAGTATAATATAAAAACACAACAATATGATTTTCAATACATAAATTTTGCAAATCTTTTACAGTATGGTAGATCCCAAAACAAGGTACTGCTGAAAAGACTATATATTGCACTTTTTCAATAAACTCTTGTCTCTCCATGCCTTATTCTCTTCCCTTGTTCATCTGTTTTAAGACAGCATATAAAACACTGCCTGGTTGGAGTAGATTTTTTCCCCATTGATGGGATGTGTTCTGGAAAGTGTCGACCTGTGAGGCGCAGTAAGCTTACGCTAGGACGCCCTGGTAGCTGAACATTTGGTTTAATTAGTTCAACAATTATTTTCAAACTCAATCATTTCGGCGGTAAGGAATGAAGAAAGCAATCAGACAACATTTTTATCAGTCCATTTTATCGCAGTAACTTTTCCACGTTGAAAAACAAGAACTTCATTTTTTTTAATATATGTATTTAATCTCGAGTAGATCTTCGAGTATAAATATATGTATTTGATCTCGAGGAACCATAACTGTACTCCTCATCGGTGTCTGAATCGGACATTGTGAAAAAAGAAAATTATTTCCAAAAAACTCACCAAAAAGCAACCGAAACTAAATTAGAGAGCAAAACTCTGTCCTTTATCGACAGAAGCATGCTTTTGTTTATCTGAGCAGCTGACAACATCCACATTTTCCCTCCCCCAACCAAAGTTGGAATTGATAAAAAACTAGGACCACTTGTGTCATTTATTAGGATAATAGGGAATTAAGTATCCTAAAATAGAAACGAATTCAGCTCTGACATTCAGAAAATAGAAACGTTAATTTTTCTTCTGCCCGAACTCAGTTCGGGCATTACAAATACTGCACGCAGTAGTTGCCCGAACTAGATTCGGGCGACATAGGCAAGGGGTTAATATTTTACATTCACTACTACTGATATTTATTTTTATATGGTAATAATTTTCATATATTTTATTATTATTAAATTTTTTTTCATTAGGAATATAAGCAATATTTATTTTTACAAGCATTTATAAAGAAAATTAAACTGGGTATAATAGAATAATATAATTATAGATAATAAGTGCAAACAGAGAATAGCCAATTTGCATATTTTTAATAGTTTAAGAGAATTTACATTCAGAAAATGTAGGTTGATAACGCGTGTTCACTTTAAAATTATGCTTTTTACTACCATTGAATTTTACAGGAACTTTCAATTTATGAATATTATGTGACCTTATATGAGAGAAAAAACTTAATATGTAAAATGGATTTTAAACACTAAACGCATATTGTATGGAATACTGTATGCATTCTGTATATACTGTATGAAGCCTACAAACAATATAAAAGCATTAATGGTTTTGCAATGATTTTCCAACATTTACAAATCCCTGACAAAAGTATGTAAAATGTTTACAATTTTACTTGATGATAAATGGCAGGCATTTTGTATGTGCTTGGAGTTTTTACAGTATTTTATCCCAGGTTTTTTGACAAACATAATGGACAGTCTAGTGGTCTTGGGCTGTTGCAATTCGTTTTAATATTCACAGTATAAATTATATTCAGAATTAACTTTTCACAGTTAGAAAGCGTTACTTACAAGGATGAGATCCTGGAAGACTTTTCAGCACCCACCCTGAGAGACAGACTAATAATGAATAAGGCTGAAACATGACATCTGTATTCCGTTGTTCAACAAAGGATGGGATCGAATCGGAGAACTTTCAATGTAAAGATCATTGTGGCCTAGAAATAGTTTAAAACGAAAAAGCAAATAAATGTAATACAATTCCTACGATACATGTAATTATGACATTCTCTCAGCTGTGTTTCATTTTATGTTTCTCTTTAAGCAATAAACTTTATTCTGTTAAAACTGTTAGTATTAAGTTAATGGAAAGGCATGCAAAGATTTAATGTTATAATGTAAGAATTTTATATGTCTGATATTCTCCTAAATTACAAATATACATATTACATAGCATTTATCTAATT